>JARVZY010002374.1:0-29000 GCA_030686995.1 Artemisia argyi | reverse complement strand
TAGAGTCATCAAATTGACCTACCTTCCAATAAAATAAACCTCTTTTAAACATAACACCTTCCTAAAAACCAAAGTCATAGACGGGGCGTGTTTTCATATATGCTAATAAATACATTCTCGAAAACGGCCAACATGGTGCATCAACCACCTTCTAGCTACAACGCCCGAACATGAGTGCAAACTAAAAAAAAAAAAAGAAAAGAAAAAAAACACACACACACACACCGACTTTAGCAATCTTCTTCCAGACATTGGACACGAAAGAATTTTTTTGGACTCAACGGAGATAGACTAAACTCACATCTGTCATATTTAGCATTAATTATCTTTTTTCAAAGTGCTTCTTTCTCGTTTACATATCGCCATAACCACTTGCAAAGTAGGTTTTTGGTTCCTGATTCAAAGATTTCCAACTCCAAGACCCCCATTTCGTTTATATTGATAATATTGTTCGAGTCTACCACACAAGAAAAGATTATGGAAATCTTTTCAATTTCATCTGCTATGGCCTACACACTCGCGAACTTGAAACATAGATAGATAAGTAATAAAGTAAAAGACTACTAAAAACAGATTTTGAAAAATAATTCGGCCCGCTTTTGAAATGAATCTAGATTCTAGACTTTCATTTTGCTAAACACTCTCGTACTCTCTGAATAACTGGATCCCATATAACTTTGAAAACAGGGTTAGCTGCAACCAGCAATCCGAGGTATCGAAAATTAAAGTTTAACTATTTTAGTATCATTAATCCTAATCATGTAGCCATATATAAATGTACGTATCTTAACATGTTATTTTTTATTTTTTATTTTTGCATTATATGTATCATACTATAAAAGCCTTTTTTTATTGCAACTATATAGAACCTAATTTGGATTTACACTTCTACTTTCCTCATTCGCTATTTCACCTTTTGTACATCTTAATATTCCTATTCTCGGTTCTTTTTCAATTCTTCTAATTTCTAGATTGGGGACTTAGATTCGCACTCATTCCCTTGATGTAGTTGAGTTAAATGAAATTTTTTATTAGTAAATCATCATAGGGGTGTTAAATAACCTAGCAACTGATATAAAAATTCAACTGATTCGTCGATTTTAAGTACACTGGTTTTCGGTTTCAAGCAATTGTTAAAGTTTCATCTAAACACCTAGGGTACAAGTTGATATAAAAACTGCAGTAGTGTTTATGAACTCGAGTAACGGGCTGTGAGTTTGTGACAAAATATGGTAAATAAAATTTCTTCCTTGCCTAAAAGAAAAAGTTGTGTACATTTTTCATATAACCTTTCTTGACCCATAAAGGTTGAGGAGTTAATAATAAAGGTTTTAATCGAGTCATATGTTGACACGTGCCACCATAGCACCCAATTAGCTAATGGATTTTAAGGTTTAGTTATGTCACATCTGGACCGTCGGATCGAGTTATCCCAAGAAACAAGATTGCTGCTCCCCTCTACAATAATACTACAACATTTGTTTTTACCATGGTCTTATCATTGTTACTGTCCCTTTATAACCCATCATTCATACATACGTACTATTATTTAAGTTGTAATTTAATTTTCTTTTTCTTATTGTCGTAATTTATTATGTTTCGTCAAAAGGTTTAGATTGACGGAAAAAAACATTGATCTCGTGCACCCGTTTTGGATGTCGAATAACTCTTTCCAAAGGATTCAACATTTGTTTGAGCGACCTTTTAGTCACGAGTTGTGATTGAACGCATAACCTATTACATTAAAGTCTTCTTAATACTCGTGAACATTATCCTTACAAGTCCTACAGTACAATGAAATGAATACGAAAAGGAATATATTGGTCCACAATAAGAGAAACGAGTGGTTTAAACTCATTTGAAACATTACATTCGTTAAGAAAAGCCATCATATCGAACTCCTACTTATAGTCTTAAACTCATTAATTAAATTGTCATATCGGTTCAGATAAGTGTTGCTTACTGACAAATGACGAAAATATAAGTCATGAATGCAATTGATAATTGGTTTGAAGAGTGTAGAGTAAATTGGTATCTTTAGCACTAAGCTATCAAGGATAAATTCAGCATTTTGCTTATTATAAAAGTTGTCCTATGTCAAAAATAAAATGCATGTCTTAGGTTAAAAGTAGTGACACAGGTTAGACTATATATGTGATTATTTGTAAAAGACCAATAAATAACTTATAGCTATGTCTTCGGCCAGAAAATAACGACATCCACAACGACAAATGGACATTGACACATTGTTAAACTTAAAATTGTACAAGTGATGCAGCTTTACCTTTTTGAGTTTTGATCCACCCTTATGACATAAGAGTATTTCAACTAACCACGATGGACCCCTTATCGATGGTCACGTAAATCTTGGATCAATAAACGGTCTAGATACTACAGAAATTCTCGATCATCACTATTAAAGACGCACTTGTATCATTGTCAATTGATTTCAAGATAATAACCTAAAAACAACCGATATTAATATATTCGTTTTCAACCCTTCTACACGTGAAAATCGACACAAAAAAAAGTTTGTATATACAAAACTTAAACACTTTCTCAAATTATAAAAGCACAAATTTTACAAAGTAAAAAAATATCTATATACAAATACAATAGCTAAGTATACAGACTCAATTTTGTACTTTCAGAGTTCCAAAGTGCAAATAAATGCTCCACACTAGTGTCATTCCATTAGAATATAAGTTGATAACTATATTTGTGTAAAGCCTCATAGGGAGTCACAAAATGGGTAGAGGAAGAGTAGAATTGAAGAGAATTGAGAACAAAATCAATAGGCAAGTCACTTTTGCTAAACGTCGAAGCGGACTCTTGAAGAAAGCTTACGAGCTCTCAGTTCTCTGTGACGCAGAAGTCGCTTTGATCATCTTCTCTAACCGCGGCAAACTCCATGAGTTTTGTAGCAGCTCAAGGTATAGTATACATTTATATGTTTATATAAATACATAAAACTATACCAAATTTCAATAAATATATACATATTAGATCTGATAAAGCAAAAAGTAACATATGTGATTCAGTTATTTGATTTGCTGTTTTAGTGAAAGTCATTGGTGTTTATGGAATTTGTTGCTAGTTTTGTTTTTATAGATCTGATATTGGAAAGCTATGAAAAGATGATATTTTGTATAACCTACTCTCTTTCTATACTTTTTTATATAATGTATCACCATTTATGTTGATGTATTTTGATATTCGTGATCTTGCTAACCTTTTCTAGCTTTTATCTAACATGGATTTTTATATAAATTGTACCAAAACTTTCAGAAGGAATTTGTTATGAGTTATCAACATGAGTGTTCATGAGAGTATATACCTTCTCTCTCATCCTTTCTTTATGTTTCCTTTTGTTTTCACTTAATTTGTACTACTACATTAATTTTCTCCTGTTTTAATTCTTTTTAAGATAAGTTTTTAACTCAAATAATCAGTTAAGCTAGTGCTTCATAAGATCTAATGAATATGTTTATTGGTTGAGGAAATTGCACACTCAAACATATTTTACCAGTTCTAGCTAGGGTTTTGCTTTACAGTCAACTGTTTTTCTTCTTCTTTTTATAATATGTTTTTCAGTTTGATGAGGTTGATTTTCTAGGGAGTTATTTTTTATACATTTTAACTGGATACTAGCTAGAAAAAGAGTTGCATTAGCTAGTAACTTTTAATCTGAAAAGTTTATGGGATCTAATGAAGTTGCTTGATGAGCATCTTTCAACAATATAATACTAATGTCAAAATATATCCAGCAAGATTATACAGTTCATGCTATTTGTTTCCATCTAATTTGTGCATTGATTATGTATTGAAAGAGAAACAGAATTGCTCTTAGCACTCGATCAGTACATGTCGATTTGGTTAGGACCTTAGTATCAAAATCTAGAGTTATTAATAGTAGTGAATTCTCCTAAATTACAAAGGATAGATTAAATATCAGTTGACAAACAATCAAAGGTAACTCATTCATCGACCTTTTCCTGAATTTTACTTATAACCTTTACGAGTTTATGGGTTGCGTTCGTTTTGTTATTCAAAACTTATATTGGCTAATTTAGTTTGTAGTCACAGCTTGCTCAATCTCAACTGCATTCTGTTAGCTTATTTGGTTAAATTCCAATAAACATTGATTTTAGGGGAAAAACTTGTTAGGAAGTATATAATTAGTGCTTTCAAGACATGTAGCCTCTGTATATGGCGTATGCGTTTGATTCCAAGTGAGGTTCGCCTGAATGTTCGGTTTATAATTGAATGCCTAAAATCTTTGTTGTTAAGTACAATTCCGTTCTAAAAACTATTTGAACTTTATGCTCGTTTGTTTCAGTATTGATATTTATTCTTCTAGCAGCATGCACAAAACCCTTGAGAGGTATCAAAAATGCAACTATGGAGCACCAGACTCAAATGTATCAGCAAGGGAAGCACTCGTGAGTATTTTTTTCTCTACAATGGACTTGTCTCTACAAAAACTATAATGTTTAGCGAGCGTCAGTAATTGCTTTATTTTCCGGCTTTTTCTTATATCAAACAGCTTATTCAGCATAATAAGGAAAACATGAGCTTTTTTTCTACCAAACCTTCAAATATGCTAAATATATGTGTTTAAAAAACACAATAAGTTCAAACTAATAATGTCTAAGCTACACGCTCTTACCTAACATTCAAAAATTCTTATGTCACTATTTGACACAATAGGCAATATTCATGTCCTGCCTTTATTCTCTAAGTTAAACCCTGACCCTTAAGCCAAACTGACAACTACTGTACATATGGTCTACATTTAGTTTACCTTTCCAAACAAACAATACAAGTTGTTGTAGAAGCACAATGTGAGGTAGCAAATTAAATACTATCCAAAAAAAGTAAAAGACTGAATGAATTATCTAAACATCAGATTACCAATTTATATCTTAAGCAAACAAAATTGTTTTTCCATAGAATAATGCAACTATATAAGAGGTTAGGCATAACTATCTCTAAGGTTCCCAAATAGCAAGTACAGAAGCTTTGATAAAAATAGCCATTGAGGTAAAATAAAAAAGTTGGTCAAACTTTTGGCGAGGACAAAAGTTTGCGTTGAAATTTTTTGGTTCTGGTCTTCCAGGTCAGCAAATTTTTTGTCGTTTAGGTGTCCTCACCAAAAGTTCGTCACCCGCTCTTTTGTTTGTTGTAATGTCTATTTGGACACCAAAGAGCTTAAATCCTTTAGTCTCTACATTGCTTGCTTGGATAACTTCATCCTTCATCTCATGATCCTCGACACTTCCTTCATCTTCCTTCGGCATTAAATACTTGATTTGTGCTCCCACACCAAGCTTCAAACTCGCTCCATTATTACTCCTAGACAAACACGTGTCAATAACCCAAAACCCCAAATTCTGCATTTCAGGATTCTCTTGAAAATAAAAACTTATCTTATCATTCGCCATTAATCTCTTTTCCTTAACAAACTGATTCCAACCGCGAGTAAAGACAAAACTTTGGCTACTCTTCCAATAACAATACCGAAACTTCCACAATCTTTTTTGAACATCATAGAAAGGAAGATGCACCTCGTTATTGACAAACCCTTGTGACTTATCATTATCGGGTACTGGAGGAAAATACCTCACAGCATATTTCTTAGGTATAACTAATCTATTAAGTTTACCAACATCACTTGGTGTTAGCTCCTTTTCGAAAACTAGCCTACAAGAAAAACCACAACTATTTTGCACAGATAAATCATTATCGTTTTCTTTTTCGGTTTTCAGTATTTGAAATTCATCAAATTTGGATTGATATGACCCGTCTTTGATCATTGCTAAAATTTCTTCCATATTATAAAGACTTTGAAACTTTGCCTCGTGGACTGTTGTTTTAGTCAAAGGGAAATTTCTTGGGGCATCAGAACTTCTAAGCTTGATAGATGCTCGATCATAAGCTATAGCTGCATCTAGTTCTGATTTAAATGTTCCGAGCCATATGCGTTGATTATTTGTATATAGCTGAGCCCCCCAATGTCCGTTCTGCTGTGGAACCACACCTTTGTATCTCTGTGAACAAGCGTGACTATCGTTCACACTGTGACAAGTGTTTTCACAGTTTGAACTTGATATTTCCTCCATTGATTCACAACCTCTAGGCGTTGAACACTCTGGAAAATTTGGTAGAATGTAACTGTAACATTAATTTATTTAATCAGAAAGCGTAAACTATGTGAAAGTGTATGTGCGTGTCTTATTAATTAATTAATAAAAAAATTAGTGATAGATAAACCCTAATCAATAATTATGTTATTGCTATTAGCATTCCGTATCTTTGGCATTATAGTTGTTTAAACTAGGAGTACTCCGCGTATTTAACAAAGTAGACTTGTCTTATCGATTACGGATTAATTATTGACGATACATATATTATTTTCTTTAAAGATAATATAGAATGCTTCAAGTAGCAAAGACTACAGAAACACAAAAACATACCAAACCATGTAATGACATAATAATTAGAGGCAAGACGAACCCATTACCCATCATATACTAAGTCTATATGTTTATAAAAAAAAATATACAGAAAAACTAGCAAGATTTGTTTTTCTATAATTGCTGCTACAAGCCTAACAAGCAATTTGCAAACACAATATAATAAAGTCATGTTATTTTTTGTGTAAACAATACTTTTGTTTATATTATTACTACACGGAAATAATGACATGATTGGGTTGTATATCATACAAGACTTTTGTTCTCACTTATGAAGTTGACGTGAATGTCTGAAGAATATAATTTTATTATTACATTAAAACAACAAAAGTACAAAACACAAACCGAAAAAAGCTCCCCCTCAAACAATAACCTAAACCACAACAACACCATATAACAAAAAATTACACATAAAACTACATCATGGCAAAAACATGGTTGATCGTTCGAGACATAAACTATTGTAACAAAGATGAACACTTCAAGATTTAAACAGAATATAGGGTATAGAAACAACAGAATTTTTAAAGAAAAAACACATACAGGTACATAGAGATACAAACAACTGGATTTTGCAAAATCGTTAAACTAACCTGAATAATCTGAATAGGCTGAGAAGAAGATGATTAGAAAAGTGTTTCATGAAAACATTATATATAGAGAGATCAAATTTTATTTAAAGAAACAAGTTGGCCTGGTGTGATCAATTTAAGGAAAATATATCATGATATCATGCATCCCGAAAATCTTTAATAACTTGGAAGGAAAGTTTTTAATAATGAGTAGATTTTTCAAGAAATTTGTAAGATTTCACAAATATATCTTTCTATGCTTATTAAATTTTTTCTTGTATACGTTTGTGTAACAACGGCTAGTGTTGCTATAAACTAAATAAATATGAGTGTTATGATTTATAAAAGTGTTGTAATAATATATCATAGGTCAATTTAAGCTTGTAATAATAAAGGTGACATGTAATATATATGATCGTTTAGCTTGTATGATGTTTAATGAATGAAATTTAGATATTTTTTTTTATAGTTTGAAAATATTTGAATCTTTATTATTTGTTGAAGATCAGTTTGCTAAAAATAAATATCATGAAAAACACGGAGCATTAATTGTCATGATATCTTCTGAAAGAAGATATATAACCCCTGGAAAATAGTATATTTGCCTTAACTTAATCAATATCGATCTATATTTATGGTAATTATTTTTACCAGCAACTTTCTATCATTAAGCTAGTTGACTAAAGGACTTCATCGCTTTGATGTAGGTTGAATTAATTAAGAGTGGCATTTAGTTAGGGTTAGAGGATTTTAATCTCCAAATTATGCATTATGATCAAATACTAGCTTGTTTACTTTATTATTTTCTCTAGATTAAACAGATAACGTTCAATGTTATTAGTACGTGGTCTTGTATAATAAACTCAATCATGTGTTAAGACACATTCACTCTTTTGTGAACATTCACTCTTTTGTGATTATTACGGTGTTCCTTTAAAAAAAACAATATGGTTGTAACGAAAATAATTTGGTTCTAATATTTATGGTTGTCGTAGGAGCTAAGTAGTCAGCAGGAGTATTTGAGACTTAAGGCGCGTTATGAAGCATTACAACGATCTCAAAGGTAATCAATGTTTGAAAAAGATCGAGGCTCAATATTACTTCTTCACCGCTGTTTTGCAAAAAGGGTTTATTTTAATTTGTTAGTGTTTCAAACTTTCAGTTGAGTTGGTTTGAGTTACGTTGGTTCATTTGAAATTATTTTGACCAAAAGATTCCAAAAAATTGATAACAAATTAGGGTGTCAATCATGACTATCAAAGAATTTTGAATTTTTGAACCTTCTAAATCATTTTATTCAATGGTAATATTGGGAGATATAATAAATTCTGGCGGTTTTTTTTTTTTTTTTATTTGAACTGCTAAAGATCAAATGCAAAATTACATTAACCCAATACTAAAAAAAGGTTTGTCCAAATAGCAACGCTATAATTATCGAATAATATGTGACTCGGGTGTTATCAACACTAGGAATCTCTTGGGTGAGGATCTTGGCCCTCTGAACTGCAAGGAGCTTGAGTCCCTAGAAAAGCAGCTCGATACATCTCTCAAGCATATCAGATCAGCCCGGGTATCTTAATATTGTCATATATCTATTCATGATCTAGTGAATGCTAATGCATCTTTAAATTAATGAACTTGTACAAAACCTGCAGACGCAGCTCATGTTGGACACACTTTCAGATCTTCAAAAAAAAGTAAGCGAGCAACGTCCTTAGGTTTATATATAAGATTCCAGTGTATATCCTTCTTCTAATTGTTCTCCATCATGCAGGAGCATTCACTAAATGAAGCAAACATGACCTTGAAGCAAAGGGTATGTAAATATGTAATCTCGTTGCATGTTAAATGAGCGTAACGTGTTCCGGTTGTATGTCCTCAAATCATCTGTCTATGCAAATAACATGTACAGTAATATTGGTTTGCAGCTGATTGAAGGACATCAAATAAGCTCACTTCATTGGTATCCACAAGCCCAACAAGAAGCAGTATGTTATGACAGACAACATGCACCTCAACATCAAACTGATGAAGCCTTCTTTCATCCCCTAGACTGTGGGCCCACTTTACAAATGGGGTAAGCCCAACAAGATTCTAAATCCATGAATACTTAGTTTTCAAAAATGAGTAATCTACTAATCTTAGTATTTAAGACAGTTGCAAAAAAGGAAAAAGGTAATACGGGTCAACGTTACTAAAGTTAACCATTTTAACCCGTTAATAACCACGTCTTATTAGCATAGTAATTAGTTCGCTCTGCCTCAACTCTGTTAGTATTTTCTTAATAAGATTAAGTGTGCTTGTCTTCGTGCTCTAATAACACCTTATGCTTATCTTTTAGGTATCAAACGGATCCACTATCAGCTGGAGCAGCAGGGCCGAGTATGAATAATTACATGCAAGCAGGATGGTTGCCATGTTAAAAAATAACACAATAATCAGTCTGCAGGCAAGACAATTCATAAGGATTCTAAGGTGTGTAACATACTAATGTTAAAGATCTCTATATATATTTCTAAAAATTGTTGCTGTACATTAATGATGACAATTTCATGTTTGTCGAATTTTAAGCAATAGCTTCACTATCTATGTGAATGTGCTTGTATCTAATGTATTTGTACCCTATTGTTAACATAATTTTGCTATATCGTTGGTGCTTAAGACGTCGAAAATCCTTAATGTGTATAAAAATCTACCACAGTTTTTCGGAAAATTTACTCGATCATGGGGTTTGGATTATTTTCAAAGTATTGTTATCACAATTGCTTAAAAAATTATCAATAGGTATACAATCTTGTTATTGATATCATGCAATCTTTTGTCGACATTATTTACCAAGGCTAAAACATCTTAGTCAATCTAATATAATAATAATACAAGAATCATGTGTTTTACAATAATTTCTAGATATTAAATTATAAACTTTTAGGTAGGTATGGATAATATGTAACGTGTGAGCATCAAACTTATACATCATTTGATTTTTGATGATACAAAAGTCTATTTATTTCGAAAGAAATTTGGAAGGTACAAATAATTCAACTAGACAACTATTAAATCAAATAATTAAAGACAACGTGAAAAATGCATAAAGAAATAGAATGGTCTTACGAGAGTGAACTTTTAGACAAACATCTTTTGTGGTTTGGCTTTGGCCTAACAGTTAGAGATCCAAAATCTACGAGTTAAAGCTTAGAATTATAATGGGTTTTATTTTATGAAAAAATTTAAACTAACCTTAAGGCTATGTATATGACATTTGGATATGCATTAAATGTTTGTACCTTAATAACAAATCACTCACACATTACATATAACTTCAATCAGATCTAATATACAACTACTTTTGCATCTTTTTAACTTTTAAATGTAACATTTAAAAATTAAAAAAAGAAAAAGAAAACTTTATTTTGTTGCATTTATATTGTAGTTCATGACACATGTATTGAAGATTTCATTGTCTATGCTATGTTATGAAGTGAATTTTAGTCTTATTAGAGCTTATTCTAGAAGTTTATAGCTTGTTGATTAAACTTACATAAAGTATAACTATTATGTTGATTATTATTTATTACAACTTTGAAGAGAGTTGGTTCCACCACTTAGCGCAATGATGCACAATACTTGCCAAATTTATCCTAGTTTTTCTTTTTTAATATTATTTATTATTGTTCTTTTTAATCATGATTTTTGACCTTTTCGGCTGATTAATTTACGGAGTTTGAACTCAACGTCACATAAACTCAAACCAGGCAAAACTTTTCTTTTTCAAAAGATTGGCGTAACTACTTTACATTATTTGCACCTAGCATAAATTAAACTTATAACTAATATACTTATTGATGAAGAAAATAAGTATCCAAATTACATTGAGAAATCAATCTATAAATCTGCTTAATGGACTTGCATCTTCCTTTGATCCAACATGTGCACGATTCTTCCAATAAATTTATTTGATTTCATTATCTCAAAAATAAATTAATACACCTTGCTTAGCTATGACCTATGAGTCTTTGACCTTTGCAAAATATAAAAAGAGCTTGGTTGGGCCACGTCATCGGCCTAATTACACTTTTCCTAAACCCCACGCGCCTACGCAGCGCGACGATCGTGAACGTATGGTCAACGGTGTTGATGGCTAACGTTAGATAAGGTTACACGTCATCCTTTATAGCCGACACTATTCCAACTAGCCTGGCGCGTTTACCCACGCTCCTTTTCTTATCCATTCTTTTCGTGTTTGTAAGTTACATGTTTAGCCCTTTGATTATACATCATGTTGCATCTTCTTTTGCCATTTTGTAATACTAATGTTTTTATCAATTTAAAATTATAGTAGACTAGGTGTATAAAGTATAAACCTCAATACTGCATTCATCACCCTCATATCAGCTTTTTCTCTTTACAACCAAATTTACTTTTAATTTATCGTAATAAAACAACCAACTTCACTACCAAAACATACACCACTTAAACATAAATATACCCCACAAAAACCATTTAATAGAAAAACAGACACCAACAAACCTTCAAGACTCGATCGTCTAGACGAACGAGTTCCCCTTATTTCATCCAAGAAGCGTCTCACTTGGGTGAGTGTAGCAAGGATAACAAGCGTCTCAAATCAGCTCGGTTTTTGGGTTGTATGATTTGGGTTTATCTATTTGAAAAATTCATGAAGTCAAAACCAAAACCAAATAAAACAATTTTTAGAACGGAAAAACCAAACCAAATTCCAAATTAAAATTCGGTTTGGCTTGAGTTAAAACCAAGGAACCCAAATTTAATAAGACTTTTATAATTATAATCTAGATGTTATAAATAGAGACCTAAAAATTAAAATAAGATTAACAAATAAAAAAGTCTTATGTGCAGAAGTAAACCAAACAAAACACATGTCTAACAAACAAAAAGGTTACTCATGTGACACATGTTTTAAAATCTGGGTTAACCGGGCCGGTTGAACCGTGAATCGGTCAAGTGATGGGAAGGCGATTTTGAGCTAAAAATCCGGTTAAACCGTGACTCAGTGGCTCAGCCGGGTCAATTAATAAACCTGTTTTTAAAACATTGAAATAACATTATAGGGATTAAGTATGTTAATTCACTCATCTTAAAATGCATCACAAGGCCTGATTTTAATATTTTTTAGATTAAAAGATATTTTAATATTTCAGGGTTATTAGTTAGGATGATAATATAAAAATATATATGTATAATTTTTATTTATTTTTTATTATATTATTTTTATATTTAGTATAGATATTCGGTTTTTTCGACTTGCCTTAGTTATATTATTGTCAAGTCATAAACCAAACCAAACCAAACACTGATTAAATATTCGGTTCAGTTTTATTTGATTTTGGTTTGGTTTACTTTTTGGTTTATTCGATGTCAAATCAGACACCGAACACCCCTAATTACATAGTTTATTACCCTTGCATTTTGACAAGAGTAATTTGATATTATGAGCAATATTACAATTTTATAAATCAAACAGTTAGAATATAATTTAGTAAAACTGAAAGTTAAAACTTAAGATTTGATTGATTAAGCTATGTAAATCCTAACACAAAAGGGAAAGTATGATAAAATTAAAAGGATCACTTTTGAATGAATAATAAAATTTTAAAAATTAATATAAAAGTTATGTTGTTTGTGTTTATTTATATTTCTATTTTCATGATTGTTACCATTAAAAAATTAATTAATTAAATTAAGAGAGATAATTAGTACTGTATAAGTCTATAAGATACATATTATGTGATTATCCAAGTAAAATGAGAATTAGTAAGATTTAGTAGGAAAAAGATAGCAACTCTTTTTTATCAAGTTCGTAATTTTAATAATTGTAATTCTCTTCCAATTTTCATTTTCATCGGCTATTATGTAAATAAAATTGCAAATTTAATTTACGTTAAAGACACTAGTTATAATACTCGTGCACGCACGGGTTTTTTTTCAGAAAAAATTAATTATATAGTATTATCGTTTAAAAACAAAAAATCTTATGTATATTTTAAAAAGTTAGAGCATCAACATGTACAAAACTAAGAAAAATAGTTAGCAGAAATTATAAATATAACCGTTGATTCGACCTTTTATTGGAATCTTGAGCTTGTCTCTTTATAATGTTATTGGGTCAAAGGTTTTTTGATCACATGAGATTACACATAAATCAAATTTATTTTAAAATTTTTGTTTACTATATGGACATATAATAATTTAACCGTGAAAATTGTGACATAAGTACAACCAATAAGTATGCATGAGTTTTTCATTATGTATTAATATCAATTAATATTTTGTAAAAATTTTATTAAATGAAAGATTTAACTTTGTTTAGCTGGCATAGATGTTAATGTTGAGGTTGAGGTTATTGTTAAATTTTAACTATTGATATTATTTTGTACAAAATGTGCAAGTTAAGTAGCACAAGTGATACGTGGGAATCGCACCAGGCTTTACCTCTCGAGGGATCTCTAGAAGCTTACAACCCCCACCAGGCAGTGTACCTGATAGTTGTAGTATAGTATAGTGACAAGTACCGGGGGATTGATCGTTCAACTCAGGAATAGTGTCGCTAGGATTAGAAAGCCTGAAAACTAGGTCTAGAGGTGAGGGATGATTCTTTTTGTATTTTTATATTTTATTAAAGCAAGTAAAAATCTCGGTTTTTGGAAGAGTGGGCAGAATTAGTTGCTAATCAACTAACCCAATAACTAAGATGCAATCAAAATAAAATAAGAAAAATAAATTGAAATCTAATTAAACTAGTGGTGTGAACAATAATAGGGAAAGTTGTGTTTACTTAGGTTTATTACTCCCTAGATATCTTTTACAGGTTGATAGTTTGTTGCAATTGTATGGATGACGGGTCGTATGCCTTAATACTAGTCGTAGGGTCGTGTACAATATTCCCTAACTCTATAGGATCCTACTTCACTCCTATGTCGAGCCGTTAGAAGCTCCTAACATGGGATCATTAGAATTCTCCTACGCATTAAAAATAACCAAAAATCATAGTACACCTCTGATCATGTTTCTTAAGACGTTCAAGTATGTCACCAATGGAAGTCTGCCAATTTTCTTAAGCCTAACATCGAATACAATCATCCATAACAACTATAAACAACCAATCAACCCATAATTAACATCTAGGTTTCACTACATCTAAGCAAACACACAATAGATCTAGCCAAACATGTTGAATTCAAGACAAGTGTAAGATATATTCAAACAACACATAGACGTACTGAATGAATTGAAAAAGTACTTATCTCAATTGAACATGAAAGGTTTCAAAGGGTAAAAACCCTTGAAAAAGCTGTAATATTCGGACTAGGGTTTCTCTCCAAAGTTATACCCTACTTGTTCCTCTCTAATGAATGAAAATTGCAAAACTATATATAGATTTTACAGGATGACAGCGTCAAGAAAGAATTTCTGACGCCGTCAACTCGTCGCCCATAATGAAATCGGATTGCCTAGATCCACTTGTGACGTCTTCATGTGCAATTCTACTCTGGGCCGTCACTTTTATTTGGACCATGACGGTCTATGGTGACACCGTCATGTCCCTAGTGTAAAACTCTTCTAGATCATCACGGACTTTATCCACTTTCACATCTTGTATTACTCTTGACGCCGTCACTTGATAACTCTTGACGCCGTCAGGTACTGTTCCCAGCAAGAAAAATTAAGACTTTGCCGTTTTCTTTACTTTTATGCTCTAAAAACGTCCAAAATGCTTCCTTTTCCAGAATTCACTCCAAAAGTACCTAAAATGACAAAAGGAACGATTTAGGGCAGTATTCGATCAAATAAATTCGAATCCGGGATTAAATGACCCCCTAAAAACGATTCATTTTTCGCCTCATCAAATACCCTTACACTTGAGATTTGCTTGTCCTCAAGCAAATGCGCTTTTATTCTAATCAAAATACAAGTTAGGGGTCATTTAACACTAATATAAAAGTAATTACAACAAATAATCGTTCCACTAAAGACCAAAGACAAGCACGGAGGTCATACACTAGCACCTCATAAATAGTGTTTAGATACTCACATCTCTCGGGTGTAATAAAGTAATATCACAATATGAAAACGGAAAATATCTCTCACTACCTGTCATAGCCAAAATAGATTACCACAGGCTTGGGAAAGGATCAAACCTCCACCACATGGCGTAAGCACCTAGGATAAACTATCAAAGAGGTCTTTTAAAGGGTTGTAACGTTAGGCGTAGGGATATGGAATACACAGTTTTGTTGGATATAGGCAGTCTTTATTGGTGGCGAGTTAACAATCTTAGTTGATTACATGTACAATATGGCGTTGCTAAGCCAAAACTAGACTCGACTTAAGCTAATAAATGAAAAAAATAACAAAAACATAAAATAAACATAGAATGAAACGGGATGGTAGACCTTTTTTTTTTTTTTTTTTTTTTTTTTTTTGCATACACTCTTACCCTACCATCCAAAATAATACATCATGGGAATAAACATTCCCCTTACACTTGAATTTTTACATACTTTACAATAAACTAATCTAATGACTCAAATTAAGAAAATCAAAACGCTTGGAGTACTTTTAAGATTAACGCACATATGGGGGTAATATATGATGTTCTTCCCCATTACTGCATAAAACAAGTACTTTACCCATGAGTCCCAATCGTCCCAAAACAGTATGTACAAGGATATGACTCGACTTAGCAACCATGTAATCAATTAGATAATTAACTAAGAGTTTAAACATATAACAATAATGCACTAAAGATGAGTGCATACACGGAAGGCTAAGGTAATTTGGTTGTACATTTAAGTGAGTTGTAACAAATTCTTCCTTTAAATAAGATGCTTAAAGTTAGAAACGAAAAGATAGACTCGGAGGGGTGTACTAGGGGTTTCGTGTACTAAAAATGAGTACAACGCTAAGGTGTGGGAAAAATTAGTTGACTTTACTAGCCAAGTAATATGACTTAAATGGTCAAGTAATTATGATACGGGTTTAAAACAAGGGTGATCCTAAAGCCTCTTATAATGTAGTAAATCCTACTACACGAATATAGTCTCACTAGCGGTCTTGGGATGCATCACTAACGCAAGTTCTAGAATCTAAATGCTACCGGTACACTTATAAGCTCTAATAATGAATGTTTTTCCTATCAAATCTAAAGGCGAACCTCACATATTTGGGTGGAAAATTTTTTCTGAATGGTACGGTTTTGTGCTAGTCATACAACTCCAATCCATGAGACGCTTGCTATGGCTAAAGTTTCACTCCTAAATGTTGTAAGAAATTTTAAATTTGGCGCTAAAATTACACTAATAAGTATTTCTCATAGTTTTATTACACACCTACCATCAAACAAACAAACTCAAATGCAAGTGTATCCTATAAGGTATCATCATTTACCCTCCCCTTACACTTAGGATGAACATTGTCCCCAATGGTCAATTAAAGAATGTAAAAGTGAAAGGTAAAAGAATGAAATCAAATACTCCCCTGATTCGTTTGGTGTGGATAGTGTGGTAACAAGGTTAGATCTTCCTCCAAGAAAATGAACATTCAAAGCTTCCATGATATAAGGACAGTCACGTGTCAGAGGGGTCAGAAACACAACCCACACGGAATGCCACGCTGGCAATCCGTGTGAGGGCACATGATCCAAGGGTGTGGATTAAATTATGAATGATATGAGATGATCAACGGTTATCAGGGACTCAAAAGAAGCACATGAGTGGAGGATTGATGACCTGGATATGCTAGAAGGATCCAAAGACCCCTCTCCTCAGGCTATAAATAGCACCTCTCTCACATCATGGAAGCTGTTAGATTTTAGGTTAGCTTAGGAGTAGGAGTAGAAATCTAGTAGTTTGAATTTACTGTTTCTCAATTTAAAAGTTGTAATTGAATATTAAGTTTTTAATAAAAGTTTAATTTTCTAGCATTTAATTTCCTTGCAAATTAATTTTCTGTAAGTCTGTTTCTGTTTATTGTTTAAAACTTATAGTTACTGTTTTATTGAGTTCAAATAGATTGAAGTAAGTTGTATGGTTTAATTTTCTGATTCAAATATCAGTTCAAGTTATTAGTCAATAGAATTCAAGGTTGTTCATGGTGTTGAACCTCTGGTATCTGGTGTTGATTTGAACAATTGATGGAGTTTAATGGAGCCTATTAAAGATAGGCTTGAGATCAAATGATCCCCTGTTCAGCTGGGGTTTGGATTGTGAGTTCTTCCTTTACAATTTCCTAGACTTAATTGCATTAACTGTTTTCAGTATCATGAATCTGTTATTTAGCTTATGTCTGTTTTTTAGTTTATTTTCCTCGTAATATAGATTATCTCAGTAGTATTAGTTTTGAGTTTAATTAGTTGCTTTATATTTAGTCAATTCTGTTTCAAATCTGTCCTAAGTTGCTTTCTGTGGTTCTAGTAGATCTGTGTTTGTTTGCTCACTTCAGTTTACAAGTTCATAACATCAGCATATCTAAGTAGTGTAGAGAGTTATTTGGATCAACAGCCTCAATTATAGTTGATATCAGTTTGTGAGGGGGTGTTTGGATCAGCTTTTATTGGAGTTGTAATGTTATCCTTTTCATGTTTATTCTGCATAAGTAGTTATCTAAGGATTGTAGTAGTTAATATCTGCAATTAGTTTAGTAGGTTATAGGTTAAAAGTCAAACCTAGCATAAAATCAAACATGTTTTTCATACGTTGTTTCTTAGGGTCTGTAATCTAGAAACCTGTTAGGAATAGGGTGTGTTTAGATCTAGTAATTCTCAAAATAGCTTAATCGTACATTTAGGATAAGTCTAGATCAATAGAAACTCAATACAATCAATTTTGGATTGTAATTCAAAAGTCAAAAATTCAGGGCTGCAGTTTCAACCACACCTGTTCTAGGGTAAATACAGAGGCTAAGTTAGGTTTTAAATTTAGAAATAATTGGTTTTCTGAGTTCTCAGTATAGTAGGCTAGCATTTGCCCCCTTAGGATCCACTCACAAGCTGATTTGGTGACTTAAATATAAGCTGCAAGTTGTGTTACTTAAGCATTATATCTGTTTTCAGTTGAGGCCTGCAAGTGTGAGATCTAGTGTGTAATCTGAATTTTGTTGTTCAAATGAGTTCTAAAATGCCTGTAGTTGGTTATCTGTTAGCTTATTGGCTTATTCACATTATAGCTTTATTTGAACCTGTTTGGCCCATCTATGTTTCTGAGTTATCTTATGGTCTTATCACTGTTCCATTTAGCTTATGTGAGTCCTAAAATCACTTGGTCAAAGTTGGGTTCAATCTGGTCAAAGTCAGCTTATAAATAAGCTCTTTTCAAACTGCTTATTGGGTCTAAACAGCTTATTTGGGCTAAATTTTTAGAACTTTTATTTTTCCTAAGTCTTTTATATTATTTTAGATTTTTCAGAATTTTTTCAAATTTTTCTAGCTTAATTTACTATTTTTCTTATTTTATTTTCATTTTTAATCATTTTTAAATACATTTTAATTACCAAAAAATCCAAAAAAATCAGAAAAATCCAAAAATATTTTAGAAAATTATTTTCATTCATTTTAGAATTTTAGAAATTTATTTTGCATTTTTCTCAATTATTTTGAATTTTTTAATTAGATTAAATAGTTTTTAATTTCCAAAAATTACACAAAAAGCCAAAAAAATTAGTTTTTAGTTTTAAAATTACTTTTTAGTTATTTTATAATTTTCAAAATTTATTTTTGATTTTTCTTACCTATTTTTCATTTTCTTTTAATTATTAATTAGAATAAATAGTTTTTAATTCATAAAAATTAAATAAAAAGTCAAAAAAATATTTTTCTTTTTCTTAAAATTTTCTTTTATCATTTTTAACCTTTCAAAATTATTTTCAAGTCCGTAGGAGTAGTGTAGATTAAAAGTCGCGTTTTATTTCGTACGTTTACGTTTTATTTACGTTTTAGCATACGTTTTCGATTCTACGTTGCATTTCTAGTTGCCTTACTTGAATTACGTGTTTAGTTGATTATTTGTGCTTCATTTACTATTTCATTAGTGTAATCTCATTCAAATAACTTTTTACCACTTTCACGACACATTTCACGAATCGGGAATTCGAAATTCCATTCATCCTTCACACGGACTACGACCTCGGGTTATCCGTATTTCTTTGCGGATCTCTTGAGAAATACTTATACTATATATAACTTGATTTTTCAACGAATAACTCATCTACCATGATTTTATTGCATTCACTACGCGAGATTATGTTCATTGGTAGAGATGAGTTAATGTAGGCATCAAAGTTCCTAAATCCAATCTTACAAGGAAATTGCATATTAAATGAGCTATCATTCTCAATCCTTGTTCTAGGGTCAACATACCTAAGAGGGTCCATTTCATCTTCCAGCCTACCCTCATTAATTACGTCACCATCATCTAGGTCCTCATCGGAGTCTGAATAGTAAAAAGGACTAGCCCTATAGTCATCATCATGGTCAGACTCATCCATTTCAGAATTATTGTCAAAGTGATAGTTAGGCGAGAGGTTAGGTGGTTCTCATTTTCCACTAAAGGGATTGGGGCGGGCATTTGGAAAATCCTACGACGAAAAATACGAATAACAGGAATCAAACGATCAATGCTATTGTTATCCATCGAGATAGTTTACGAACAAAGGAAAAAAATAAATAAGATAGACTAAAGAAAATCTAAAAATAAAAATAAAATCTTACTAGAAAGGAATCTAGCAAGTAGACCTAATAAAAAGAAATCCTAACATAGACAATAACTATTCACCGGGCTGCGGCGTCAAAAACTTGATACGTGGGAATCGCACCAGGCTTTACCTCTTGAGGGATCTCGAAAAGCTTACAACCCCCACCAGGCAGTGTACCTGATCGTTGTAGTATAGTATAGTGACAAGTACCGGGGGATTGATCGTTCAACTCAGGAATAGTGTCGCTAGGATTAGAAAGCCTAAAAACTAGGTCTAGAGGTGAGGGATGATTCTTTTTGTATTTTTATATTTGATTAAAGCAAGTAAAAATCTCGGTTTTTGAAAGAGTGGGCGGAATTAGTTGCTAATCAACTAACCCAATAACTAAGATGCAATCAAAATAAAATAACAAAAATGAAATGAAATATAATTAAACTAGTGGTGTGAACAATAATAGGGAAAGTTGTGTTTACTTAGGTTTCATTACTCCCTAGATATCTTTTATAGGTTGATAGTTTGTTACAATTGTATGGATGACGGGTCATATTCCTTAATACTAGTCGTAGGGTCGTGTACAATATTCCCTAACTCTATAGGATCCTACTTCACTCTTATGTCGAGCCGTTAGAAGCTCCTAACATGAGATCATTAGAATTCTCTTACGCATTAAATACAACAAATCATAGTACACCTCTCATCATGTTTCTTGAGACGTTCAAGCATGTCACCAATGCAAGTCTGCCAGTTTTCTTAAGCCTAACATTGAATACAATCATCTGTAACAACTATAAACAACCAATCAACCCATAATTAACATCTAGGTTTTACTACATCTAAGCAAACACACAAGAGATCTAGCCAAGCATGTTAAATTCAAGACAAGTGTAAGATATATTCAAACAACACATAGACATATTGAATGAATTGAAAGAGTACTTATCTCAATTGAACATGAAAGGTTTCAAAGAGTAAAAACCCTTGAAAAAGCTGTAATATTCGGACTAGGGTTTCTCTCCAAAGTTATACCCTACTTGTTCCTCTCTAATGAATGAAAAATTGCAAAAATATATATAAATTTTACAGGATGACGACGTCAAGAAGGAATTTCTGACGTCGTCAACTGGCCGCCCATAATGAAATCGGATTGCTTAGATCCACTTGTGATGCCGTCATGTGCAATTCTACTCTGGGTCGTCAGTCTTATTTGGACCATGACGGCCTATGGTGACGCTTTCATGTCCCTAGTGTAAAACTCTTCTGGATCGTCACGGACTTTATCCACTTCCACATCTTGTATTACTCTTGACGTCGTTACTTGATAACTCTTGACGCCGTCAGGTACTGTTTCCAGCAAGGAAAATTAAGACTTTGCCGTTTTCTTTACTTTTATGCTCCAAAAACGTCCAAAATGCTTCCTTTTCCAGAATTCACTCCAAAAGTACCTAAAATGACAAAAGGAACGATTTAGGGCATTATTCGATCAAATAAATTTGAATCCGGGCTTAAATGACCCCCTAAAAACGGTTCATTTTTCGCCTCATCAACAAGCGTTGATGAAGTTAAAATATACTCCGTAAAGTTTTTCAAAAATATTTTTCCGGATATCTATATATAAACTTTAAATAATAATTAAATGAGTCGTTATAAGTACAATCGCGTATATTTATTTTCATATCACAGTAACTCATACTTATCATTTGAAATTTATATTACCGTTAATAATAATTTAACTGTATTTAATATTGAAACCCGTGTACGTATAGATTAAACTTTTAAATAGGGTAACATGAGCTCTTATTTATATTTAACGTACACAATAAAAATATATTTTAGTAGATGAAAGTTTAAAACTGATATTTATTTTAAAAGTATTTAACGTATATTAAAATTAATTCATACATTTATAAAATTTTGTAAGTTTAATATATGAAAGTCTAAACAAATACTAATACTCATGTAATTGTTAACAAAGTTCATATTATAAAGTGTAAGAGTATAAAGTGTAAGGGGTTATTTGTTTAATATTTAAAGTTATCAAAAAAGTATGAAGATTTATAATTGTATACTTAACTTCATATGATATATTTAAAATTCAACAACTAATGTTTTATTAATTACTTCATCTTTTTTTAAGTTTTTATTTTCATAAATTTGACACCTATACTCAATCAAATTCTCAACCAAATTTTTTAAAGTTTGACTAAAATCAATTCAATTTTGACTTTTTATTAACCAATCATATTGCTCGATTTCGCCTATGTGTCAAAATCGAGCTTTCCTATTGGTCCAATTTTTTTCCACTAAGATTGTTTTGTCAAAAAAAATCCAAAATGATGTAATTCTTTTATTATATAAAAGATGTCAAAACCCTCAAATTTGGATCAATTGTCAAACAAGATAGATTTTTAACTTTGATTCAATTTTTTCAGTGTAGAACTTAATTTTAATCCAAAATGTGTAAAAAAATCGGATCAATGTTGAAAATTTCACAATAGTGCCATATAAGTACAATTGTAAATTATATATACACATTTAGTGAATAATTACCATAACTCGCCTTTTACAACGATTTTATTAATCAAATTTATGATTTATAGATCTCTATTGATTTATGTATATAGTTGAATCAAATTATGAATCAATATCTTACTATTTTATAAAGCGTTTAGCTTTTTCGGGACATTTAATGCCTTAAAATTCATCAATACAAGTCTTACAAGCTAAATATACAACTAATTTAAACACAATTTCCTAACATTAAATACCTTAAAAACTTAATTTTCACCAATACAAGTATTCATACAATATTTATAATTTATTGATGCATAACTAATATACATTCTTAAAACACTCATTTAATGATAAATAAAAGTATTAAAATGCATAGTACAAGTCACGCAAGCTGTTGATTAATGATATTGTAAAGTAGGGGTGTGCACAGTTCGGTTTGGGTCGATTTTTGGCTAAAACCGAAACCGAACCAAAAAGTTCGGTTTTTATAGAACCCAAAACCAAAACCGTTCGGTTTTGGCGGTTCGGTTTTTTCGATTTATTATCGGTCTCGGTTCGATCTTTCGGCTTTTTCGGTTTCTAACCGTTTATATTTTGGCATGGCAAATTTATACCAACAAACTTGTATTACATGTAAAATTGGTTATTCTTATTTACTTTTTTTTGTCAAACTAAGCATAATAATGTTCATTACATGATTCTATAATTACACACATATATATGAGACACATATGCAAGTGAACATACACATAGTATGATCATCGTCGTCTATTTATCATATTCTCAAGTAAACACACAACACGACAAACACGTATATAAACATAAACGTTAAGATAAATATATTATAAATCTACTCACAAAATGAATATGAATTTATAAATTTAATTTATTTAGTTATTTATTCATATCATATTAATTATATATTATTATATAATAAAATCGGTTCGGTTCGGTTCGGTTTTTACAGTTTGGTTTTTGGACGAAAATCAAAACAGAACCGAATTTTTGGTTCGGGTTTTTCGGTTTTTGGTTCGGTTTTGTTTGCTCACCCCTATTGTAAAGACTCCATTTCAATGAAAAATACAATTAAAAAAAAACCCATTATACAAACCAAGAAAACTACTAAACATAAAAAAATAAAATAATACAAAATTAACAAAGTTTCACCAAACTTTTGCCATCACTTATAGTCCCTAAACGAACAAACTAAGTAGTAAAACTATTGCCAAAAAATGTATAAATAAAATGAATTATTAGCCGAAAAAATAAATTACAAGATACCCGTAGCCGCATAGCGCAAAAACCGTGCTAGTTTCAAATTCTCAAT
Source organism: Artemisia argyi (assembly GCA_030686995.1). Taxonomy (NCBI): domain Eukaryota; kingdom Viridiplantae; phylum Streptophyta; class Magnoliopsida; order Asterales; family Asteraceae; genus Artemisia; species Artemisia argyi. Next base: position 5,391 of record JARVZY010002374.1, on the reverse strand, counting down.
TCTCTTCTCAACATAAGTCTTTTAAGTGAAACCGGATCCTGTTAACAATATTACTATGCATTTTTTTTCTTCTTCTAGTTATGTCTTTTTAAAATAAAGAAAAACATGTTAACTATTAAACTTTCACATAGATGCTAGTATGCTGTATTATGCTTGACATTGACCAATCAACATAAGTGTACGTTTTTATCAACCAAATGGATCATTGTTTGCATATAACTCTTAAGCCGCTTTAAATTAGCTTATGTCATTAGCGGTCATGGATCCGTAATCAAATTCTAAAAAAAATGCTACTGGAATCGTTACGTACACCAGTTAGACACTCCTTCAAACTTCGTTATAAGACTTGACAGCTATCCACATACTATATTTATGTTTATCTTAAGTTTAATTTTTTCATCTCCAGTTCGAGATTTTGCGATTTCATTGATCGAACTGCGGGATGATAATATGCAATAGATTATAGGTCCCGATCTTGTATGTGGATTCGAGTTTATTATGGTTTATATGTATTGTCTTTATAAGTATTGCATCAATAAAATGTATCTCCTAGAGGTAAATCTATAATCTAACAATTTGATGGTGAAATGAAAAGCTGATGTGTCGTTAAAAGTTGACGATGATCACTAACGTGCTTACTGTGTTTTCGAGTATTATTTAAAAAGAAAAGACAAAAGATGAAGTGAAACAAAAAAGGTTTGTTATTGAGCAGAAGAGATCCATTGATAAGAAAAACTAAAATTAAAAGAATTTATAGCAACACATTTTAAATAAGAGGAAAAATTTAAAAAAAAAAATACATCTATTTTTGTAGGTGCATCTTAAACGTGTGATAATGATTTCTTCTCATATTTCTGATTTTAACTTTTCTTCTTATTTGATCATAACTATATCGAGTTTTAGTAAAAAAGAAAGAAAATGATAAAAACTGAATAAAAATAATAAAAAATAAATGATATGGTTAATTTTAAAATAAAATATTTGGTACTATCTCCGTCCTAATTTATTTGTCCAGTTTTGACTTTTTGAGTCTTTCTTTGTCAACTTTGACCTTGAATATTCTTTTTTGTGTTATATAATACTTGATGAAAATTATACAAATTAAAAATACACTTAAAACTCAATCTATTCATATATTTTGCATCAAATATCAAATAACACAAACATATATATTTAAGGTCAAACTTGACAAAGAAAGACTTTGAAAATCAAAAGTGGACAAATAAACTGGGACGGAGGGAGTACTAAAATTGAAGTAAAATACTTTACTTCCTAGAAAGGAAAACCTGAATTGGGTGGTGTAGTGTAGGGACCAAAACTGCACACTACTCCACTCGTATAAACTTGCAGCTAACATCTCTATCTTTTTCATACGTTATCAATATCTTATAAAAAACAATTCTTTATTTAAATCATCATCATCATCATCCTCTCTTTCAATTCAAGATAACCCATTTTTCCTCAATTTTCATTACTTCCTAATAACATAATTCAGATTCATCATATTCTTTTCTCAATTAGATCTAATAAAAATAAAAATGATGACCAGACAACAACAACATAATCATAGTCACCAAGATCACCAACAATCAAAGGCTTTCCATGAACTATCATCCATGATACTAAACTTAATCCGGTACCCAGACGAGGTGTCACGGCGGCAGACACGGGGGCAGCCGGCGTTGTCACAGATAACGCCAGCTGGGTTTGCTTCTATGTTGTTGGGGGTGTCTTTGGCTTTGATGTTATGTGGGTCCATAACGTTTTTGTTGGGGTTTTTGTTGATGCCTTGGGTGCTTGGTTTGGTTATGTTGTTTTATGTTTGTGGGATTGTTTCTAGTTTGACTATGCTTGGTCGTGCTCTTTTTTCCATTATCTTGCCTCCTCCTTCCTCCTATTCTCCCAATCCTAGGAAACCTGCTGTTCCTGGTATGTCTTGTCCTTGTCTTTTTGTTTTTTAATATTTTTTGTTTTGTTAAGTTTTTATGTGCTGCACATGAAGTTACTCCCTCCGTCTCAAAATTATAGTCCCCATTTCTATTGGCCCAAAATAATAGTGAACAGTCTCCTTCTTGTGTCAACCAATTAATGTGAGTTTAGTGGGTAAGAACGATATTTGATTGGTTGAAGAGTGCATTGGTTTCACTTTTCTTAAATTGTGTATTTTTTTGTTGAAGAAAAATAATTTTGGGATGAAGGGAGTATTTGCCTATTGGGCTAATGGGCTTGTGTCCAAAAGGTAACCATGACGTGTGAGGAGCTTCCTAACCAAATGGATATGGGTTTAAAGCGGTGTTTCTTTTTTCCCCTTAGCTAAGGGATACAATTTAATATTATTATTTTTTTTATGGGGCCCATGAAATTCCCTTGTTCCATCTATATCTACAAAGCTTAATTTATTAACTCCTCCCCATTAAGATGCTTATATAGTAGTAGGACCCACAAACACTCTTAGCTAAGAAAAAAAAAAAAAAGAAACACCCCCTAAGTCCTATACAGGACATGTGAGATAAATTTGTGATGTGTATGTATATTATGAGATACTTAGTTGCCGTTCTGAAGAAAACAGAACATGAAATTATTTGATGTGATTATGGAAATAATTATTTTCAGTTTTTTGTAATTAGTTGTTTTACGTTACCAAATGAAATGGCCCTCCTTCTCTATTCTGTTATAGTTTTCTCAAAACAAGTGTCTGCCTCCAATTTTCAACCGAACAAAAGGTTTTTAAAAGTTAAAGATTGATATTTTATTGGTGCACACTGATTGCACACATTTTGAAAATAGACATATAATTTCGGGTGAGATGTACATAACATTAGTTCCTTGTTTTAACAAAATGAATACCTTGATTAGTCTTATTGTGTGTTTGTTCCAAACAAAGTATGTTAAGATTAGTAAAAAGAAATGGAATTATGTTAACATTTCTATTAGTTTTGAAGTATTTGATGGAAGTGTGATGGAATTTTGCTGTGTTAACTCTAAATTTGTTGAGCTAAATTTATCCGTTCATATGTTTTCAGCGTTACATAATAGTTTTGGATTTTGTTTTGCATGACATCAAGTTATGTTAACATTACTTTTTGGTACTTTATAGTTGTCATTATCTTCCGCATTTATAGGATAAGCTCCGTATTGGTCATGTTTGATGTTTACAAGTCAAAGAAGTAGATTGCATATGTATTGGTCTTGTTTGATTTTTACAAGTCAAAGAAGTAGATTGCATACCACAATTGATAAGAGTTGTGACGTATTGGTCATAGAAACTTTTTGTAATCGTATTAACTGTTTGGAAAGTAACATACCGAAACAATGTTGAAGTAAGAGGCATTTGTTCTGAACCTGTATAATCAGCAATACCGGAGTACCAAGCTATCATTTATTCTACATGTACATGGTCCTCATATTTTTTCCTCTAATTCATTTATCCTAGACCGTATGGTCAAAATTCGTTCGGAAATATTACATTATTAATGGAGTCTAGATTCTATTACTTAAATCAGAGGATCCATATTGTATTTACCATGCAATAAGTCAATAACTGATAGTAGGTGGGGAATTGGTTTGTTGATGTATTGGTTACTCGCATTTTTTTAAGATAATAATGACCTATCATTACATGTGATTGATATCTTGAAAGCTGAAGGGTTGTGATTAATATTATATATCTTTTGATGTTGCAGCGTGGAAACTGCTGTGAAAAGGATAGCGATAGTTGAACTGCCAGAAAACGGTGGATCGAGCACCATGAATTTCGTTCTGAGCAGGTCAGGTGCTACTTGGTGACAGTGGGGTGCAGATAGTAAATGCAAAGAAACCTGAGCTTCTTGAAGTATTAGTGCAGGAAGGAAGAACTCTAGGGATGTTAAGGATTATTTATCAAGACACATATATATATATATACAATATATAATATAGGTTTCGAGTTTTAATTTTTTTAAAGTTGGTGGATGTGGTTGCGGGTGTGCATTCTTTACTCGAGGAAGCATAGGGTGGTGTCCAAGCTAAATTATGTTTGGTGCTTATTACTTTTGTGTGTAAAAGCGTAAAACATTATACTGCTGGTATTATGGACTTGGTTTGGTTCCTCTCTTATTTCTTACTTCTAGTTGTTATTACTTATACTCTGTACCTTCTAAATACCTGTCGAAATGGACTTTAAACCTTGTATTGTACATCTTCATCAATGATTCTTAACATCTATGTTCCTTTGTGCACTAATTGAACTGAAAGACTTGCCGTTCAAAAAAAAAAATTGAACTGAAAGACTATACAGCCGCCAAGTTTATAACTAAAACTTGCTTGGAAAGTCTGCGATGATAGCCCAATAGTGAGAGATATGCAGCGTAAAGACTTGCGGTAGTAATTTAGTGATGTTACGCAACTTTCAGCATAAAGTGGTCACATGTCCATCTCATGTCCTGTTGTCGTTTTAAAGATGTTACGTGACTCAACTCTTTTATATTGGCCGTGGGACCGGTCCGTGAGGTATGTCAGAGATTGGATACCTTTTTTCTTAAAAACTGCTTGAAAACTACATCATGGTGCTCGATCAAGTGTTCGCCAGGCAGTTTAACAATCGCTCTAATAGTTTTGTTGGTACAAAATTCGTGGTGGTATTCAATAACGAGCCGGACTTACTTGGAACAGGGTTCCGCGGAAGTCCGATGAATCTTGGACAAAATGAAAGTGTTTGATATCTCCTGCTAAAAGAGTACACCGTTAGTCTCATCGCGGGAGGGGTTCCCGCGGTCAACCACGGGTGTGAGTATCTAAAGAGAGAAAGCAAGTGTGTGTTCCTAGCGAGAGAGATTGTACCTTCAGAATGGAGTTAATGCATTTGTATTTATAGGCAAGTGATTTTGTCGTGTGTTCTGGGGATCACGGGGTGCGGCAGGGGGTTCCCGCGGCCAACCACGGGTGTGAAAATATCTAGAGATAGAAAGTAAGTGTGTGGTCCTAGTGAGAGAGATTGTACTCTCCAAATGGAGTTAATGCACTTGTGTTTATAGGCAAGTGATTTTGTCGTGTTCTGGCAATTACGGGGTGCGGCACATCCAATTAACCGATGGGTTATTGGATGTTTGCCTTGAAGTCATACCCTTTGACTTACTTTATGCTTCGCAATCCGTGCTCCGTGCCTTGGGAGTATTACCTTTGGTCGGCACGTCGCCGTCGTTCCATATTGCATATGTTTATCTCTTTGGGTTGGATGGTGCTTCAGATCCCAAGGCCGGTCCGGATTTGTTAATCCTCCGCGGCCCATTCTTCTGGCACGTTCGTATGGAGTTATAGTGCCGCCGTAATTGTCTGGACGTACAGGACTTGTCTCTTGCGGGTCCAGACTTTCATGAGATCCAGAGCCTTTGGGTCTTGGTGGAATTCCCCGTA
>JARVZY010002373.1:0-122000 GCA_030686995.1 Artemisia argyi | reverse complement strand
AAAGATTATGGGAGGATGATCGAGGAAATAGAGGTACGTGTTAAGCACGGGCATGCTATCTTACTGGAGCTTGAAAAATTTGGGAACTATGATGTGGTGAATGAACCCTTGGTCCGTCTTAAGGTATCGCAGCAGGAGGATTTGGAAGAAATTGAGTACTTGACTAAAAGGTGACAGGCAAGTCTTCGCCGTGCCGGTGACAAGTCAAGGATCATGAAGAAGTTAATGCAATTTAAATATTAACTTTCTTACTATTTGGGCCAGTTGTGAACAACCATCTTTTTCAAGGTAAATCGTCTTTTGTGGTGGTATTTTCGTTATAAAAGTAATGGAAAGCAAGTTTGGTACTGGGTTATGATGTATTTTGTTTATGGTACGTGTTTAGGTAGTTTTGTTGATGTATGATGGTGTTTAGTCCTTCTATCAGGTCTGAAATGGATGTATTTTCACAACGGTATTAATGAATAATTAGTTATTATGTTATTTGTTTAAATGTTTTTGTTGTTTAATTTTTACTAGTAATAGTTGAGATATGATCCAAATAACAAGGTCCATTAATATGTGTATTAGCCTGTTTTAACCCAAAAACAGAGTTCTTCATGTATTATGCAAGAAAGAGTTGACTTTTGATTGTCAAATGTTGTTTTAACGAGGAGTTACACAAGTAAGCTGCTATACACATCTCTTAAAACATCTGTAAGTAACTATATACAAGCTATCTGGATCATAAAATCTTTAAGCATTGTGTCTGATTGTGCTGATTATGTTTATACTTCATATGGGTTTGACAACCACTATGATTTGTTAACATGGTTTTGTGTGACACATAAATACCTCAATAAATTAAACAAGAATGTTACATTCAAACATAAATACCATTCATTATTTAACTGGGTAATTACATAGCAGTTCCATTAAACCATCAAACAACATCAAAATAAAAGACCACCAAACCAAACCAAAGTACCTACACGACTGACAAACACAAAAGAACCTAAACAACCATTAACATTTAGCCCTAATCATAGGTATCCAAGGTGGCAATGGCATGCTCCTTCTTGGATATAAGAGCACGAACTTCTTTCAGAATGGCCGCAAAGGACTCGAGCAAATGAAGCTCCATCACTTGAACCTCACGAAGGGATTCATAGGTAGCATCAGCAGCTTCTTCTTCATCGAAGTTAAGGTCAAAAACCTCATTCATTCTCGCTGAACGCTTGTCAATACTGATACGGAGCTCATCGCGTCGCTCACCAAGCCACATGAGCATCGTTTCATTCATCAGAATTTCTTGAGAGAACATGAACTTTATATATTTATGTAGTTCATCTGAACCACTCATCTCTTGAAGTTCTTTCAGATTAGGTTTTTCAGCCATTTTTTAGATGATTCTCTGGTTATGGTAAAGTAAGCTAGGTTTTGTGTTGTGTATAACACCTATAAGAAAGTCATGAAACCATAGAATGAGCAACTCCAATTATATAAAATACAAAAAATTACTAGTAGTAAACAAGTGGTAAACGTAATCATTGCAGAAATTAAACCGGCAATAAATTGTTACAGAATGGTTGTGTTGGGAATTATTCTATCAGTTACCACGGCTAGTGAAGAAGTTACAACTGCAAGAAGATTGTACTTGCAGTGGAAACTCATTACCACTGCAAGAACAAATATTACCACTGCTCACTTGTTAGCTGTTAGAGAAACGCGTATTGATAAACATAGAAAAGATTTTGTGTATATCTTATTCTATTAGTATTATACTTATCTTGTACAAGAGGACTCCTTGTTCTATAAAAGGAGATCCTAGATGATAACTTAGACATACGTTTTCTTAGAGCTTCAAGGTGTAACCCTAGTGATATCTCAGATCACTCGTATTATTATTATTAATAATATTGGAGCTAGTTGTTTTGTTATATTCATTGTTCACACATTAATCTGTTTCACTTACAATTAATCTTCTAAGTATCATTAAGTAGATTCCGCATACTTAGTGATATCACTCAAAGTATCATTATCAACACAAGTTCAAGGTGTACACGATCCAACAAGTGGTATCAGAGCAAGGCTTTGATATTTTGATTTAGAAGATCCTATGGCAGATTCAAAAGAAACAATGGAGACAGAAACAAGCCAATCAAACATTGCTGCAAAGCTTCCCAAGCTTAAAATTAATGACTTTGAGATGTGGAGGCTTATGATTGAACAATTCTTTATGGTTCAAGACTACACATTATGGGAGATCATAACGTGTGGAAATTCATTCAAACCTGGTACAACTGTTGAGACAGTTGGTGGCAAGCCAGTAACAAAAGTAAATGCTGGTCCAGTTACAAATGATGAAAGAAACCAACTTAAGAATGATTTGAAGGCTAGAGGTTTGCTATTGATGGCTCTACCCAGAGAACAAGTCCAGGCTTTTACCAAATACAAGGATGCAAAGACCCTCTTTGATGAGATATGTGAAGTATTTGGTGGTAATGACTATACCAAGAAAACTCAAAAGACTTTACTGAAGCAGACCTATGAGAATTTTGGCTCATCAAGCAATGAATCTCTTGATAGCATATTCACAAGGCTACAAAAGATTGTAACTCAGCTGACTGCTTTTGGAATAGAGGTAGAAAAGGAAGACCTCAATCTTAAATTTTTAAGAAGTTTACCTGCTGAGTTTGATACAAATGTTGCTGTATGGGAGGACAAGTCAGATCTTGAGACAATGAAGCTTAATGATGTGTACAATAACTTCAAAGTTATTGAACAAAGACTTAAGAAAGCTGGCAAGTTAAAGACAAGTTCTGCAGGAGTTGCACTCATATCATCATCAGGTAATGACAGTTCTGATGATGAAAGTGACAGTGATGATGACAGTGGTAACATGATTGTTTCCACTGGTAATGGAAATGTTTCCACTAGGAGCTCAAAGAAGCAGATTGCAGGACTAAGTGATGCTACTTTCTATGCCTTTATATCCAGCCATGTGGGTGGTTCAATCCTCAATCATGAGGACTTGGATCAAATTGATGAAGATGATATGGAGGAGATGGACATAAAATGGCAGGTAGCATTGCTCAGCTTAAGATCAAAGAAGTTCTGGAAGAAGACAGGGAGAAAGATTCATATAAGTGGAGATGAGACTGTAGGTTTTGATAAAAAGAAGGTGGAGTGCTATAACTGTCACAAGAAGGGGCACTTTGCAAGAGAATGCAGAAAACCAAGGAAATCTGACAATAAGTCAACTTGGTACAAGAAGGAAAAGGCCAAAGAACCTACAACAGAAGAGCCAAAGGTGCTATTGGCTATTGATGGAGTAAGCTTTGATTGGAGCTTTATGGGTCAGAATGGAGAAGATGATACAGAATCTGCAATGCTAGCCACTGAGCATGCACTCATGGCTTTCTCTGACTCTGAGGTATATACTGATAATGCTTGTTCTAAAAACTGTAAGGCTGCTAAAGAGTTAGAGGTTTCTAAAACACAATATGATGAACTGATGCTAGATTTACATCATACTAATTATAATTTAGCAAATCATAAAAGAGGTCTAGGTGTTTTAGAAAAGCAGATAGAGCATTATAGGGCAAATGAATCTAAGTTCAGAGATGATATTGCTGTTTTAAAAAGAGACTTAGATTTTTATCTTGAAGTAAATAAAGCTCTTAGGGAAGAGATTGAGAAAGTTAAAAAGGCTAGTGAGAATATTGAGATTACTAAGAAAACTCTAGACCATCAATCCAAGAGCATTGACAAAATTTGGGAAGCCCAAATTGTGAGCAAAGCTAAATCAGGTCTTGGATACAATACTGTTCCACCACCTCTAAGAGGTGTTCCAGCACCTCCTGGTATTGATCTTGCTCACACAGGCTTAGAAGAGTTTCAGGATCCACCCATGACCTATGGACCAAAATTTGTTAAACCAGTTGAAACTGAAAAGGTTCAGGTTGAGGTTGAGACTTTTGATAGTGCTAGTGACTCATCTCTTAAAGATGAATGTTTGAATGTTGAGTCTAAAACTAGTGTTACTGAAAATGTTAAAGTTGAGGAGTGTAAAAGCATTCCTGAAGAAGTTAAAGAGAAGCCTAGAACACAGTCAAATTTCACTAGGTCTACTACTAGGTATGCTGAAATGTACAGGGATAGGCCTAAATCTCCTAGAGGTAACATGAGAAGTTGGAATCATGTTAAAACTAGACAGTTTGGTAGTGACTTTGTGTTTTACAATAAGGCTTGTCACATATGTGGTAGCTTTGACCATTTAGCTAAAGACTGTACCTACCACATAGGAAGAAGGGAAGTTTTTACAAGGGTGAATGGATCAAATTCTAATAAAATGACTCACCCAAATCCCCTAAGCAAAATGGTTCCCAGGTCTGTTATGCTTAACACTGGCATTAAACATGTTTCCACTGCTAGACCAGCAGTTACCACTGCCAGAAGTAATAACAGAGTTTATCCTAAGTCCCCTGTTACTTCTTTTGTTAAATCTTACCAAACAGGGAAAAAGACTTATTTTGAAAAGAATGATCACAAGAACCAAATGTGGAGACCAAAATTTTCTAATCCAGCAGTTTCCACTGCTAGGCATGCAGTTACCACTGCAAGACCAATTGTTTCCACTGATGTTCAAAAGAAAAGGGTAAAATTGGGAAAAGCTGTTAAGGCCTCAGCTCGTTGGGAATGGAAACCAAAAGGAACAACAAACAATCCCAATGGTGTATCAATGACCTTTGATAGATATAATTATATTGATACACGAGGCAGATCCAAGTCATTTGTGGCTTGGGTCCCCAAAAGGTACTAATTCCTTTATATTGTGTGCAGGGACATTCAAAGACAAAAGAAGATCAAGGTTATTCAGATAGTGGATGTTCCAGGCACATGACTGGCAACAAGGCTTATCTTTCTAATTTCAAATCACTTGATGGGCAAGCTGTCAGTTTTGGAGGAGGAATTGGTGGAAAAGTTTCAGGCAAAGGTACTATCAAGGCTGGAAACTTGGACTTTGAGAATGTATACTATGTACCAGAACTCAAGTACAACCTCTTCAGTGTGTCACAAATGTGTGACAAGAAACACAGAGTTCTATTCTCAGAAGATGAATGCTTTATCTTATCTAAGGATTATAAGCTACCTGAAGAAAAAGACATTTTGCTTAAAATTCCTAGAAAAGGTAATCTATATAGCATAGACATGAAGAAGATAGTAGCTAAGGATGATGTTACTTGTTTACTTGCAAAAGCCACTCTGGATGAATCTATGCTTTGGCACAGAAGACTTGGTCATGTTAATTTCAAGACTATCAATAAGATTGTAAAAGATGGTCTGGTCATAGGATTACCTCAGAAGAGATTTGAAAATGATCAAACATGTGTTGTTTGTCTTAAAGGAAAGCAACACAAAGCTTCATGCAAGTCCAAGACAGTTAATACTATTGATCATCCACTCTACATGCTACATATGGACTTGTTTGGTCCTACTTCTGTTAGCAGCATCAATTTGAAGAAGTATTGCCTTGTTGTGACTGATGATTTTAGCAGATTTACGTGGGTTTTCTTCTTAAATACCAAGGATGAAACCACTGACATACTCAAGACTTTCATCACTGAAGTTGAAAATCAGACTGAAAAGAAGATAAAGATCATCAGATGTGACAATGGGACAGAGTTCAAGAATAGAGTAATGGATGACTTCTGCAGAGACAAAGGTATTAAAAGGGAATTTAGTGTTGCTAGAACACCTCAGCAAAATGGTGTTGCTGAAAGAAGAAATAGAACACTAATTGAGGCTGCAAGAACTATGATTGCTGATTCAAAGTTACCAGTGACATTTTGGGCTGAAGCAGTTAACACTGCTTGCTATATTCAAAATAGAGTATTAGTGGTCAAGTCAAAGAACAAGACACCGTATGAGCTTTTCAGAGGAAGACCCCCACTTTTGGATTTCTTGAAGCCATTTGGATGTCATGTCACAATTCTGAATACCATTGATCATTTGGGAAAGTTTGAAGAAAAGGCAGATGAAGGTTTCTTTGTTGGTTATTCCATGGTTAGTAAGGCTTTTAGAGTCTACAACTTAAGAACAAGAAAGATAGAAGAGAATTTGCATGTTCAATTTCTTGAAAATAAAGCTAATATAGCAGGTTCAGGACCTGAATGGCTATTTGATCTTGAGACTTTATCAAATACCATGAATTATGTTCCTATTGCTTCAGATTCAAGTGATGTTGATCTTGAAGATTCAGAAGAGTTTATTGATGATGATGAATCTTGTCAAGATGATGAGGATGACAAAGATCAATTTGTTATGCCAATTTGGGACTTTGAAGCTAATGCAGACTTACAACCTTCACAACCTTCAAAGAATACTAGTCAGGAAGATGAATTTGTGAATTTTGATGTTCTGCATGATGATATTCCTGAAGACAGTGGTAATCCTACTACCACTGCAACACATGATGTTTCCACTGAAGGTCCAGCTGTAGAAAATATAGCTCAGGAGACACAAATTGATGATGTTGAAATCACAAATATGCCATCATCATATGATATTCCTAACACATCACAGTCTACAATTCATAAAGCTCATCCAATTAAGAATGTTATTGGTGAAATTAATTCAGGTGTGAAAACAAGAAGGCAAACAAGGATGACAGATGTTCATGGGTTCATAAGTGAAGTCTATGAGTCCAAGAATCATATTACCAAGAATGAATGTTTATTCTTCTGCTTTCTATCACAAATGGAGCCTAAAAATGTTTCTATGGCTTTAGGAGAATCAAGCTGGGTTGAAGCTATGCAGGAAGAGCTATTGCAGTTTAAGCTTCAAAAGGTTTGGGTTCTTTGTGACTTACCTGATGGTATGAAAGTGATTGGTACTAAATGGGTGTTCAGAAATAAGAAAGATGAAAGAGGCATTGTCATCAGAAACAAAGCTAGATTAGTTGCTCAAGGATACACTCAAGAGGAGGGTATTGATTATCCCCCACCGCAAATGCTCAGATTGACTGGTCAGCGAGGGGTCTTTTGAGAAAATAGCCAGGGTTCATAGCCCACCTCCTGATAAGTACAGTCACTGGGACAGGTGCTCATTGCCTGGGGCCGGGTCCTTGGGGGAGGGTCCGGTTGGCATCCTTAGGATGCATGGGACCAGGGTGATCCCACCGATCTTCACCTTTTGAGAGATTATGAAGAAGTTTTTGCTCCTGTTGCAAGGCTTGAGGCTATTAGACTATTTCTAGCTTATGCATCATTTATGGGCTTTACTGTCTATCAAATGGATGTTAAGAGTGCCTTTCTTTATGGTACTATTGATGAGGAGGTATATGTTGCTCAACCTCCAGGCTTTGAAGATCCACATCACCCCAACAAAGTTTATAAAGTAGTCAAGGCTCTTTATGGTCTACATCAGGCTCCAAGGAAGTGGTATGAAACCTTAGCTACTTATTTAATGAATAATGGGTTTCATAGGGGCAAGATAGATCAAACTTTGTTTATCAAGAAAGATAAGGGTGATATACTACTTGTTCAAGTATATGTTGATGATATTATCTTTGGATCAACTAAACCAGAGATGTGTAAAGAGTTTGAGAAGCTGATGAAAGATGAATTTCAAATGAGTTCTATGGGGGAACTCACATTCTTTTTGGGGCTGCAAGTTCAACAGAGTAAAGAAGGAATTTTTATTAGTCAAGACAAGTATGTGGCTGAGATTATTAAGAAGTTCAAGTTCACTGATGCAAAATCTTCCAATACCCCTGCTGACAAGACCACTCACTTATTATTGAAGAATGCTAGTGGTGTAAATGTGGATGTGCATACTTACAGGTCAATGATTGGCTCTTTGATGTATCTTACTTCTTCAAGGCCAGACATTATGTTTGTTGTGTGTGCCTGTGCAAGATTTCAAGTGACTCCAAAGACATCTCATATGACTGCAGTGGAAAAGATTTTTCGATACTTGAAGACATATCCTAGTCTGGGATTGTGGTATCCAAGGGAATCTCCTATGGAGTTGATTACCTACTCAGATAGTGACTATGCTGGTGCAAGCTTGGATAGAAGGTCAACCACAGGAGGATGTCAATTCCTTGGATGTAGATTGGTGTCATGGCAGTGCAAGAAACAGACAATGGTTGCTACTTCAACTACTGAAGCAGAATATGTTGCAGCTGCTAGTTGTTGTGCTCAGATCCTTTGGCTTCAGAATCAACTCTTGGATTATGGGTACAATTTCATGAACACCATCATCTATATAGACAATAGTAGTACAATTTACATTATTAAGAATCCTGTGCAACACACTAAAACTAAACATATTGAAATTAGACATCACTTTATTAGAGATTGTTTTGAGAAAAAGCTCATTAATGTTGTCAAAATTCATACTGATGACAATTATGCTGATTTATTAACAAAAGGGCTTGATGTGGGTAGGTTTCAGTACTTGGTAACAGGTATTGGAATGCTTAATCCATAAATTCTTGATGTCTAATACTTTTTAGTGTAGCAGGATGGATTTTAATGTACTATTATTGTTTGTATATGTGTGAATGGCTTTTCACTAACAATTCAGCTCAGTGGAACCTATGCATCACACAGTGGAAAGATTTGCTCTCACAGTGATAACAAGGAAATAGAGAAGATCATTTATTTATTGCTTCACAAAGGTTGCAGAGTACATTCTTTTCAAAGACTACTTCAAAACACATGTCCATAACATACAACCTAACAACCTAAGATCTTCAGACACTACATAGGCTTCTTTCCTTTGCCCTCATATGTATGCTTGCTCTTAGCTGGCTTGTTCCTCTTCTCATCAAAGGATAGTTGCTTCCTTGGACATGCAAGACCAAGCACTTGTGGTGGAGGTTTCAGATCTTTTGCAGACTTTGATGACTCTGGCCACTTCATGTTGCTTATGGCAGTTTTCAGGGCAGTTGTAAGTGCTTTTGGCAGTTCCTCAGACAGGTTGAAGGTTGGATCATCTTTCTCTGAATCAACATCAACAGATGGAGCTGATACAGTTGTTGGTGGAAAGTATCCACTCCATCCAGTAGAATGCTCCTCAGAATCTGAGTAGTAGCTGATTGCTTCATCTGAAGAATCATCCGAGGAGATATAGATAAGTGGAAACCAACTCATGATAATGTATGGGATTATGTTTCTTGAGGGATGTTGTTGATGAAAGATAAAGGTTTTTGATCCCTATTTATATGCAAAGTCAAGGTTTATGGCTAATTAATGAAGATTATTTACTTCCATCCGTTTTGGTAGGTTGAAGAAGTTATTATGGAAGATATCAAGTTGCCTTTGGAGTAATTAATGTATAAATAGTAACTTGGGTTTACTATTTTTGGTTAAGATTGGATGGTTACTTTGAATGGAGTTATAAGATGTGTATCTTAAGACACATAACAAATGGTTATTGATTCACCATGTCTAATCCACATAAGAATCAACTAGTCCTGAGCAAACGGCTACAGGTAAAGACACATCAAATCCGTTCATGGTTGATAGTTTACCAAAAACTAGGTTATCAACTCACCATACATCTTTGTGATCAAGAGTTGGCTAGTCCATAGCAAACGGCTCATGGTAAAGACATATCAAATCCGTTGATAGCTGATAGTTTGCTAAAAACTATAATTAGAGCATACAATTTTACATGTTTTACTTCTCATTGCTCTTTGAAAAACTCTTTTGATTTTTACCACTGCAGGTTCACAGTTACCACTGACAGTGTAAACTTTTTCTTTGGCAACACTTCATATGTCTGATTCTCACGAATTAGATATAGGTTGTGCAGTTTCTATGCCTTATGATGCATCTCTCTCAGAAGGTAATACATCTGGAAGTGCTGAAGGTAGTATGTTACCAAAAGGAATTGATGGAACTGTGTACCCCATTCTCTTAACAGATGGATACTTATTGATGGAAGGACTTCTGAATTTTGTCTGATTATGCTGCTTATTGATGGAGATTCTTCCAAACAGGGGAGGATACAAAATTTTGATAATAATGATCAGATTCAGGGGAGGTTTGTCTTCAGCATGGTTTGCTCTCAGCATGTCAAAGTTAAGAGTGTATGCAGATAATGAGAAGGTTAGAGCTTTGATTCAGAAGATTAAAGATCAAAGTGTAAGAGCTGATAAAGGATTAAGAAAAACAAGATAAGTGTTTGGAAGAATTCCCATATCCTCAGGTTTATTGTATACTTGAAGAAACTTATTGATTTACTAATAAATCATAAGTTTAGGGGAGGATTGTTGGGAATTATTCTATCAGTTACCACGGCTAGTGAAGAAGTTACAACTGCAAGAAGATTGTACTTGCAGTGGAAACTCATTACCACTGCAAGAACAAATATTACCACTGCTCACTTGTTAGCTGTTAGAGAAACGCGTATTGATAAACATAGAAAAGATTTTGTGTATATCTTATTCTATTAGTATTATACTTATCTTGTACAAGAGGACTCCTTGTTCTATAAAAGGAGATCCTAGATGATAACTTAGACATACGTTTTCTTAGAGCTTCAAGGTGTAACCCTAGTGATATCTCAGATCACTCGTATTATTATTATTAATAATATTGGAGCTAGTTGTTTTGTTATATTCATTGTTCACACATTAATCTGTTTCACTTACAATTAATCTTCTAAGTATCATTAAGTAGATTCCGCATACTTAGTGATATCACTCAAAGTATCATTATCAACACAAGTTCAAGGTGTACACGATCCAACAGGTTGTCTTCCCAGGCAGACTTTTTTGGTCTAATGCATGTCAATCAAATCAATATTTACTAGTTATAATTAATGTGAAACTGAACCCAATCACTATTTTTTTTGTATTTCATAACTTGCAAAACGCTGATACGTTTTATAACAACGTGAAGCTTACAAAAATTATAAACACTAGTATGTTACATTTGTATTTGTTGGTATTTTCTTTTGTTAATGTTGGTTTGCTTTTATGGGTTTCATTATGTATAGTTCAAACTCTGATGGTTTAGTTGTAGATTTAATCTAGCGTTAAGTAACTTTGACTTTTGTACTTTGACTTTTAATTTTCCAACCAATGAAACCCACCACATAACAATTTAATAACATCATTTTACCACTTACTGACAAAATCCCACAGTAGCCGTGGGCAACTTGTACTTTTGACCAACTTGTGTATACTTATGACAAGTGTCAGGTACATATTGGCCAAATTTTGGTTGGGCAACTTTTATAAACTATGGGCAACTTTTTCAATGTTTATACAACTTGGACCAATAGAAACATAAACCCAAACACCTCTACTTATCATCAATGAAATTATATGCTTCTTTTTAGATGCTTTATGTTTCTCCATTTACATTAGCATGTATATGCAGTATAGTACTATAGTGTAGTGTTTGTAATAACCACTTTTGACTATTAAAGTCAACGTAAACCAAAAACTAATTACTAACCCTTGTAAACGTTATATGGTAACTTGTAAACGGTTTGTACCGTTACTAATAACCCACTTACATACCAGAATTACAATATCAAAGTAAACATATTTTTGGGTGCAAAATGTGACTAATACCACTATTAAAGTCATACCGAGTTTGACTATTAAAGTCATGCCGAATATGACTATTCAAGTGAAAATATTGTGTGGTTTGGGTTTATTTTTAAAAGTCAATCCTTATTGAATATGACTGACTTTGTGGTTTGGGTTTACTTACAACTGTGTGGAAATATTCTGCAGTGTTTCCATGTGACTAAGTTTGTGCTTTGGGTTTTTCTATTTAAGAGTGGGCATAGGGTTTTTCTTTTTTCCACATCTTCTTCCTGATTGTCACATCTCATTCCTCACCTCATATCTTTTTACTCCCCATTGTAGTAAATTTCTTTAGCATTTTTGCATCACTGCCCGAAGAATATGTCTAGTCGTAAAAGACTTAAGAAGATAAACCCTGACGATAGGGAATGGTCCAACAAGGTACTAAGAGAGGTCATATTTCCTGAGATTTATGAGCGATATGGACCAAATGCTGAACCAAATATGCAATTGCCACCTAAAGATCTAGAAGACCTAAGACGGGAAGTATACGGTGAGGAACAACCAGAAGGTGTTAAACCAAGTGGTAGCAATACAATTAAGGTACCACATTCACAAGTGGAAGGTACTAGTAGCAATAGAAACCACAGCAGAATGCAATTTCTAGCTCCACAAAAGGCCATAATCAACAATACAAGGCAACTTCCAAAGATATATGGGAAACATAAGTATTAGATTGTTTTGTGGTGGGTTTCATTTTTCCATCTTGATAATGTTCAAAAGATGAAACCTTGAAACATGGTTGTAGATTGGTTTACCCTGTTATATTGTTATTTGATCATGATTTTTTTTTCCATCAGGTAAATTTATATTAATCTCCAACTAATTTGTACAAAGTGTATAAAACAATTTAGGACATGGCCAAAGAAACAGAATGTATAACAAAATAAGACATCCAAAATGTGAAAAACACTATACAACTTGTCTGATACAACTCAATGTTGATGTCCAACATAACCAATTTGCAAAGATTCAAACTCTCATCCAAATTAAACATTCACAATCAAGCGTAAACAATGAATTAAACATACTAATTTTAATTCATATTGATCAAAAGTAAGAAACATTCCATACATAACCTATTTATTTCCATACTAAAAGCATTGAAACACCATAAGTATGAAATACTAGAAAAATACAAACATTCAAACACCAAAACTGTTCGAACCAGAGCTCTCTTCCATGCTTTCATCCCTTTGCCTCCTTTCCTTCCTTTCTTTGAGTTGTTGATAAATAATTTCAAGATCACTAATCCGTTTTTCCAAATTTAAAGGATCCCTCTGCCCGATACCATTACCACTTTCCTCCACCTCTTTGTGCTGATCTAAAACCACATTTCGCGGCTCCTCCACCACATTGTGGTTATGGTCCACTACTTTTTGCGGCGACTCCACCACATTTGGTTGCGCCACCACATTCTCCTCCTGTTGCTCATCTGAATTTTCTTCCTCATCCACTCCAAAAACTTCATCCCAATAAAAATCCTGTCTGTGAACCCAGTTAAGTATTTGTGTCCTCATCCAGAGGTTAACCTTTTTATAAGACCCATATTCTGATATGGGTTCATACCCGAATTCATTAAAGACTGCGTCAAATAACAAGGTGTTGTTTAAGACAAAGGCGTATTCTTCAGCATCATTTTGAAACGGTGTAGTTGCTGCCATTGTTAATTGTGTATCTTGTAAAGGGAATGTGTGTGTTTTTGTGTGTTCTTACCAAAACAATCGAGGGTTTAAATAGCCTGGGGAAGTGGTTCAACGGTTCCTAAGAGGATAGGCGGGAAAAAGGGGGACAAGGGACCGCCAAAAGCAAATTTTGAAAACAGCAAAACACAATGGCCTGTGTGCCAACTGCCAAGCACCCATTTAGACATCCATTTACTTTTATAGACATCCATTCCAATACTCAACTATTTACCAAAGTCCATGCACATATTTAAATATGAATATGATTGAAGTATTAAATATTGAATGAATTTACCTATTGGACTCATTTTTGTACTATAACCTATTGTTTAAATATGAATATGATTGAAGTATTCAATATTGAATGAATTTATGTGCAGTGGAGATCCAGTAGAAAAAAGTATATGATATGGAACAAATAGAGAATTAATGTGCCATGACAAATCATGTCCATACTAAACAACCAAAACAAATGGATGAGGCTTACAGCCATTTGATAATCAAGCATTCAACATAAACACACAAAAACAAGTACGAAAATATAACCCCAAAAGACAACAATTATGGTGATACTCTAATCTTCATCAGAGGAGAGTTGTTCATGAACCTCCATAAGCTTAGCTTAGCGCTCCTTCTCATGAATCCCGTTAGTGATATCATTGATTAGATCAGTCAACAAAAGAATCCTTTTACGCTCCCTTTCCTGTGTTTCAACTAGACAACGAAGAATTTGAACTGCTTTTTGGTTGAATGAACGCAGATGATGAGTCTCATTGAGTGTAACCTGACGGTCCTCTACTTTCTTTTCGAGTTGATTACGCTCATCCAAGTATCTTTTCAAACAACCCTTCTCTTCAGTAATTTCATTGTTGAAATAGAACTTGAATGTTGTTGCCAAATTATAAGACCCAGATGATGCTTTGATTTCATTGATGTTGTTGGAAGAAGTAGAAGCCATGAATAATGGATGACGGAGTAGGGTGGCTGATATGATAAGTTAGGTTAGAAATATTATTTAGTAACTAAACCAGGAATATAAATAGGGGATGACATAACTAATGTAGTAACCGACGCAAGAAGTTCATCTTCCCCATGCAAAACTATCAATTCACCATTGAAAATAACAAAAGTTTTACATATAACAAAATAAACCCTTGCACATAACATTTTAGTTAAAAAAAGCCCATGACATACACAAGTTCAACGTATCAAATAAAAGACCCTAAATAAGTACCTAATAAACCAATGAGTGTCGTATCTTATAATATATTTTGGGAACTCAGAATTCTTGGGTAGACTCAATCAATATGGGATGATAAGAAGGAAAAAGAGGATATGGCAAAAAATTGTATTTGCACCAAAGACACTTCTACGACATCCTCTATTTCCTTCTTATCATTCTATATTAATTGAGTATGGTTAGTGAATGATGGTCTCATTGCTTCGATCCTTAAAACAATGTTAAATGTCTATTGCAGCTTACTTTGTACAACTGTAATAGGCTAAAATCAACATACTTAACCCTTATGAGTCCCCCTAACAATTCCTTTTGTTTTTTCATCACTCTTTGACCAAAAGGTTGCGCCAACTAAATTGCTACTACAAATAAAAGTTAAACATATTATATTTGTTTTGGTTACATAATGGTTACACTCTGTATTACAGTTATATTAGTGCAGTTATTTTTAACAGTTAATTGCATCTTTTAACATTAAACTAAATTCAACTATTTATTATATTGAACTTCCAATAAATAAAGTATACTTAATTCAAATGGTACCTCTTGGTTTGCCCTCTTATTCATCTATATAGGCAGGGTTCTATTCAGCCTATTTACATCATCCAATCTTAAACACTAGTAAAAGCAAATACTGTTTGTCAATCCTAATCTAAAACATAACCAAGAATGTCTTCATCCAAAACAGTTTCATCATCCAAGAAAAGAGCAGCAACTGATACAAATATTGAGTTGCAGATAGAGAAACCCCCAAAGTATGCAATTTTATTTTTCTTTTTGTTTTACAAAATTCATTACTTGTATATTATGTGTCCTAATTTTGTTAATCTTTTGTAGAAAGCAATTTGTTGACGAAAAAATTGTATCAAAGGATGAGAAAAATAAATGTATGTTACACATTTATTTTTTTGTAATAATCTAGTAGAAACTTATTTATGCTTACTACAAATTAATTTGGTTTATTTATACGTAACAGGTATTGTAGAAGAAAAAAAAACAGCCCTAAGTCAGATGACTATGTATGGGATTCTGACGAAACATACATCCAGTGGGAAAACGAGTTTGAGTTAAACATGGGGCGAGAAGAAAAGGAAGAAACAACAGAGAAACAAAGAAAAAAACGACTCGCAGAAGATCATGCGAACCAACTGGCCAATATGCCACGGATGAATTTGTTTGAAGCTGCCCAACCAGAGGATGCTGATGAGGAGATTGAACACGAAGATATTGAAGAATTTGACTACGAGTCGGCCCATTTAGGATTAGACTCATCTCCTGAAAACTAAGATTGCTGTAGTCATTAAGATTTTGAAAAATGTAATCCCTAAGGTTGTTTGAACCTATTGAATATAATAGTTATGTAATCGCTGTATAACCTAACTTACATATGTTTCAACGTTTCTACTCGACTAACGCATCTAACTTATGTAAATATCACAGGTAGTAGATAATAAAAATTGGAAACCAAAATTAAGGGGGAAAACATAGTTAAACTTTTGCATACCTCTAGAAATGGCACCCATTGTGGTAGTTCCAAAGGATCGTCAAATTCAGGAGGTGTAGGAAGGGATATGGTTTCCGGATTGATTATCAATGAACGGCTTCGCAATCCTCTTGGGGTACTGTCTGGCGGTTTGGTACCACGAACGGACGGCCTCGTCATTTCTTGTTACCAGTTTTATTAACGGTTTCAAAGCCTAGGGAAAGAAGGAAACAACCAAACAAACTTTATGTCATGAATGCAATACAAACAAACACAACATAAGTAATTATGTAGTTTATTAAACTGCATCACGTTATTCATTTCTCAATATTGACACACGATGTTACATGTCTATTACAACTTACTTTGTGCAACTGAAATAGGCTAAAATCAACATACTTAACCCTTCTGAGTGCCCCCACCACTCCCTTTTGCTTTTTCATCACTCTTTGAGCAAAAGCTTGCACCAAGCAAATTGCTAGATTGATGAAATAACAAAAGGAACTGTTGTGGACACTAAGAATGGCTAATTATGTTGTAACATCGTTTGTCAATATTAAAAAATGAATAACGTGATGGACTTTAAAGTAAAAATATTTTAGTTAATAAAGCAACACGCATAACACAACAACATTGGGCTATTAAGCTAACTAAGATTACATAAAGTATGATACAATTGTAGATTCTAGATAAAAGTGAGTATTAGGACTCGTGTTGAATGGGATAATGAAGGAGTGTAGCCTGTCATGAACAATACACACTATATCATTATCGCAATCAACACCCCTCAATGATAATGATACGTCTTTACAGCGTTGTTGTTGATGTTCAAGAGTCTTTTTTAACACCGTCCATAAAGATACGGCTACAAAAAGGCACTAACTTGTGATCAAGATCAACCACACAAATTAACTCTCGAACACCATCAAAAACGTTGGAAAGACGTATCTTTATAATTGAGGTTTTACAGATGAAGTTCAATGTAACAAGTTATGTATGGCCGCATTACTTGGTAGATGGATGATTTTAGATGATATGAAAATTCCATATCAAAGCATTCAGCCATCAAGTAATTCGGGGACCTATTACATACCTTGATACATTCAACTTCAAATTCAAACACTTTCATAGAATCCACAAGTACATCAAACTACAACTTTACTTTCTTAAATATACCCTTTAACAAATATAAACTCAAAGTATTGCCTGATTGTGTTAAAACCATATGTGTTACCACATATGTCAAATTATATGTAAGTCATATGTAATTTTTAGGTCCATAATTAAAACATATGTCCATATAAGTATTACATTTCTTTTGGTACTTAATTAACACATATGTCAAACCATATTACTCAATCAAAGGTGTTAATTTACTCATGAAAATGTAATCTTATCTGAAAAAACTTTACTCCGCTTCTGCCGCCACAGCTGTAGCCAAGTCCGATTATCCTTCATGGTGGCCGTCTCTTATCTTTAATAACAATAATAATAATAATAAAAAAAAAAAAAAAAAAAAAAAAAAAAAAATCGTAAGCTCATGTGGATCTAAAGAATAACACATCTATCTGAAAACAAAATAATAAACATAACTTTATCAACATTCACCGATACAGTACTGACAGCGGCAACTTTCCGGCGACAAGCCAGTTGCTGCAGAGAGGCGGTTGTAAAAAAAACACTATTTTCAGATATTGAAATAAAATACAGCTCATATCTACAATTAAGATGTACAAATCTATGAAAAATAACATCTAACACTTGATTAGTAGTAACATGGTAATACTTTTTTTGTTGTCTTCTTTAACTATTTTCTTCAGCTACGGTGGTTGTGAGGTTCAGTGGTGGTTGGAAGTTTTGAGAAGAAGAGAGTGTGAGGATTGGTGGTGTAAATAAATGAGGGTTGTGGATTGTGTATGTGTAAATAAGTAAGAGTGTGTGTGTAAATAAATGAGGTGGGTATGTGATTAATGGGGATTAGGTGATAAGATTGTATAAAATTAAATTAAAGCACAAAAAGTTGCCCAATACAAGTTGCTCAAAAAGTACGAGTTGCCCTATACATTATACCTTACACATACATGTACTATAATATAAAATAATAGGACATGTGTCAGACCCTTGGTGAGTCGCTCAGTCGCCAAGTTGCCCTGATCCGCTGGAGGAAAGTGATTTAAAAATATCTATTTAAGGAATATGCTCTTGGTGACTGATCTGTTTTGGTAATTTTCCCTAATCCAAACTAGTTATAATGCCCGCGCACGTGCAGGGTTTTTCTAATTTTTTGAATAATGTATTTTCATTTGTTAAAAAACAAATAATTTAATTTTTGTTTTGTTTTATTTTTTGTTTTTAATTTTGTATTATACGATGAAGAGTGCTCGAGTATGTACTGGGTTTTGACATGATTTTTTTTTTTTTTTTAATCATCATGTATTGATATCGAATATATTGTCTCAAGATTTATGAATTATCTTATTTTGTATTAATACCGAATATATTAGATTAGAATTTATTGAACTTTTACATTTATTACTTTAGCTCATAATCTTTTATGTAACTTTTTGAATTTAAATGTGCTGGATATATATATACTTTTCTTTTTTCTCATTGTCTTAAGTGACAAATGGTTGTTACACATAAACTTTGATTGAAAGTAATTACAAATGGTTTCAAGGGAACTGTCTAACCTCCTTCATTCCTCGCGTCTTCAACATGATCAAGTATAGCAGAGTAACATAATTATTTGCATCAGATACATGTGAATTGTTCTATTGCATGTTTTGTTTTACCTTCGAAATGTTGCTTCACAAATGTTGGATGTTATATACACATGTGAATTAGGAATGAAATAATTGATCACTACTGGTAACCAATAGAAAGTGATCACTTAATGAAGATGTTCAGCAAAAAAATAAAAAAATAAATAAATAATAAAATTAAATAACATGTTCTATATACAAACACAAGAAAGGAAGTTCAGGTAAAAATTTACCGACCTTTAAAAGACAAGCACTCTTTGTGGTTCGAAGGTCTCGAGCTTAAGAAAGCTTGGACGATAAGCCTTTCCAGTGAAGTAACGTTTTAAAAAATCTCTCTTCTCAATTGTTTTCTTCCGAGGACAATATACCAGCAAACTGCTCTCATCAACAAACATCAAAATAGATCCATCATCTAAACTCTCAATTAGATACACAGGCAAAAACCGACCTACATTAGGCATAATACTTCGTTTGATCACCACCTCTTTACACCAAGATTTCTTAAACCCATATTCTTTCATAACCCAAATTGTGAACTCAGGTTCTAATTATAAAGATGAATCAGACATACTTAAACAACCATTTAGGATTCCCAAATTTTGGTAACAAAAAACACCTACTATTTCTTCAGAAGGAGGAGATGGGAATAATTCAAATGTCTCATTGTCGATATTAAATGAACAAAGCCTTTCAGGGGAATGCTTGTCATTAACAATCCAATGAACACTACCATTGAGAAAAAGCCCATTGCTTGCATTAATAAAGTAAGGGACATGACCAAGCAGTCTCCATTGGCCAGCGCCAAGGGTACGAACTTCAGCTTCAAATAGATAAGACAGAGATGAGGTAGGGTTTTGTGGTATAGTCCCTAGGAATATCCATACCACTTTGTATTCCTTTGTCACTAAACCAACTCCAAAACCGTGCGTGTTTATCAGAGGAATTGATCCAACGTATTGTGGCCTAGGAAGGATCACATATTCTCTCTAGTGATTGGATTGCATACATAAGTGTTATCAACTTCATCACGATACTGCCGCAAACAGACCAAACCATTTACCGACCCCCCCCTTGAAGTATTTTAGTATTCTTAAAAATAGGTGTAACATTTAGATCAAGACTCGTTACAATAGCATGGTGTAAATGTGACGTATCAAATTCACCTTTAATTTCCAAACACTTCAAAACAGCTGGTCTTACCAAATTGACCGTCTCGTCCTCGTCCGCAGTAGCAATTCTCTCTTGTATGTCATGCATAAATTTGGAATGAGAATCAATTTGCTTGAGTAAAGCATTCACTAACTGCTACTGATATACTTGATTTTGATCTTGCCTCAGTTGTGAAATTGTACTTCTTGATATTAAAAGTTTCTTTTCGGTTGTTTCTAACTCATATTCCATTGATTTAGCTCTAAAACCATCATCAGTAACCAAGAGTTGAAGTTCATTCTATTGCTTTTCTAGTTTAACCACCTTCGATTTCTCAACTTCAGTATTAAAATTCAGTAACTGGATATAATCCGTGGCCCAATCCAGCCGAGATTGCACATATGATCCAGTATTCTGCTTGCAAAGATTCATCGATGCTAACTATCGATACCAACCACTTATAAAATATCACTTGATGGTGTATATCCGTTTTCCATCCTTGAAATATAGTTGATGCTTTATCAGATTCTTGGTTACCTATATGACAATGATAGAATATTAACATCAACTCAAAATTAATCACTTTATGCATATAAATACTTCATATTCATTATCTCAAAAGGTGAAGTCGAGAACTGATTTGGATGTTTTCTAAGTGAGCCATGTTTCAACTTGAGGTCAATCTCACTGAAACAGCCCTCAGGCCTCAACACCTCCATATCACATAATTACAGTTTTTGGATTCAAAGTGATCACAGTACCTGTATGCCTTCATTAAAAAACAACATTTGATCCATAAACCAACCAACCAACTTTAACATCAAATATAAACAACTAATAACCCAAAATCAACATATGATATCAAATAACAATTCACCATTAAAATTGACCAGTTAATTTGATGAATTGAGTAATTAGTTAATCCAATATGAATCTTTTGGCCGGTTAGCAATCTAACATAACCCCTTTGACAATCTACAAAATTTGAAAATCTAACATAAACCCAAGATTAACTAACCTTAGAATGATCACAAATCCGAACAAAATCACAGAGAACTTTTTCGCATGATACCCCTGTTTTCCAATTTTATGAAAAGGATTTTTTTTAAGGAGACTGGTGAACACCCTGAAGTGCCTTCAGTCCCTTACAGAAGCAGCGGTGGTGAGGGTGGATGCAACGTGGTGGTGGCAATGGTTTCTTAGGTTTGGTCTTGCGTGCAACATGAGAGTGTTTTATAAAATAATTACATTCTTAGTCTACAATTTTGAAAGAATAGCATTATAACCCATGTGTATTTTTATGTTTTTTGTATATGTGAACATAAAAACGTTTTTTAAAAATTTGTGAAGCAAATTAGGAAATAATTAGGTTTAATTATTTTTCAAAATTCAAATAAAAAATTAAATTAAAAAAATTGTTACTAAATAAGGTATGATTTGATTTTTTTAAAATGGAAAAATCCCCACTAGGGGTTTTATTTTATTAGAAAAAATATATATATCTTCGCTTGAATATGCCAAATTTTAATTGGCTCTATCGAGTTTTGGTGAGACAAGGCTTTCAACAAAAGTAGTTACAACCTTATGGAGATTGATATTAGAAATGCCACCACTTTTAGGGAGACTGCCTTCTTCAAGATAATATATCCTCGTTAGATCGTGGGTTGCAAACAGATTTTTGGGTTTAATCATTGTAATTTTATTATATCCATGGACTACAATCTTTGTCCAAGATTTCTCTACCCCATACTCATTCATCAACCAAATCAAACCTTTATCTCCATTGAATATAGCAAGCTTGTCACCAAGTGCAACAAGTTTGCAAGTATCTAAAGACACTTCATGGCCATTATTATACAAATTGGGTGATGCTACTTCACTGAATGTCTCATCTGCTAAACTAAAAGCAACAATGACTGGTATATGATCAGAAGCCTTCCTAGCAATCCAATGAATAGACCCATTAACAAAAGCACCTCTGTGACTCCAGCTTTGAGAATAATCATAAGGTGAATCACTCAACTGCCTCCAAGTATAAGTTCTAAGGCTGTATTGTGAACCAAGATAATCTCGACATAGCTTTCAAAGGAAACATGAAGGACCAAACGTGTTTAACAGAAACTTATTAACCGTTTGTTAGTTAAGTTAGTTATTATAGTTAGTTAATTCCATGAATGGTCGAATAGTCACAATGGTTGGCTTATACCTGTTTGAACCATCACCAATGTATAGATGCATCGGTTCATTTAAACCGAATAGACATGACTTTAGATGAAAGGTTGCAATGGTTCATTCATACCATTTGGAAACCTATAAGTACTTATGAATTTGTAACATTACAATGGTTAGACAATATATAAGTTATCTTTTGTTATTGTTAGTTTGAAAATCAGTATTTGTTTCACCAACACATCGATCCATATATATCACGATTGGGACAACATTTGGCATCCAGAGCCTTGTTGGATATCTCGTTACAACCAGAAAACAAACCCAGAATCTATTGCATCGAGATACAGAAACCAAAATCGAAACCCAAAAACCCATGACCAGAAAATAACGCAAACCTTTGATCCTTGTTACATAAGAAAGGTTGCATAGATAACTTAGAGACATAAGAAAAATCGTATACAATTTTTCTTTGTGTCGAAATTTGCAAACAAAAAGGTTACCATTCAGAAATTTTGGTACTTTGGTTTGTTGTGATTCGTACGCCACAGCAAAACCAGAAAACTTGGAAGATTTTCTTGTTAAAATTACAACAAGAAACGTACTTGTGTGTTCTCTACTACAACACAACAAGGGAGAAGATTAGACGTCGAGAAATATCGTGTACAAACTTGGTACGCAAGAAAAAAAAGAAGCGCACAGAAGAAGCAGAAACAGAAACAAAAGAAAAACAAATTGGCATTGCTTGGATTTAGAGATAGATACCGGTACATACATACATATATACGAAGAATAGGCACGTTGGCAATACAAGAAGCAACAACAAGTTTGAAGAAATCTGAAGCGAATTGATCACTCACTTCATAGAAGAAAAATACCGACTAGGTATTAGGCGTTGTTGAATAAACGGTGTGGACAAGAAATAAAAGAACGAGAAGGAGTATTGTGAGAGCAACGGTTGCAAAGAAGCAAGCAATAGTAGGAACGACAAACAAATAAATTTGTTTAGACGTTGATTTGTGATTTTGGTACTACGAGTACTAAAAGAAGAAGGAGAGCAATATACGTTTGCTACGGTATTTTTACCGAGAGGAGACTTGGATTAAGAGAAACAACGACAACAAATTCTGAAGGTTGATCGTGGCCAGAAATTCAATTCGAGTAGAAATTTTTGGAGTAAGCCTATACATAACAAGGGTACGAGGCAGAGTAGTAGGAGCCAAGTCAAGAAGAAAAAGGAACAACGTGGAAATTTGGTTAATAAAACTCGACAACCAGATTTGAAAGGAGACGAGGAAAGATTAGTACGTGGTTGATATATTTCATTGTATCGACACAAGTGGGAACGCAAAACATACGAGGTCACGTTATCATTATTGGATTTCATTTATACACTTATAGTATAAATAGTCATTATTAGGAAATCCCGAGAACTATATTTGATCCCCGTATTACTAGGATTCCCGGATAACTATTTCTATTCCCCGTAGTAGTAAGGTTATACCATACTAGTTAGATTTCCCATATAAGTCAAAAGTGAAGATCATAAACACATCTAGAATGTCGGGTGGAGATGACGCTAACGTCAATAGCACTGTAGTTAAACCCATTACACCGCTTACACAATATCAATGTCCTAAACTCAAAACCACAAACTACACTGTTTGGGCTATTCAAATTAAGGTCATATTAGAAGCACATGGATTATAGGAGACTATAGAACCCAAAGAAAACACCCAAGCCGATGATAAGAAGGATAAGGCAACTATTGCCCTCCTATATCAAGCATTAACCGAGGATGTGATCTTACAAGTAGCAAGTTGTGAAACTGCTAGAGAATTATGGGAATCATTGAAAAAGAGACACGTTGGAGAAGAAAGAGTGCAACAAGCACGATTACAATCCCTAATGATAGGATTTAATGCCCTTCAAATGAAGGATGAGGAGACGGTGGATGCATTTACAGATAAACTAAATGGTTATGCCACGAAGGCAAAAGAATTAGGAAAAACCTTGGATGAATCACTTTTAGTACGAAAACTATTAGACTCCACACCAGATAGGTTCATTCAGATAGTAGCATCCATAGAACAGACAGATGATCTAGATGATATCACCCTAGATGAGATCACTGGAAAGTTAAAAGCATTCGAGGAAAGAATAAAACTCCGAAAGGGAGGACAAGCAGAAAGCCAGGATAACCTATTATTCGCACAAGGCGAACACTCTAGACAAAAGAAACGTTTCAACAGGAATAGGGGTAGATCAAACTACACACGAGGAAACTGGCAGAATAAAGGAAACAGAAATAACTCGAATGGAGAAAACCCAACACACAATGACAAGAACAATAAAAATAGGAGTGAGTGGAAGAAGAAAGCAAAATGTTTCAATTGCGGGAAACATGGACATATTCAGAAAGAATGTAGAAGTAAACCAACAACTCAGGAACAGTCAAACCTTATCTATGAAGACGATGAACCATCACTGTTAATGACTACACGTGAAGAAGTATTGTTAAATGAAGGACAAATACAACCCGGAAAGTATGCTACAACAGATGATAGCATATGGTATTTAGATAATGGTGCAAGCAACCATATGACGGGAACGAAGAGTCATTTTAAAGATTTAGACGAAAGTATCACTGGACGCGTTCGTTTTGGAGATGGATCATATGTAGAGATAAAGGGTAGAGGTTCAATAATACTAGGATGTAGAAACAAGGAGCAGAAGGTGATAACAGATGTTTACTACATACCAAACCTCAAGAGCAACATACTTAGTCTAGGACAACTTACTGAAATAGGTTGTAAGATCATAATGGACGGAAACAAGCTGACTTTGTATGATAAGAAGAAGAAGTTGTTGATGAAGGTAGAAAGGTCGAAAAATAGACTTTACAGTATTAGATTACAGATAGAAGCACCTATATGCCTCTTAGCAAATGTGAATAATCAAGCATGGTTATGGCACGCTAGATTAGGTCATCTGAACTTTGACGATATTAGCAAGATGACGAGAAAGGGTCTAGTAGAAGGAATACCAAGAATAAACCATACTGGACAAGTATGTGATGCATGTTTATTAGGGAAACATAGCAGAACACCATTTCCCAATCAAGCTAAATTCAGATCCAAGAACCCACTAGACTTAGTTTATGGAGATCTCTGTGGTCCCATAAGTCCAACAACACAATCCGGAAAGAAACTCATCTTCTTACTAGTAGATGATTGTACACGTTACATGTGGGCTTATTTTCTAACAACTAAGGATCAAGCCTTCAACATATTTAAGGAATTTAGACAACAGATTGAGATGGAGTTGAGATTGAAGTTAAGAATGTTAAGAACAGATAGAGGTGGTGAATTTACATCACATGAATTCACCAAGTACTGTAAAGAGAATGGAATAGCAAGACAGTTAACAGCACCATACTCACCGCAACAGAATGGAGTAGTTGAAAGAAAGAATAGAACGGTGTTATCAACTACCAGGAGTATGATGAAAGCGATGAAGTTACCCTTAATTTTTTGGGCGGAAGCAGTAAAGCATGCCATTTATATTCTAAATAGGGTACCTACACGAGCACTAGAAGATAAAACACCATATGAAGCACTCTACAAGAGAAAACCAAACCTACAAAACCTTAGAATATTCGGATGCACAGCTTATGCTAAGATAACCATACCTCACTTGAAGAAGTTAGATGATAGAAGCATACCGATGGTTTATTTAGGAGTAGAGGAAGGATCAAAAGCTTGTAGGCTATATGATCCAGTAAGAAAGAAGAAATATGTTAGTAGGGACGTAAAGTTTATGGAAACGAAACCGTGGAATTGGGATAGGAATGGAGATGATACGGATACACAAGACACATTTTGGGCTAGTTTTGTGGTAGACGAAGTTGATGATGGAAATCCTACACCAATCAACATAGAAAACATAGATAACATGTATCATGAAGAAGATCAAATACTGGATCCAATACCAGATCCAATACCTGATCCAGCATCACCATTTACACCACCAACATACAATTACGAACCCAACTCAGAAAGTGAAAGACAAGCTACTATTAGTTCATTAGAAAGCTCATCAGGAAGCTCAGAAAGATATGATCACAGACCAGTACGAGGTTTAAAGAATATCAATGAGATTTATCAACATGCACAACAAGTAGAAACTCCAAGCTTATTTTTCATTGAAGAAGAACCCCGTAACTACAAGGAAGCATCAAAAGATGAAAAATGGATTGAGGCCATGAAAATTGAATTAGATTCAATCAACAAGAACAACACATGGACTCTTACAGATTTGCCAGAAAATCAGAAGGCAATTGGACTCAAATGGGTTTATAAAACCAAGAGAGATGCACACGGAAAGATCATTAGATATAAAGCCAGATTAGTAGCAAAAGGTTATGTACAAGAACAAGGAATAGACTTTGATGAAGTATTCGCACCAGTTGCTAGGATTGAGACAGTTCGTTTAATATTAGCACTAGCAGCATATCACGGATGGCAAGTACACCACTTAGATGTAAAATCAGCATTTTTACATGGAGAATTAAAGGAAGAAGTCTATGTTACACAACCTGAAGGTTTTATTCAGCAAGGAAACCAAGGAAAAGTATACAAGCTAACAAAAGCTTTGTATGGCTTGAGACAAGCACCAAGAGCTTGGAATGTAAAGCTTGATCAAACCTTGAAGTCATTAGATTTTAAGAAATGTAATCTAGAACAAGCAGTCTACACGAAAAGAAGCAAGAATTCAACACTTATCGTTGGAGTATATGTAGATGATTTAATAATCACGGGCACTCCAAAGAAAGAGATAGACTTGTTCAAATCCCAGATGGAAGAAAAATTTGAAATGAGCGACTTAGGATTGCTAGCATATTACCTTGGGATAGAAGTTACACAGACAGGAGGAGAGATTACAATCAAGCAAACTGGATACATTAACAAGATCCTCAAAGAAACAAGTATGGCGGATAGCAATGATACGAAGATACCATTGGATCCCGGCACTAAGTTGGTCAAGGCGGAAGATGGAGAACCAGTTGACGCAACTTATTACCGAAGTTTAATTGGAAGCCTCAGATACTTATTACATACAAGACCGGATCTTAGTTACTCAGTCGGACTACTCAGCAGATTTATGCAAGACCCGAAGGATCATCACCTAAAGGCAGTGAAACAAGTAATCTGATATGTGAAAGGAACAAAAGAACATGGAATTATATACAAGAAGGAAGGCGGCTGCAAGATAACAGGTTATAGTGACAGTAGTTATGGAATCAATACCGATCAAGGAAAAGGAACTATTGGAGTCGTATTTTACTTTGGAGAGTCACCTATTACCTGGTGTACTCAGAAGCAACCGACAGTGGCGCTATCATCATGTGAATCAGAATTCATGGCGGCTACTGCAGCAGCATGTCAAGCCTTATGGTTAAAACGTTTACTTAGTGAACTAACTGGAATTGAAGAGAAGAGGATAACGCTCAAAGTTGACAACGTATCAGCAATAGCACTCGTAAAGAACCCAGTATTTCATGGGAGGAGTAAACATATAGACATTCGCTATCATTTCATTCGGGAATGCGTAGAGAATGGTCATATAAATGTGGAACACGTTAGCGGAGAACTACAAAGAGCAGACATCTTAACGAAAGCTTTACCAAGACTTAAGTTTACAACTATGAGACAAATGCTCGGAGTTCAAGACCTTGGACAAAGCAATGATCAAGATTAAGGAGGAGAATGTGAACCAAGATAATCTCGACATAGCTTTCAAAGGAAACATGAAGAACCAAACGTGTTTAACAGAAACTTATTAACCGTTTGTTAGTTAAGTTAGTTATTATAGTTAGTTAATTCCAGGAATGGTCGAATAGTCACAATGGTTGGCTTATACCTGTTCGAACCATCACCAATGTATAGATGCATCGGTTCATTTAAACCGAATAGACATGACTTTAGATGAAAGGTTGCAATGGTTCATTCATACCATTTGGAAACCTATAAGTACTTATGAATTTGTAACATTACAATGGTTAGACAATATATAAGTTATCTTTTGTTATTGTTAGTTTGCAAATCAGTATTTGTTTCACCAACACATCGATCCATATATATCACGATTGGGACAACATGTATACATACACATTACTAGGATAAGTCAAAGACAATTTTGTATGAAAGATGGTAACAACCTTGTAATCATCTGTCATGGAATCATAACCAAATCCAAGTGCGTCTTCAGCTATTTTTGGCCGTTTCATAGAATTTGGCAATTCCACACAATCTTTCGTAATTAAATTTAAAAAGACAAAGGTATGAGCTTTCCTATAGAAGTCAAAACCAGATGCTAAAACAAGACCATTGGCAGAACCACGAAAAATAAACCTACTTAGTTCTGGTAGATGCTTCATTAAAGCTGATACTGCTTCATGATTACTAAATGGAACTGAATAAGCTAACCCATCGCACCAAAATATGAGGTGAGTTCTGTTGAGCGTTTTAGTATGAGTTTTGATGAAGTGTGGTTCTGAAAATAAAGATTGCCATTCCTTTGAAACACATCGAAATCGGCATAAAGATTTGACCGGAAGACGGTACAGAATGCTAGTGATGATATCCTGTGGGATTGCGATGTTGACTTCTTCACACGCCATTGTTTTGTTATCTTAGATGAGAACAGGAGAAGAATACGTAATAAATATTTGCGAATGTTCATCTCAACTATGGAATTGATATTTATATTAATGTGCATGTATTTTAGTAGGTTAATCAATCTCATAATTATAGTATTTATCTTCCAATATTGCGTATTATGTGACCATATATATATATTGGTTATTTGGGTTGGCTGAATACAAGCAGCCCTTTATAAGGACCAAACATAGGCCTTCTAGCTCAATATAGATATTTGTGTTACGTACTTTAAGTTCAGCCCAAAAATTATGCATCTCGACATCAAATCATCAAATCGGATAGTGGAAAATAAAGTACCGGCAGAAATATGCACAAGAGCAAGATATATCGTATAAGTAGGATCATGATCGTTTGAAAGAAACTACGTACAATTGATATTTCATATCTATTTGAGTCAATAACTAGACAGATATGTTGCATATTTATCTGATATTTGTATCTGAAAGATATCGTATAATATGCCATATTGATATGTGAGTGCGTGACATCCGCCATCTAGTTTATACACATAACACATTTATACACATCACAGTACGCGTCCATTAAAGCAGAACATATGTTATCGACATTTCAATACAGTCGATCAATGGGATCTTTTTATCGTAAGAACCAAAGAGGTGAAATAAATCAGAAAATCTCGATGTTTGTAAAACCCATTCTTTATCCGATATTTTGAAGCTCACACTAAGTTTTCATAACATCATCAAGTTAATTGATTAATGTTACTGAGAGATAAGCGGTAGTTGTTCTTACTGTTACGTAACATGCCAATATAGTACATATACGAAGTATGATTTTTCTGCTTTGCTCATAGATTATAGATTTACCTGCGAATGGAGAAGTAGATAAGATGATCGCAAATTAGTGATAGTTGAAATGACGTTAAATGTTTGAAAGTAAAATGTCAGAGTTGAATATTTTTTTGAGAAAATGATGAAAGTAAAATTTGAAATTGTATTTTTAACGGCGGATTTCATCAAAGGCGAGAAAGAAGGTAGAATAAGGTTATAAAGAGTTGGAACAAGCTAAGTTAGGATTAAGTGATCCATTATAACCAAATTGGTCATACATTTCTACTTCTATTGTAAATTCATAAATTCGGATGAGAATTTAACCTCTTTGACAACAGTATCTTTCCTTAGAGGTTTGAAGTCTAAAACAACTCTATTATGATATCTCCATAAAGCCCAAACAATTGTTTGAATAACCACACCGAAAAAGCCTTTGGAATGGGTGGGAATGTTGGATGGTTAACAATAATATATCTTTTCTATCGAAAAGTTAACAATAATTACGAAAATGATGCGAAAGAGTAGAAGTATGGAGTTAGTTTAGAGTTAGGGGTTAATTTGTTGTAACACTAAACTTAAAAGAATATTAAATATAAAGTGTTGTGTGCATAATGGTTATTTTTCATGCTTTGTTTTAGTAAGAGTTAGTTTTGTTAAAGGTAAAGGGGTAATTTTACGTTTGTCAACATGAGCTTAGTGTTCATCTAGAATAATCCATGTCGACAATTGTTATCTTATAAATAATTGTAATTAAAAAAAAAAAAAAAAAAAAAAAAAGTATATTTCATCTCCACGTGCATGCTAGTTATTTTTCAAGCAACTAGGTTGATAAATAAATAGTTATAAAACCAAACGAGATCTTAATGGCGTGTTTTTTTAATATGACCTTTTTTGATTGACCAGTTTGCTTAAGAACACTCTGTTCATATCAATAAATTACGAACTTATAAGCTATTTTTTACTCGTAGACCAAATCTGATAGCGAACTATATTATTTATTAGTTAGTAGTATAAGATTCGAAACAACAAAACCTCTTATTTTTAACAGAGACCATGTTAATTTAGCTAGATCATGTGCACTTGAGTGGTCCCTAATCTAACCTTAATCCGCAGAAACATAGTATAACGTGACCAACTTGCTTTACAAATGTAATTATTTTATGCTAATACATATATCATAAACTTTACTTAATTCAACTCGACAAAGCATGCATGCCTACATCTCTCTAATAAAATACTACATGCATAATTCAGATTATGAGGAGATTAGTAGTTTAGTACATCTCGTACTTTACTTTACACAAAACAAATCTTTGACTTTCAATAAATTTATTCTTGGCCAGTAACAAAAGACATAAAAATAAGTCTACATTTGTCAACATTTAAACGTTGGTTGTGACAGTAAAAACATGGTGGAATTACTAAAATTTAAGTTCATTTTAATGAGTTATTTTGTTGGCAAAAGAAAGGAAGGCTGTATCCCTCAAATTCCAAGTATGATGGAATCCAAAATGTTTTATGGTTCACTGGAATTCCAGTTCTTGTCCAAGATTTAATAACTTTGTTAGGCCATATGTGATTAGGGGTGGACCTAGGGGTTTCCAGATGTTTACGGGAATCTGATGAATTTTTGTCGCATGTGTAAATTTTTGTTAAAAATCACGATTTTAATCTGAAATGAACATGGTTCTAAATTTTGTGTCACATAAAAGAAGGCTTGTTTAGTTTCACTAATATGCACAAAAAAAAAAAAAAAAAAAAAAAAAAAAAAAAAAAAAAAAAAAAAAAAAAGTCGTCTTAATTTGTTTTACTAGTTTAAATAAATTGTACCTTTTTGCGTCTGGTAACTTAGAGTCTCGGATCCGCACCCTGTATGTGATGGATGTTATTAGTAAGGTCGGTATTTGATAAGATGACTCATGATTGTTAGTTTTAGTGTGGGTTGAGAAAAAAGTGTGATATCAAATGCATAAAAATAATTTAAAGGGTGGTTATAAATACCTCTTTTAAAATGATTATTATATCCTCTTTCTGTATAAAAAAGACAAAAATACAGAATTTTTGTTGTTTTGAAGTGTATTATTAGGGTTTTAGCTTATAAAGTTTGACAAGACAATATTATTAAAAGACAAACAGAACATAATAAATACTTGGAGTAGACTCAATAAGATGACAAACTTGAAAAGTACAAAAATACAATAATTGTATGAATCTAATAATTCTAAAACTGTATTATTAAGGGGTGAAGTTATAAAGTTTGACATGACAAAAAATAAAAAAAAAAATAAAAAAAAAAAAAATAATAAGAACGATAAAACATTGTCTTGTCTCGTCAATATTAGGTAAAAGAACCATTAGCAGGTTAGGCGAGGTATCAATAACAACACCCTATTCTTTAATATGTCTCTGAAATCATGATTTCTAAAAGTTCAGCAAATAGATATATGAGTCTAACAGCCTATTCTTTAATATGTCTTTGAAAATATTTGTGAGAGCACCCATCATTTAAGAGGTTGTGAGTTCTTTTTTTTTTTTTTTTTTTTTTTTTTTTTTTTTTTTTGAACAAAGATTTATATTAAACCAAATCACTCCTCATCAAAGAGGTAAGTTCAGCAGGAAAGCTTACATCCCATGAAAAGTTTTCAACAGAATTAAAAGCAATACTCGCCACATAATGTGCAACACGATTACAGGTACGGCGAACCCAAGAGAATTTCAAATCAAGTCGGGATGCCCAGTCTCTTATGAAGCTGATAGAATTTTTAAATATATTCGATAAAGTAACTGAAAGTAGAGTTTATAAATATGAAATGACATATTACTGAAACAAAGATATTTCTACGTAATATTATTTCATTATTAGATAAATGGTATAAGTGCGTGAAAAAGATTGTTAAAAGAAAAAAAAAATGTTTTTATCAAAAAACAAAATCTTTAAAAGTTAATCATCTTAATATTCTTTTCGTGGAATCTCAATTACCTAAAAAATTTAATATTTAATAGATCTACATCTGCGAATATTGGCAACTACTTGGTAACTGTCAACTGCTTGCAAGTTGTTGATTAAACTATCTTGGCGTGCGAATCTTTGAACTTGTTTACTACAATTATTAATATTTTTTACTTTTACACTTTCAGAAGAAAATTGAGAAAAAGTAAGAAAAAGAAAAGTCAATACTCACTTGAGAGAAAAAGAAATATTATTACAGGTGTTTGCATTGTTTTGTGTTTAGCAGTCCAATGTTTTAAAACCCGGGTTTTTAGTTGACCCGGTCGAGTGACCGGTTCACCGGGTCACCGGTTCAACCGGTTGGACCACCGGGTCAAACCGGTTTTACGTCAAAGAGAGAAGTACACTTGTTCAAAGTGCATAAAAAAATGTTAAGCACCATTAGTTTCTAAGAAAGAAAAAAAATGCTCATAATATCAAACCAATACTTCATAGGACATTGAAACAAGGAATATTCACAGTAAAAACCATTTCTATTAGCCCACTGTATCACTATGTGCTACAGATCTGGTCATATCACATCCTCTATCGCCCATTTGGTCATCACTCTCAGACTAAGCTTTAAACATTTCTTTTTCTTATTCCTCCATTGTTTTAACTAAAGAAAAGGTACCAAACCCTTTCATATTGAAACCTATCACTGTACTAACCTATCACCATTTTCAGTCATCAACATTGAAACCTACTACTGTACTCTTCGCCAACGTACAAGAAACCTGAGCCGGACGATCTTCAACAAGATTAGTGTGCGTATGGTTCAGTTACATACTTACATAGCCAACATGTCTCTTATTACATCATCTAATTACATCGTGCTTGTTCTTTTCCTTGCATATATATTGAACCGTCCGGTTTCCGGTCAGCGGTTCGACCCGGGTCGACCAAAACCCGGCGGTTCAATCCGGTTTAAACTGCTGCAAAAACCCGGCTTATAACAGACCGGCCAACACTCCGGTTCGCGGTTCAACCGGTTCGACCGGCCGGGTCGAACCGGGTTTTAAAACACTGTAGCAGTCAGATGTGTGTAGTAAATCTGGTAGGGGACCATGCAAACAATATTTTTTTAGAGGTGCAAATAGTTATACTTAACTACCTTGCGAGCTTACCTTAAAGTTGTTAGTTTTAACGGATAATAAATTAATATATCATGACCGGACTCGAACTCGAGACTTCGGGATTGCACACTTTACGTATGAGTTTCAATTAATTAATAATTATTGTTTTGGTGACGAATAATTATTAAATTCACAAAATGATCGTTGGAGGAAAGATGAAGGACTGAACTTAAAATAGAGTTCAAGAAAAACATGGAATGGGCTTGTAAAACCCATGTTTGGCCAAACCCAACCCATTAGGGTGTAGGGTTTGTGTCTTATGCTCCAAGATGTTGATTAGTATATAAACAAACCCCTTTGTTCATTCTAATCATCCCTTGGTTCACTTGCAAACCAAATCTCCTTCTCTTTCTCCTCTTGAGTTAGAAATCGAACTACACCCTTATAGGGTTCCTACTAGATTTCTAAGCTCAAAACCATTCTTGTTTAGTTGATCAACTACACCCTTCTAGGGTTCCTACGCGATCTTCTAAACATTGTGTTTGGATTGCTTGTGAATTAAGAACCTAGCTTTTCTTATTGAAACGCTACTAATACGTGTGTTCAAGAACGAAGTGTTGGCATACTTTTGCTAACAAGGTGATTTGCCCTATTCGACTAACCCTAGTCGATCCACCATTAAACCCAATTAGGGTTTATAGTTCTTGTTCCATTGGTTTCTTGTTCTTGCTATAAATCACAAAGAGGTACGCATCCATTTATATTCGGTTAATTTATTATTTGTATTTGATCTATTCCGCTGCGTACTCTTTGATGTTTATATGTTTATTATTTTACATTATTCATATATTCCAACAGTGGCATCAAAAGCCGTTAATACATTATAATGTATTACCGAAACACATAAAAATTGAATCGTATGATTAATCACATGCTTGGTGTTCTTGTGTTTTTATATTTTTCATAAACCCTAGATTTTATTTTTTTTATAAATGTCGAAATTTTTTTTTATTTAAAAAAGGAAATTAGGGTTTGATGAATTATGTGATAAAAACTTGTAGAAACCCTAGGTTGCATGTAATTTATGTGTGTATAAATGGATATTGTTATATGTCGTTTGGTTGCGTTCCTTGATTGACATGATTATTTGTATAATATGTGCAATATGGGCATTCATGACACACTATGCATGTGTTGTTATGGATTATGATTTGTTTGATTTCATGCTTATTTATGCGATTTTATTATAATTGATAAATTGTTTAGTAAATATTATGTATAAAGATTACTAAAATTTGATTAATTATAATATTAGGGAAGACCCTATTAATCGTGTATTAAATCAATTGTGTGTTTTAAATTGATTTTTATTTGCATGTCCATTATTGTTGTCGTTAGTTTATTTTATTTATTACTTTTGTTTTATATGTTATTGTGACATGATAGTAACAAAGGGTAATTTCATAAATAAAATATTAAACGGACTTAATAATGGTGAAATCTTGTTTTGAGCTTATATTTATAAATCTTGAACTTTTGGTTGATTGATCGCGACTGTATTAAGTGTTTGTAAGGTGAAACTATTTTGACAAACTAAAAAGTGGGTATAAGGATGGCTTAACATTAAATTGCGGCCTTAGTGAGCCTCCATTCTGGCTTGCCGCTCGCCTGTGAGTCAAATTTAGTCTTTACCTAACATCCATGATAACTACGAAGCACTTAAGGCAAAGTTGTAAGTTTCTCAACGCCTCAATCAAAAGTTTGGAGATTTAAGCTCGTAAAGAAACTAATGAGTAAAAGTTTTTTTACATGAAACATATGCTACAAGATGAATGCATGACATCTTTGTACATATATTTGATTACACATATCAAATTTACTACCCTTAAATTTAAGTTATATGCCATCCAATGAAACGGAAACACCTAAAATTGGATCTACGTCAGGGCGTAACCTAGCTAGATTGCAATGGAGGGGCAAATTACATGATTTCATCACTAGCAGATCAACTGGTGTGGTGTCATTATGTAAGTTTGTTGTTTCTTAAATTGGTTAACTTAATTGAGTTGATAGTGGGAACTGATCACTCAAGGCATAAGAAGATGGGGATAAAACATGCTTACATTGCAACTGCGGTTGGCAATTAATGTAAATCCCATCGATTCTAGGAATTGCAATTGAATATTGGCAATTGGGACACGTCTCGTACCTTATTGAATAACGTCATCACTAGCAGATCAACTGATGTGATGAACTTATGTCAATTTGGATCCTAGTTTTTCAATGTAAAATTAAAATGGTTATATGATTATGAACCATGGGTATTTAATTTTCTTGAAAATTTAATTATCGAAAATACTAAAATTGAATTTTGTAATTCTTTTTAACGTATTAATGCAACATTAAAGCCGTAAACGTGGTTTGGTCTTAAATTGGTAAATTGATATAATTCTGCTTTCAAACATAATGTTTGATTGAGAAAAATTTACCGAAATGTAAGAAAGTCTATTTTTCATGAGAGAAGAATAAGACTCAATCCTATTCCTTTTCATGATTGAGAAAGGTATGATAGGAACATAAGAATAAGACTCGATCCTATTCCTTTTCATGATTGAGAAAGGTATGATAGGAACATTAGAATTGTCTACATTCTAATATATAACTCATAGCAATCCTTAATATTTAAGGATATAGCACATCTTATTTTCCATAGAAATTTCATTACTCTAATTTGGTGAATGAATTCTCCTATAACAAACAAGGCATTTGGTTAAATGGAAAATATGAGTTATTAGAAGCTGGACAAATTACCGCAAAATTGGTAAAAGGCAAAGCTAGTATTTTATCTAGTTGTTGTGCTTTAAAGGTACTACATATCATTATGGGGATGGTAGGCCTATTAAGGAAGAAGCTGCATGCTCAAATTCTTCAAGTTAATATCATTGATGGATAATCCATCATAAACAAAGTAGAATACACATTTTAGAACCTGAGTAATTATTACGTATGGGTTTTTCTAAGTGTGTAGGAAAGTAAAAACAAGCAAATTGTTTTCACTGGTTATGAAACACGTACAATGTTGTCAAATCCAGTGGGAGCTTTGTGTTGTTTACTAAATATAGAGTTATTGTTATGTTCTCTAATTCAGTGGGAGCTACAAGAATTAATTTCTGTGTAGTAGCCCAAATTATCTTCAAGATAATTACTTTCAAATTGTAGACACTCATGTTCTTAGGATAGCCATATGCGTTTCCTGATAAGACAAAGTAGTCTTACATCTACTTATGACACAAATCATATTGAAATCACATAAACAAACTTATGTTGTGTTGTTTATATACTACATGATATTGTTCAATGCACAAGTGGGAGAATTGTTCATTGTGTGCAAAGGAACAATACATAGAAATATGATGATATGATTCTCTTAATTGCAAGGTAAGAGATCAATGTTCTAATAGGACTTATACATTTAATGTGTAAGATTATCTTATGTAGAACATGTGTCATGATTATAAGACTACTTTTATGTCTTATGATATTCAAATTAAAAGAAACACTTGAATTTACAATTTACGTCAGGGTGTAACCTGCCTAGATTGCAATAGAAAGGTAAACTACATGATTTCATTACTAGCAGATCAACTGATGTAATGGAATTATGTGAGTTTACAGTTTCTTAAATTGGATAATTCATAAAATGACATAAGAAAATGAAGTAGTAAATTAACTTGAAATTACTATTAAAACCAAGTGGTGGTGTTCACAAATACTTTATTTATATATGTTTATATCTTCTTATAAACATGAAGTCTTTTAACTATTACAAGACTTATAATAAAGTAAGACGTTAAACTTGTTATGTTTCAAACAAGAAATCATTGAGCTGATCAATGATGTACAACGTAAAGTGGGAATATA
Source organism: Artemisia argyi (assembly GCA_030686995.1). Classification (NCBI taxonomy): domain Eukaryota; kingdom Viridiplantae; phylum Streptophyta; class Magnoliopsida; order Asterales; family Asteraceae; genus Artemisia; species Artemisia argyi. The sequence continues at coordinate 84,420 of JARVZY010002373.1, read as the reverse complement.
ACAGTTTATGTCTTCTTATGACATGAACATGAAGTAACTTGTTCAAAAGGTACTTATGTTATATAGCATGCAATTGGCTTTGAAATTCTATTGTACCATTAAGTTGACTTAGTTGGTAAATAGGTAAGCCAAAGGGAATAAGTTTATCTTATATATTGTTAGTTTGTCTCACAATATTAATTCTAATGAAACATCACAAGTTGGTGGTGTGTTCAGTTAGGAAAAATCAAACTCTTGTTATATTGGTTGATTAAAAGATAAATATGACTTCTTTTCTTCCAAAAGCTATCAAGGTTAGAAAATTGAGTATGAATGAATATACTCAATAAGACTCAAACCTAGAAGATTAAATAAGACATTATGGAATGTGATGAATCACATTAAAGTCTTAAAATGAAGTTCTGATAAGTAGTTTTAACAAACAAGAGTCAGGAACTGTAAAATATTTTTGTAATATCCCAAATGAGAACGATTTAGTGTTGCTCATCTTGCTAAAGTATTTATAAAATACAAAAGGCAAGTGGGAGTTTTGTTTAGATCTTGAAAGATCAAAATTACAAAATATATAATCTTCTAAAACCACACTAGTGAAAATCATGATGAGGTTTGAAATGTAAAGGTTAAATCTCAACATGATGAAACTCTCATTCATAGATCCGTAGGGATGTCTCAGATATTTAATTAATATGCTGAGAATTATGAATTACAGGATCAAAGTAAGCCTGTTAATCATAATGACGCATTTACTAATTATGGTAAATTGCTCATACTATGAATGTTAAGATGCTGTCCATAAAGATAAGTCATCTTTGAAAATTTGGTTTATCTTAATGAAGATGAGTTTCTGCAGAGAAGAAAAACCCTAGAGGTTTAAATCTTTGCATAAAGAATCATATGGACAAAATTGTATACATATTTTAATGTATGTCTTATGACAAGATTATTAATCATACTTAAGTAATTAACTATGATTGAATACTCTTTCCTAAGCACATTAAAATTCAAAGATGGTAATTGTCATACTCATTTTTATGAATATGAAATTTGACAATGGATTATAAAACCTCTTTCTTATATAATTACTTAAGCGAGGACGATGAGTAATTAAGAGTTTTATGAATTCATTTAATCTTTGAAAGTATACAAAATGCAAGAATCCAAGTATGGATAGATGCATGCATCAAGGAGATAAATCTTATGTTTAAATATTAAATCTATGTTTTGATTTATAATTTAAAATAAGATAACTCCTAAGTAATTCTGAAAGCTAGTGAGAGTATTATGTTTACTTATTTAAATCATATATGTTGTATAACATATAGGAAGTAACATTCTATATAAGTTAAATGGTAAGTTATAACTTGGAATGAAACTTTACTTGAAAGATTTAATAAGTACAACCTTGAATATATGTTTATTGATGTAAACATGTGCGGTAAATGAATCTAATAGAACATGATATATCATTTAGAAAGTTTAAATGGATATGTAGTACATGAATGAAATTAAGTTGGACACGAGAATTTTTCATGTACATCATGTTGTTGTTATATCATGCTTTGATAAAAGATGTTTTGACAACATTAATATCTAATGATAGATATTAGATAAGTTGTGTAATGAATATTCTAAAGGAATATATTTGGATATAGAATCACATCCTCAGCCTGGAACAATTTCTAGATTCTATAAATGAACAATTTGTAAAATTGTCATAGCCAACAAACTTGAAAGTTTGGAAGGAATAAAACATTACACATTGAAGTTTACGGAAAAGAGCATATTATTGTTTGCATACAATGATGCTAATATAAATTGAGATGACACTCAATACTAGTCATGGAAGGATTTCATCCTTGTTAATAGCCATGTGTACTAGTTATGCTTAATGGAAAGCATAGTTGCATTATACGTTAAAGAATAAGAATACTTTAAACTTTAAAGGTTTGGAAGTTTAATTATCATAAATTGTATGTTGAGGATGTCATACACATTTTATGATGTATTATGTGGTTATATCAAATTATTTGAATGCACATATACAAGAATTTCGTTATTGAAATAAGTATTCTCAAAATTTCGATAGATCAAAGTTAGTTGAATAATGCCTTGTCAACAAGTATGATTATCATTACTTGGGCATAATTGTCAACAAGTATGATTGTTATTACTTGAGACAAAATTCATTAACAAGAATTTTTCATGCATTGATCTATTTAGTATTTGGATAAGGGATGTTAAGCAATTATTATTTAATAATGAATTAAAGTACTGAGTACGTTTGTTTTCATTAATAATAGATTGTATCCCATATTTGCATGTTTAATCCATGAATAACTTATGTTATGTTATTCTAAATTGTCCGTTGTCGATTAATGATATGGGAGTATCATTGAACTAAGACAAATGTGAGATTTGGTATAATATATAAATTATATTGGTGCGTAGACACGCCAAATTCACATGATATTCAATACTGGATAAATTGGATATAGGACAAAATCCCAATTACATGATTGTACTTATGGATGTTGTCATTAGAGTAAATCATGAATATTTATCCTCAGACTTGAGATACCAGGTAACTACTGTGGATGTAGCTCATTTTCTGTGAGATAATCTAACGCTATCCGTAACTGGTAGTTATAAGGATTATTTTCAGAGGTGATGCAAAGTTCATAGGTTATGCTTGTAGTCAATACAGGATTTGGTTCCTTCAAATTTGTTTTGAAGTTTAATACTGTTTGGCCACTCGTAGGATTAACAAGATGTTTGCATGGCCATGCCCAAGGTCTATCTGGAATGCGTTCAGATGAATTGGTAATCTTGCTTGATCATAAATAACGAGAAACACTAGTTAATTATGGAATGACTTCGATCCATATCCATATTAACATAGTATTAGAATCAAAAGGATAAGTATGATGATGAATCATCAAATGTGGTTTTTTCCAGGAAACCATACTCGAGATCGTTCTGGGGACATTGGCGTGTTATGCTAGACTAACCATTGTCATTGTTACATTAATCTATATCCGAGTGGGAGCTGTTAGTTTTAACGGATAATAAATTAATATATCATGACCGGACTCGAACTCGAGACTTCGGGATTGCACACTTTACGTATGAGTTTCAATTAATTAATAATTATTGTTTTGGTGACGAATAATTATTAAATTCACAAAATGATCGTTGGAGGAAAGATGAAGGACTGAACTTAAAATAGAGTTCAAGAAAAACATGGAATGGGCTTGTAAAACCCATGTTTGGCCAAACCCAACCCATTAGGGTGTAGAGTTTGTGTCTTATGCTCCAAGATGTTGATTAGTATATAAACAAACCCCTTTGTTCATTCTAATCATCCCTTGGTTCACTTGCAAACCAAATCTCCTTCTCTTTCTCCTCTTGAGTTAGAAATCGAACTACACCCTTATAGGGTTCCTACTAGATTTCTAAGCTCAAAACCATTCTTGTTTAGTTGATCAACTACACCCTTCTAGGGTTCCTACGCGATCTTCTAAACATTGTGTTTGGATTGCTTGTGAATTAAGAACCTAGCTTTTCTTATTGAAACGCTACTAATACGTGTGTTCAAGAACGAAGTGTTGGCATACTTTTGCTAACAAGGTGATTTGCCCTATTCGACTAACCCTAGTCGATCCACCATTAAACCCAATTAGGGTTTATAGTTCTTGTTCCATTGGTTTCTTGTTCTTGCTAGAAATCACAAAGAGGTACGCATCCATTTATATTCGGTTAATTTATTATTTGTATTTGATCTATTCCGCTGCGTACTCTTTGATGTTTATATGTTTATTATTTTACATTATTCATATATTCCAACAAAAGTGTCCACTATTAGTTTAAGTTAAACGAGTCTCAGCATGTCAAATCTCGAGTTGTGCTCGTTTATATATATATATATATATATATATATATATATATATATATATATATATATATATATATATATATATATATATATATATCTCGAGTTTATGTTCGAGCTCATTTGAAGCTTTGTTTTTTGAGTTCTAACTCGGTTTGCGAAAATTTTCACAAGCTCGAGGTTTGTCTGGTCTCGACTAATTTATATGATGTCTAAATGGAAATAAAACTCAATACGTTAATCACATTAGGCTTGAACTCATTTATTTGTTTTGAATGTCATTTACTTATTTTAAGCTCATAAGGTTCGTTTAGGCTGTCGAGCCTAATCGATCTTAATATATAAAACTCGGGTTCGAGCTCGATTATTAAATGAGCCTAAACTTAGGCTCGAGCTCGTTCAAGCCGAGCTTTTTACTAATCCGATTCAAAGCTTTTCACAAACGGGTCAGCTTCCTTCCACCCCTAAGTTTAACCGGTATAAAAAACGGGTTAACTTGATATTCCGATCATCACCCCGATCTATAAAGAATTGACATATTTACACGTATCCAAAGTAAAAGTCAAATAATAACAACTATTCAACAAATAATTGGTTTATTGTTGTCTCGTGTGACAATGAGGTGTGTTTTTTTCTTTTTATCGTTTTGCAGTGCCATAGACCCATAGTCATGTCGTGTTATCATTATTCCAATGTTGTTATGTTCTTTCTATCATTGAAGGGGTAAGTTTTCAATTATAGGGGCAGACTTTTTTTAAAGCAGCGGAGCACTTTGTTTGCTTCAAGGAGTAAAGTTTATTACTGTATTACATTTAAAGAGGTAAATATTTTTAACTTTGTGTATACTATTTATTGTGTGAAAAATGATGCCCAAACTAAAAAGTGAACCTAGGGACATCTCCTGGAATAAACTTTTAAAAAGGTTTATACAATTAATACATTATCAAGTTATAAATCTTTCATTTTATAAACCTATTTCTACTATAGATAAACCTATTTATAAATCTTTTCATACCATAAAACACGACCAACAATTTCAAAAAGAAAAATAAAAAAGAAATTATAAGATAGTTTAGACCTCAAGATATTAGACATTTTCATTCCACCTATGATTCAAATGGTTTCGGACTATAGTTCACAAATTTATGAACCTCTTCAAAAGGTTTTAGACCTATTCATAAACCACCATATTCGATGCTCTAGGAACACTGCTAAGAATATGACGAAAATACATAATAACAATTAATGAAAGGGGTTTGCTAAATAAGCAAAAAGAAAAATGAATTTAACACATGTTAAGTAATGAATAAAGTAGGTAGATCTTCAAGCATGTATTAGGTTCATTTATTATTACTCTTAATTTTATTTTTCATGAAATCAGTCTTCATTTATGATGTACTAACTTTCTCCGACATCCAATAACCCTGAAATCATGTTTAATTCAAGTTTTGTAAATTCTCACTTATGTATTCTATGGGTTGTTTGGGGTTTCATAAAAAAGAACGAGGTATGAACTCTAAAATCTTAATTTATTTTCTTTTTTTTAATTACATTTTGTTTAGGATTATATAAGTGACCACAATTTTCATGTAACTGGTTTTTATCTTCTCTAAAACTCAAACAAAAACATATGTTACATTGTTTGAAACTAAAATGAGGTATTTTACGCATAAAAAGAGATAAATGTTACAAAGTCACAAGTAAGGTTGGTGTCCACCGACACGAAGGCAATAATTGACGCCTCACATGTGATGTATCATCACCAATTCACCACTACACCGATGTGCCCTGGTGGTTACACAATTGGTAAGTTTTGTAATATTAGCTGGAGCTGGAGCTTATGAGATATGGAGTTGAAGCTTTTAATTTAAGATAAGTTTGGCAAAATAGCTGGAGCTATAGCTTATAATTGTGAAATGACAAAAAATAAAAAATAAAAAATAAAAAATAAATAAAAATAAAAATAGTATAATATAAACCATAAGGTATTTATGTAAATTGTCTTTTTTCATAAGCTGAAACCTCTTTAAAAGCTATTTCTAAGCAGCTTATATTATAAGCTTAAGCTTCTCCTACCAGCTTAGAAAAGCTTGTGTGTCGTCATATTTTACCTCAATAGATCTCATGTTCAAAATTCACTAGTTAAAAATCTTCGGAATGACCAAGTATAAAGTTCGTAAACGACCACTAAGAGACACCTTGTTAAACCGCAAATATACGAGATAAAGACTTATCTTGCGCCGTAACTACGATACAAAATGATCAGGTGTACTTAGAATAAATTAAGAAATACTCCAAACACAATTTTTAAGAACTGAATGCATTTAAGAAAAATCGAAGTTTTTTTTAACAAAATTAACATTACGTCACAAAAATTCACGGGATATCCTAGGACTTACCCTAATTCTGTCACTTGTCTTTCCTGAATAAAACTTGAACATATTGCTATTATAAATTATTTATCTAAGGCTAAGTGTAATGGGGACCAACAACACCACTAGCGTATCAATTTTCTCTCTCCAAGACAACTTCATGATCAACTTAAGTGTAATAAGAATACTGAAAATACTAAAGCAGTCAAAGAAGCTGTGGGAGGTGATCTTTGCTTAAAACTTTGGTTTGTCTCATAAAAGGGTGTTTGGATATATGGTTTATGGAAGCAGCAGATAGCCAGTACCTTAACCAAGCTAATACTATGTATCTCCTATGGGTTGTAGCTCATTTATGTTGTGCTGGGGACAACATACATGGGTTAAACTTATATGAGGTATCATAATAATGAAGTGGCTATAATGTAGTTTCATGCTGGTGTTGGTGAATCTACACATGGTGGTATGATCACTGTTTTGAGAATAGAAAAATCACTGTTTTCTACATGATTTCACACAATGCAGAATGGTTCATGATTATCTGCAACTAATCAAGATTTATATCTATATCTTCAATTCTATGATTTGGAATTAAAGATTTGATAGCTCACTTTCAAAAGATGGCATTGTATCTTGATTAAATTGGTCTGACTTTTACTTCTTAAGGACCTAATAAGTACTCAATAGGCCTTTGCTAGGTAATTGGGTACAAGTTGGGGAATTATGAGTGAATCAAACTAATCTTAATCATAAAGTAGGTTTCCTTTTGAGAATGGTAAATTGAGTTGGTGGGCAGTGTATGAAGATAGGAATAGTGAGGAGTGAAAGATGAACCTACTTGGTCCTATCTATACACTGCCAATGAGGTAATGGATGGTACTCATTGCAAGGTGTGTGTTCCCAGTTATGTGATGCCATTGTAGTAAATGGAAATGTAGCATAACTGGTATAGCCCTTGCCTATAGAGGTTATGGGTTCCTAGTGAAGCCCATATCTTATTCTACTTAGATCATTGTGGTGGCAGAATGAATGGTCTTGGTGGAAAAGAGTGTGGAAAATGTAGCTAGATGGTTAAGGTACACATATAAGGTGAATGATGTTCTGGAATGATTGCTTGATCAACCTTAATAAGACCTGAGTGCAGAAGTGTGCTGCATATAGTTTCATTGTTTAGAAGTATCTGATATAGATAGTATGTTATCTGATATTGGGTACTTGAATGAATAGTTGTATCTCTGATTTTGGGACTTGTCCAAAACAGAATGTCTTATTCAAATTGCATTGTACAAATTTTGAGAAGTAATATAATTTCACCTTTGCACCTAAAATAAAATTAAATTAAAATTTCATGAATAATTTAAAACATTACATTAATAATTCAAATAAAATTAAAAGCATTACAAGAAAAATTCAAATAGAATGACAAATTAATGTTCACTTGTTTTATGCCAAATGTGTTCAACTAAATCGGCTAATATGGCTTAGATGAGTTGTTTCGTTCTGTATATCTCTAATAACTTGTAACGTTTCTTCAAGCATTCGTACAGGATCATCATCATGATGTTGCTCATCTGGATAATTGTCGGGAGAGATTGCCCTCTCTTTGTCTTTTATAATCATATTATGTAATATGATGCATGCATTCATCATATCCATAATTTTCTTAAGAGACATCTGCCGTGTGAGAGTTTTTATTATAGCTCACTCTTTCTTTAGGACTTCAAACACTCGTTCCACATCTTTCATTGTTGTTCGTGCACGTTCTTATACCTTATTCGCTTTGTGTCATTTGAACCAAACTGTGAAATGGACTTAACAAGAATATACCATTCCGAAATCCGAATATATCCTATCAGTAAGATAATATCCCCATTTATAAGTTACATCGTTAGCCACAAATGGAACCTCTGGTGCTTTCTCGTCTTTGAGATCGTTGAAAATAGGTGATTGGTGTATAACGTTCATGTCGTTGTTCGCCTCGAAAACAACAAAGAACGCATGCCAAATCAATAAGTCTTGTGAGACAAACGCTTCCAATAAAATGAATGTGACTCGTGATCACCCCTACAATATTGAGCCAGATATACATTTGGGCAATTAGCCCACGACCAATCCATACAATCATGCTTCCTAACATCCCAGGAAATCCATGTTTCTCCTCTTGAAAAGTATAGTTTTTCGACATCAGTATGTGTAGGCCTTCGTAAAACCTCGTCTCCATATAAGTTTATAATAGCCTTACAGAAAGCTTTGAGAGCATCACGAGAAGTTTTCGCACCCATTTGCAGATATTCATCTAGAGCATCAGGAATAGCGTCGTATGCAAATTGATGAATTGCATAGGTACACTTTATCAATGGGGAAATACCAACTTTTCTCGTACGATCACTACTTTGTCGAAAATACAACGCATTATTAGTTACTTCTCGAACAATGCGTGTGAATATTCTTCAGCTCATTCGGAACCGCTTCACTGAATAATTTATCATCATACATTGAACTTTCAGATAAGTAAGCAACCACTAAAAAATCATGAGCACCATAATAACCTCTATTTATCCCGATTCGTAAGATTTTTTGAATAGTAAAAATGAATGCTTGAAAGCCACCGTCCACCTCAGCCCCACACATGGTCTAAAAATGACACATAAAAAAGACACACACTACGGTTCAAAATTTAAAAAAGTCCAAAAAATACGTGAAATGTTAATGGCACAAACATTATTACCACCACTAACACTACCACCACACCACAACATAACAATATCGTATACACATACATACTATTTTGTCTTGTCCCTCAACAAGCTACTCCTATTATAATGCATAAAACACCTCCTACCAAAAAGCCTATCATCCACACACATTCTCTCTCACACACATTTTTCTCTTTCTTTCTCTTTCTTTCTATATAGGTTTCTTGATTTAGTAAAGTAGAAATCAACATATTTGTTCCTTAATGTTGCAGACTACTCTCATCGGTAATAATACTTCCTTTAAAAAGCAACCTTTTTAATTCATTGCTACTATTTGTAATCATCATTTGTTGAATACCAAGATCATTTTACTTTCTATTTTTGTTGCTAGTCTAGATTTATGTTGGTTTTGGATTTCTGTTTATAAGAGGGTTTTTATCTAGCTTATGTCTTATTTGGTTTTGGGCTTATTTTGAAACTTATATAAGCTTATTATGACATAGCTTATTTGATCTGATGAATATTGATAAAGTAATGATTTTTTTGAGCAGGATAAAAAGAAATGATTTTACACTTTATTTTAGTTATAAGGAAAACGATGTATCATGAATAGAACATTTTTTACACGTTTATATATTGTTTTGGAAATGTGATAGGGGACCATTTTCTTCACTAAAATTAATTTTTTTTGTTGTTTGATTGGGACAAAAGAGATAAGAGTACTAGAGTAATAATTTAATGGTACTTTTCTTGTTGTTGTTCTTGTTTCAAATTACTATTACTGTCTTTGTCTTTGTGTTCTTGTTTCTGTTTGTGTTGTTGTGTGATTGTTCCTAAATATTACAGTAACAGAGAACCGTTAAACATTAATTACTGGTATATATTTAGCACTGTTATATAGTTTTAGATCCAACAAAAAAGTAAGTAAGAATATTTTTTTGAGTGTATAAGGGGTTAAGTGCATACTCTGTTCTGTAGTGATTTGTTGTTATATTGTGGTTAAGTGAGCTTCTCGTAGTTTGTTTGCGTGTGTGACTGATTCGCTTGGTTTGCCGTTTGTTTGTTTGTTTGTTTGTTTTTTTTTTTGTTTTTTTGTTTTTTTTTTTTGGTTTAGGTCTTTAGGATCTATTGTTTAAATTGGTGGGTTGATATTCTGTTTGTTATAGGGTAAAAAATGCAGAGGATAGCAGTATTCAGTTATCATATTAGTCGAGGCGATGTAAAAATATTTTGGTCTATTTTAGTCAATGTACTTTGTTCTTTACATTTAAGGCGAAATTATCATGAAATTTGAAGAATGTTGTTATTTTGGTGAAATGATACACTGCCTGAAATGAAAATTGACCTAAAGTAGGTAGTTAGTTAATATCATGATGAAAAGTAATGTTTGTAGAAAGTGATGGAACATTTACCATATCTGCAGTATATAATAGTCTCGTTTTTAATCTGTTTGTGACAAATATGTGCTCGTGTTTGTATGAATATGGTTTAAGATACCGTGGTTAACCGAGTGAATGAAATAATTTTCCAGATATGGAGTGGAACACAAAGTGGGACTGGGAAAACCTTGCTATGTTCGGGTCCAAAGGGGTTGCAAGTCCAAAAAAGCTACAGTCAACAGATTGGGGAATCAAAGAGGGACAAGACATTGATGGATCTTCTAATCATTCGGGCGTTGTTGGTGGAAGTGGTGGCTCTGGCTCGATATCTGCTTCAACTGAATCTTCATTCAAAGACACAACAAAAGTGACAAAGTTTTCAGTTGACTTTGGTGGAGGCGAGCTGAATAAAAGCTCACCATCATTGGAGGCTTCAGTTTGCTCTTCTGACCAATCTATCGGTTTGAAACTTGGTAAAAGAACATACTTTGAGAACAATTTGCCTAGGAGCAATTCATCTGTATCGACTGTGAAAAAGGTTAAGTTATCACAGCAGAGTGCACCTATTATCTGTCAAGTTATGGGATGCGATCGTGATCTGTCATCTGCTAAGGACTATCATAGGAAACACAGGGTCTGTGACGTTCATTCAAAATCCTTGAAGGTTATTGTGGCTGGTCTTGAGCGTAGGTTCTGCCAACAATGTAGTCGGTAAGCTTTGTTATAAAGTTCACCCATACAGTCCTTCAGTTTGTTGAGTATATTCAACTGATGTCTTGTTTTTCAATGCTTGGTACAGGTTTCATGGCTTGCCAGAGTTTGATGGGAAGAAGCGTAGCTGTCGCAAGCGGCTTGCTGATCACAATGCAAGGCGCCGTAAGCCACACCAGGAAACGATCCAGTTTAACTCAAGAAGCCTGTCTTCATCATATTATGGTACTTTTATATAGTTACTTATTCACCCCTTCTTGAACCTAATCGGAGGAACTTTTTTCTTACCATTTCACAGACGTGTCTACTATTTTTCACAAAAATGTCATATCATCTAGGTGTTTAACAAACTAGTAGAAAAAATGACATCTTGTGACGTTATGACTATTTAGCAATCTAACAAATGCTGACAGTTTTGAGAATGATCATGTGATATTAAATAATCAGAACCTGGTTACCATAAGCATTTGTAATAAAAGGAGTTGTTAACAATAGCATTTGTATGTGCTTTTGCTGTTTGACGGTTTAATAATCAGATAATCAGTTGTGTTGGTGTTTAACACACATCCAAACACCCCCTAAATGACTTTGGTATTTTAGCTTCTTATCGATACATACTTGATGCACTTTAAAAAAATAAAATAAAATTATGCTTACATATGTTTTTGCATATGCAGATGGACCGCGGCAATTGAGTTTTGCGTTCAACAATGGTCCTGTGGTTCAAACTAAGCCTGTTGTGAGTTCAATGTGGGAAAACACTTGCAACTCCAAACACTCTGTAGCAACTGTGAAAGCTGAAAAATATGGAGGCCATGATTTGCTAACTCATTCTCAAGGTGTCCAATTTCCAAATCCCGTCAGCATGCCACCTACTCTTTCTTTCAATAGGAATATGTCATCCAAGGGCACTACAGCCGGCGTTTTCGATCAAGGTTTGTTTTCCTGCTCACTCTATAGATAGCAGTTTGATAAATATACGTAATTGCAGAATACTAATGTGACGTCTATTTGCTGAAAATTGAACTTATTTGTTTGTAGCAAAAGTGCTATTAACCACAGTATATCTTAAGTATACAAAATGTTCAAAACCATTTTTTTCATGAGTATATGATACTTGCAATGAATGGTCCTTGTTATTTATCAATATTTAGTGTAGGTATGAAAACCAGCGGGTTGAGTAACGGGTTAAGACAGGAAACACTTCTGTGGGTTGCCTATTGGGTCGGGCTGACCTCTAACAAATTTTTCCAACTTTAAAAAAAAAAAAAAAAACTAGTGTCAAATGTGATTATAAATAGTAAGGTTATCTTTTCAAAAACAAATGATTCAGGAAAATAAAAATTTGTGCATTTTTAATAAACTTCAAATTACTTAAACCCATTTGACCCGTTTCCTTTCTACTTTGTCAAAAAAAATTAACTCGTTTGACCTGATAGAGATGAATTGTAATCTGAAATGACCCATTCACAAGGTAATTGGGTCACTCTAGTCTTTGAAGCTAATATGTGCAGGTTATATGGGGATAGATTCATTAATGTGTAGTTTCTTTTGTTGCAGGTTCCAATCTTGAACTTCGCCGTGCTCTCTCTCTTCTGTCAAGCAATTCATGGGGTTCAAGCGAGTCAGATTTTGGTGGCCTTGACCATCCCATGCATACAGATGGTCCCAACATTGCTCAACAAGGGATGCATTCTGCTCCACACAGTTTGCCACTGCTTTCACCCGAGTACTGGCAGGTTGACCAGCAATCAGTTGATCCCCACATCCATGGCACCCATTTCCAGGGATCTCACATCCTCAAAGCATCGTATGGAATTCAATACACCAATCCAATGGATGAAATCGTGCAGCCCTTGTGACTTGCCATGATCACTTGGTAAGTTCTTTAGATTATCATTAACTCTCATGGTCTGCGGTACAGTTTTAAGCTGGTGAGATCAAAGTGAATGCACTTGAATCGTTATAATGCTCATGTTTGTGAGTTCTCAGCTGTTGACTTAATGATTAACACTTGAATCATGTTATGGTTGAGGTTTTGGCATACTTATAAGTACATCTTGGAACCTGCTATATCTTATTATCCAAATGCAGCCACACTGTAAAATGCAATCGCAAATGTTTATGAGTTATGACTACGAAGCTCCTTATGTATGTTCGTAATCGTTTACTACTTTCTCTGTGCTTAGCCCGTAATATGTTCCTTTTATGCTATGGTCATTGTACTTCAAATTTTGGTTTGCACATTCGGTCACCCGAGCAGTAATGAACTTGTGTAATTCACACGACATTGGTACCATGCCCAGTTAACCCAAGTGTGAAACCAAACACATAACCTCTAGATTAGCATATAGAAATACCAGCCACTTGTATATCCTGACCTTTTACTGAACGTGATGGTTTCGTAAAGGTGACTGTTAAATTTAATCTTCTTAAAACATGGCTTAAGTGCATTCTAGTAGTTGTCATGGCATGAAAGCCATGCTAACAAGAAATTCGTGGTCCATGGATCAAATTTATGTTAAATCAACATCTCCTTCAAACTACATATATAGAAAATGACCATTTCAGTTGCAAAAACTAGTATTTTTTCATGAGATATATGATAAGTTGGAATAGTAGAAACTTATAACGACTTCGGCTAACCAGACAAATCCGTCAAGATGGCCGGTGAAAAGGGGATGATCAGGGAAAAAATAAACGTGTGTACTGTGTATGTGCGAGATTGAAATAAACTTTTTGCACAATAAAGACCAACTTTTAAGCTTTTACCAATCTGTACCAAGTGACATTAGAAGGCATCGACCAACGACTCCGCTTGCAGTTTTAACTTGTGAGAAAGTGCAGCGTTTTTTTAACCATGTCACAAGTCCCTCATCCTCACTTCTTTACTTAAACGTGTATTGATGGATTACATCATTGGGCTATTAGATGATGGTAATAGATTGGTTGGCCTAACTACCGAAGTCGTTTATACAATAACATACCCAGTCCCGCTGGGGCGGGGTATGGGGGAGGTAGATGTAGACAGATTCTACCTAGCGAGACTCCTTTCAGGAAGACCTCTAGCAAGTGCATGTGTGTGGGTGTGCTCATATATAAGTGCATGTGTGATTGTGTGCCTTAGCGAGATAAGGAAACCAATAAAGACATAGGACGAAAAGCAAGCATAAAAGCAAACAAAGCTATTGAAAAATACAGTCATAAGATGTAAAGAGGATAAAGGCGAAAAGATATAAAAGCATATGCCGCATGAAAACTATGCCAAAGTCATTCATGGATAAGCCACAAAGTAATTTTAACCAAACTGTTAATTATATCTCGAAATCATTTAACATACTTCCAGGAGAGTCATGTCCACTTTCTTGTTCAGTCACTTTGTTCATAGCATGCAGATACCTTTGTAGCGTTCCAGTGGCAGCATACTTTATATCAGTTATTTGCTTTGATAATCCTGGGTCCAATGCTGATCGAAACAGCATATACTCGTAACGCTTTAAAAGCAAGTACTCTTCTTCCCAATAGGTATATGGAATCAATTCAAGTTTCCCTGTCTTGGAAAGGTCATCCACAATTTTTTTTTTACTTCGATATTCTAACAGAAATGAAAAGGAAAACGAATAAAAAGAGATTATAATTCATGAGTAAATAAAAGATGTTGGAGTCGCGTTATGAAATGAAAACTTACACCCGATGGGTCATGGTCGTCTAGGAATTCACCAAAAATCTTAAAACGAGAGGTGTCTCTTATCTACAAAAAGAAAATGAGCATCAACTTTCACTTCACAAACACATGCTTCAAGATCAAGAATAACGCTTACCCCCCGCGGGTCCTTGCGGAGTCCAACAATAATACCCGACACTGAAAGTTTCTTTATCATGTCTCGAAAACTAGATGCCATCATATAGGTATAAACTTGCGCCCCTTTCCTCCTCTCCATAACACAATAAGGTGGAGCAACTTCGTTTTTAGCATCCGAAACCGCCACACCAATAGAATTTGCCCAAAAGTAGTCAGCTCCAACACTAAGACAAAGCAATCGTGCTAGCTTCGAAGGATGCAGCTTTTTCACATCCTGGTATAAGCTGAGTGGCTTAACGTACTTCATCTTCAAGTCACAAAGATTTTCGATGTATCACTGCGGAGGGCTAACCTTGTGCCATAATTTCTTCTTGTTCTTAGTTCTTACTGTTTTGGGTCATATTTCAGAAAGCCCAGTAAAGGCCCAAGTGTGATTGTTGCACGACACCCAAAATCTTTTTCTCCAACGTTTTTGATATAGTTAGAAAGAGTTTAGAAAATGTGTTTTTTGTCCTTTAAATATCGTTTTGATATAGTTAGAAAGAGTTTAGATAGTTCGTAGAAGCACAACATAGAAGCACATTACAGCTTGCAAAAGCCCAAGGTTGTGGTAGTTGTAGACAGTATAAACACAAATACTACTACGTACGAAAAAAAAAAAAAAAAAAAAAAAAAAAAAAAAAAAAAAAAAAAAAAAAAAAAAAAACGCACTATTGATCGTAGATAGTCGACAACTGAAAGTAGAGTTGTCGGCACTAACGAATACATATTTTCTCTCAATTATATACAATTGTTTTCAAAGAAAAACTTATAGATATAATATATTTTTTTAAAATATAAATGAGGTGTTACGTTTGAGTAATTTATTTTGTCGTTTTAGGTCTTTTCTAAGCAATTTGTATAACATGAGCTTGTTTGGCCCATGCCCGTTTAACCCGGGCTTGGTCTAAGCCCGTTTGAACCGTGGCCCGTGCCTGTGTGGACCGCCCGTTTTCCCACATCTAGCTTTAGCTGAAAGTAAATAACCTAGTTTTAATGTACACCTAAAAAGTTTTATTCTTGTTAGAAAACATATTTATTTATCTATACCACACACATGCTTTGTACCTTATATGAGATGATATGATCTATCTAGATAAGAGAACAAAATAAATGTGACCGGTTGATTTTTCATGTGACATATATGAAAGTGGTTATGGTACATGACAACGCGTCACGGAATTTTTTAGATGAACAATGTGATTGTTATTCGGTTTGGCCGAAGATATAACTCATATAAGCATATCTTCCAAAAGAGAGACAAATGGAATATGTTACTTTCTTGGTTTTCTTGAAGAGATGGTTTGGAAGCTATTCTTTGATCAAATTAACAAAATTATTTTTAGCATTGCGTGCTCAAATACCGTTTGAAATTTCGAATATATATAGTGTGAGGTGTTACTATGTTTTAAAAGATATTATATCAAATTGTATCTTGAGCTCTTAGCATATCTGAAAAGGTTGAAAGCAAGGAAAAGCAAAAAAGAATAAGAAAATATTGGAAGGCAATTGTCACAATGACGAAGCAGCGTAACAAGTATGGACTCTTAAATGGAATATGTCAAAGATTTAAATGAGAGAATATGTCAAAAGATAACATCAATGGTCCACTTCGATTTATATTTTGGACACTCAAATAATCAAGGGACACTTGGTGGCTGGCAGTGGAGTCACACCATAAGATATTTTAAGAGATCTATCACACTATTATTTTTGTCATTACCAAGAGTCGGTAAACGCCTTTGCTGGTACAAAAATAAAAAAATTTGAATTGCAAAAACCTTGTCGTGGTTTGGCCAAATTGCATGTTTTTTTTTTTTTTTTTTTTTTTTTTTTTTTTTTTTTTTAACTGCTGATTTATATAAAAGCTAGATGGAACTAGCAAAGAAAAGCAAGGAAATTACATACGTGGGTTTTGCATTCATGCGTTCCAGTTGAATCTACTCTTGCGGATTCTATTACATATCCAATTAAATGAATAAATGACTACCGAATCGAAAATGTGATGCTTTTTAACTCTTGAGCCATCAAACACCACCGAGTTTCGATACGTCCAAAGAATCCATATTGTTGCAACACAAGTTGTGTTTAAGATCCTCTGATGCTTAGACCCACCTTCTTGACCTTAGATCTACTGAAACATGTCTTCTACATTAACAAACTCTGGGATATGTAAATCCATCCACATCCCGATTCTACTCCATAACTTAACAGCTACAGTACATGTAAAAAACACATGGTTAATGTCTTCTACATTATAGTTTCAACATGGACATAGAAGAGAATCGATATCTGTCCCGCGCTGAACTAGATTTGAACGAGTAGATAAACGGTTTAACAAAGCTCTACATACAAACACATTCACCTTGATCGGAAGAATGTTGCACCATCAAGTCGCCATAGCAGCACTGACTCCTCCCAAACCAACCAGTCAACCGGGTGCAGTTGATAGGCCCACCTGGGAGAGAAAATCAAGTGTTAAAATCCGTGGAAGTACAGGGAAATCCCCGGGTCGTTAAGTCCCAACGAGATTGAAATTGTATTTGTAAACATTTTTGGGAATAAATGGTACTGAGGACAGTAACCAAAGATGAAGTGGGTTTGATTTACACTACTGATATTATTTGGATAACAATATAAAACAAGCACAGTAAACAGCTATGTATACACGTAAACTTAAATGTAAACAGATACGTATGCGTACTGAGAAAAATGTGAGTTTTAAGGAAAATTAAACTACAGGGGTTAAAACTGAAAATTCTATAAACTTAAACTTAAAAGAAAATTAAGTTAAAAAGAAAATTATTTTTTTGATTATTTTATTATTTAATATTAATTATTTAAATAAAAAAACTATTTAACTATTTAATTAAAACTAATTAACTTAAAAACTTAATAATACAAATTTAAACTAGAAAATTGCAAAATTAATTTCTAAAAATCTAAAATGACTTAAAATAAGATTAAAAATTAAAAATATGTATTTTTGTCTTTTTGTGATTTTCTATTAATTAAATACTAATAATATTACATAAACTATTTAAACTATTTTAAATTACTAATTATACTAAAAATGACTTAGAAAATTTAATAACAATTTATAAATCTAATTAACCATCACAGGAATCCTAAAAAAATATAAAATTATTTTTACAATTTACTTTTAAGCTATTTCTTAATTAATTACTTAATTATTAATTAAAAGCTAAATATACTAAATTAAATCTAAAAATTATAAAATTAAAAGTGAAAATTACAAAAGTAATTTTTAAAGAAGCTAAATAACTTATAAAAGTTAGAAAAATTATAAAAAATTATCTAGGATAAAAATTAAATACTAGAACTAATTTATTTTTGACTTTTAAATTTAAACTAATTTAATTAAAATTAAATCTAAAAATTATCAAATGAACAGTAAAAAATATGAAAAAATTAGGGAAAGTATATTAAGTAATAAAAAGGCTGGGAAAAATAAGATGGTATCAACAGCTTATCCAGATAAGCTAGAATAAGCTAAACAATTGGAAATAAGCTAATTGTACTAAAACTACCTTAAATAAATTGATTATGTAAAGTCTTACGGAACTGGTGCCCCAGAGCAGATAGAAGGGGGCGTGTGTTATGCATGTTATACTATCCTAGAGGTCCCAGGTTCGATTCCTACACACCCCATTTTTGCCAAACATTTTATTTTTTTGATTTTCTTTTTACAAAACTACTAAGTAAGCTAAAATATGAAACTTTAATGAAAACACTTTTTTTGAAAAAGCCAAATAAGCCTTGTAAGAGCTTATTTGCTCAACAGATGGATTATTAAGCCAACCTTGGATTTTTTTTAAAAAGCAAAAAGCTACAAACAAGCTATAAATGGTTAAATAAGCTACAAGCCACTGAGTTATACCTAAAATAAGCTAAATCAACTTAATAAGCTAAAGGAATAAGCTATAAGCTCAAATAAGCAATCCTGAACCCTGCTACAAACAAACAGGCCTAATGGCTAGTTTGCAGGCCTTAATTGGGCTTATCAATTAAGCTACAACTTATTATCAAATGAAAAATAAGCTTGGACAAGTTAAATAAGCTGAGATTAAGCTAAGACAACAATTAAAACATACCAAGTAAGAAAATGAGCTCACATAAGCACTTAAGGTATAACTGAGTATTACACAGGCCAAATTGGGTAACTTGAGGACCCTGTGGGGCTCACAGGGGTGAACTATGGTCTGAATTGAAACCTGCTCCAATAAGCTGAGCTTATTGGCATTCCAAAAAATCTAAGGCTCAAAGGATGGGGCTTACAGGTCAGCTTATGGCAAGCTTATGAAAAAGCTTGTAAACACTGAGTGATCAGTGTACTTAATGAAATGGACAAAACAAAAAGCTAATAGCAGCCCTAGCAAATAAGCTGGAAATGGGAAAACAAGCAATGGTCCCTTGAGAATGGTGGATGAGCTTTTCAAAAACCCTAAATACACAAACTAAGTCCAAGTATTGAGCTTGTTGAGAGCTTATGAAAATGGCTCACCTACACTGATGACTCAGTGTAGGGAGTGAGTTTGAACAAACTTAATGAGCATGATAAGTAGTGTAAATAAGCACAATAGCACATAAAAAGCATATGTAGAGATAGCTAGCTAGAAGGGCTTTCTAAAACAACAATAAGCTAAAGCTAAAGAGTAATAATGAACAAGTTACAAGCTTGTAAAAATGGACTCATTACTAAAACACCCTTGGTGCAGGGGAGGTTTATGTGAAACAGGTTAAAACAAAGACCAAATAAGCACTTAAAGAAAAATCATAAAAATAAACTAAAATAAGCATGAAAAAGCTGAGCTTCTGAATTTTAAGAATCCCCAAGCTCATGAGCTAACACTAAGTATTAAAAGCATGAAAATTCTTGCAATTTTTGTGAAATCTGTCATCTAATGCATTTTGACTTTTTAACTTTTAACCTTATGTTGACTTTGGTGAGATTTAACAGATCCTAAATGACTAAATATGGAGTATTAAGCTAATATAAACAACAACTAAAGAACTGAATTGAGTAACCTTGATTACTAAACTGCTCACAGTGAATAAATTGAAAGAGATTTAAGGACTTGTTGACTTTTTATCTATTAACTACTGGATTTAATGCTTCCACAGACCTAATAGAACCTTATGTGATGTGTTACAACTAAAGTAAACCACAAAGACACACAAAAGATCATGCAAACTTACAGATCCAAACACTCTTTAAATATGACTAAAACTTGATTTTCAAAACAACCTGTTGAATTAAACCTTCATACTGATTTCAGACTTGATATTATCATATAATAAGATCATAAAAGCATGAAACATCAACAATAATAGCAAGAAACTCAGAAATGACCAATATGCTATTTCAACTGTTAAAAAAATCTCAACTAAGCAACTTTATATATAAATGAACAAGCTAGATGTTTTAAGTAATAACAATGCTACCACATAAAATGTGTGACTATCACTCTAAAATGTGTGAGGTCTCAAGTTCGATTCCTGCTAGGTGCAAACAACCTTAAGTGGCCACGCCAACCTCCTGAAAAGGGAGGGCTTTACCTGGTTTGAGTCTGTGTGGCGGTGGGTTCAAACCCCGTAGATTAGTCGGCCAAAAAGTCGGAAACCATGGTTATCAAAAAAAAAAAAAAAAAAAAAAAAAAAAAAAAAAAAAAAAAAAAACAATGCTACCACATACCAAATAAACACAAATACACTGAGACAATTACTAATTAGAGAGTACTACAGTTGAATACTACCTCCGTCCCATTTAAAGTGTCCACTTTCATAATGCACAAAGTTTTAGGAGATTCCACTAACTAAACTCTCCACCAATCAAATATTACTTTTACCCACTAAACTCTCATTTTATTGGTTGGAAGGTACAAGTGGACACTTTAAATGGGACATGCAAAGATTCCATTGTGGACACTTTAAATGGGACGGAGGGAGTACTAAATTGAGGAAAATGCTTACAATTGGCTTTCTAATAGCTTCTAATAAGCTTCTAATACCAAGGGCAATCCACAATTAACCCTGCTCCATCTTGATCATCATTGCACACTGATTTTTAATTTATTTTCTATTTTTCTTTGTATTTTTTTTTTTTTATTTTTCTGTTTCAATAGGAATATTGATTTTAACAATTCTAATACCTTAAATTAGTTGATATAAGATTATATGAGATTATAAGTCTTATTACAACATTTTATAACAACTATTTGAGTAAAC
This sequence comes from Artemisia argyi, assembly GCA_030686995.1. Taxonomy (NCBI): domain Eukaryota; kingdom Viridiplantae; phylum Streptophyta; class Magnoliopsida; order Asterales; family Asteraceae; genus Artemisia; species Artemisia argyi. The sequence goes on along the minus strand of JARVZY010002373.1, from coordinate 63,286 downwards.
ATGAAAATTTGAAGATTTAAAACTGCATAAACTATAAATGAACATGAAACTGAGATTAAAGATTGAAAACAGTTCTATTACAACACTAGAACATTAGTACAATGCTTAGAAACTTAAATTTGAACTGAATTGATAACTTACAAATTAAACGACATACATTAATTAAAACTAAAAACTATATCTTTCAATCTCCGCTTCTCTTTGCTTTTATAGCATCCCACATTGTTCCACGTGTCCTTCTGAGTGAATCCCACCAATTTGTAGCCTTTGGATTGCTTCAATTGATCAGAGCCGTTTAAATCCACTTTTGGCGCCAAAATCCCAAAGGGTAACTTGCAGCTGTTTTCTAGGCATTAAATGCTGTTGAGATGATTAGTGATGATGGAGGGGACAAAATGGAGTGTAAGTTGAGCTTTAGGGGTGGTGGTGTAAGGTATTGCACGTACTAGGGTGGTTTACAGGTTGTAGGTTTGACACGTGGTGTCTCCTCAGGTTAACCTAAGGGGTAGGTTTTTATGTGGGAGTGACAGAGAGGGGTGAGGTGGTAAAGTGAAGGTGCAAGTGGTGGATGTGGATGGTGGATGGTGGTGAAGCAGGAGGTGGAATGGAGGTTAGGGTTGAAGGAGGTGAGCCAGGGTCAACGGGTCAAACCCCGTTTTTATTGTTTAAAGGGGTAGTGGGCTTGTGTTGTTGGGCCAGGAGATATAAGGTTGGGGTGGGCTGTATTGTGTTTGTTTGGATTTGGATTAAAGGGTTTTGGTTTTGGGTTTATAATTATAAGGGTCCGGTTTGGTATAGTAACTAACACAAGGACCAATTCTGTAATTTTATGATTGTTGAGGGCTTGAACTTGTGACTTTCCCATAGTTCTCAAAAGGACCTATTATGCCAATGATGAATAGTACAATTTTTAAACCCCGAGGACTAAAATTGCCAAACTTGAAACTTCAGGGACTAATCATGTAATTTCACCAAACTTTCCAACCAAGGACCATTCCTGCCATAGAATATTAGTATAAGGACCAAAATTGATTTTCTCAAAGTTTTTACATCCCAGGGACCATTTTTGTCAATTTTGCAAAGTTAAGGGACTAAACTTGTAATTTTGTGAACTTTTGTACCAAAGGACTAAATATGTAATTTGTGATTCAAAAAGGACCTTTGGTGACTTTTTCATGTTTTAGAATAACCAGGGACTAGTTTTGACAAGTTTTGAAAGTTGAGGGACTGAAACTGCCAATTATGCAAACTTTGTACATTTTTTATCTGTTTTTGATTATTTTGCATCTGAAACATATAAAACACACTTCTGGGATAATTTCAGTATTATGATGCATATTTGAGTGTTTTTGGATGTTTTGGCAGTTCAGATTGGTATAAAATGATGAGTATTTACACACTCATCAAGCACCCGGAAGACGTTTAACATCACGACTCTTTCTAACCGATCGAACCGTAAAAGTTTCTTCATTGTCAAACTCCCACTGCCAAGTGTCTTGTTCCAAGTTAATATTGATTATCTGAAGACATGCCATTAATTGATCATGTTGAGTTTGCTCTGCCCCACCTCTGATGTCTCGCCGCCAACTAATATTCCACTCTTGAATGGACCAATAATCGCTAACAGAAGCATTCATATTAGAAGCTAAGGAAGCCAACCTAGGAAATGTCGCTTCTAACGTTCCCTCACCGCACCGCATATCCTTCCAAAATCTAGTATTCCTACCATTCCCCACCTTTCTCCTAAACGCCGAGTTTGGAACTAAGTCACGCGTATGAAGCTCCATGGAAACCTTAACAATACCAGCCCACACCCCATTTTTAGGAGGAGTTGTTCCATCATCTAAGAATCTACCTTCTCTGCCATGACAACTTTTTATTAGCCTCACCCACAACATATCATTCCCATTTAGAAATCTCCAACGCCATTTTAAAAGTAAGGCTTGATTGAATGCCCAAAGACTACCAACATCAAGCCCTTCTTTCTCTTTTGAATTTAAAATAGAATCCCATTTAACCCACTGGATTTTCGTCTCGTTATCATCAATGCCCCAAAAAAATCTAGCTCTCATGGATTCAAGTTGTTTATTGACTTGGACCGGAATAGGAAACAACGATAGATAATATATTCCGAGACTTCCTAAGACGGACTTAACAAGAGTAAGTCTCCCGCCAATCGACATCAATTTAGATTTCTAATTCGCCAAACGTTTCTCAAACTTAGCAATCAAGGGTCTCCAAGAATTAACTCGATACATTCTTTCACCAACAGGAAGTCCGAGATACATAAATGGAACTGAATCTGCCCCACAGCCTGTACACCTAGCTAAGTCTTGAACTTCATTCTCTGTAATACCAAGCCCATACAATTTTGGCTTTTGAAGATTTAATTGGAGCCCGGAGGCCAAATAGAAAATTTTAAGTATTCGAATCAAACACTCAACATTATCTCGATCCCATTCACCCATGAAAATTGCATCGTCCGCATAAAAGAGATGAGACATAACAATTGCTGAACTTCCTACAACTACCCCTCTGAACTAAGAATATTGAACCGCGTCTTCTATTAAAATGTGTAATCGTTCCATGGCCAAAATAAATAAAAACGGAGATAAGGGATCTTTTTGTCGAAGACCTCTATGGAGTTGAAACTCCTTGGTCGGGCTACCATTCAATATCACCGAAGATCTAGCAGATATCAAGCACCCACGAATCCACTTCATCCACTTATCACCGAAACCCATAAATTCAAACATACAATCTAAGTAGTCCCAAGAAAGCGAATCAAATGCCTTCTCGAAATCAACTTTAAACATCATCATCTTTTTTTTTATGTTTTCTCGCCCATGCAATAATCTCATTTACCATTAAAGCACCATCCGTAATTTGTCGACCCTTTATAAATGCCGATTGCTCCTGGATAATTATCGAATCCACCACCTTAACCAACCTATCGGCTAACAAATTTGCAATAATCTTTTAATGCATACCTATTAAACTAATAGGTCTATAGTCTTTTATAATAGTCGGGTTCTCACATTTTGGGATTAGAGTAATAAACGACGCGTTACACCTTGGCGTAATAACCCCCGATTCAAAAAACTCATGAACAAACTCTACAACCTCCGTTTGAAATTGATCCCAAAATCTTCTGAGAAAACGAAAAGAAAACCCATCAGGACCTGACGCTTTATCACACCCACACGCCCAAACTGCATCACGAATCTCTTTATCTGAAAAAGATCTTTCAAGCATATCAATCTGCGTATTAGTCAAGCTTTTGTGCCGATGACTTCTATTCGACGGTCGAATACCAGAGAAGGACTTAAATTTATTAACATAATGCTCCCTAGAAGCTTCTTTGACCAATTGTGGGTTAGTTACCCAGTCCCCATCAATAGCTACACCTCTGATATTTTTTTGCCTTCTCTTTCTTTTCAACATCGCATGGAACAATTTAGTATTCTCATCACCTTCCTTAATCCATTTCTTCTTAGACTTTTGAGCATTATCCTTTAATTCAATACGATATAACTCCATTGTCTTGTGCAACATGTCTCTTCTTTCAGACATAATATCATCCGAACCTTCGCCATCATCTATCATCCGATCAATCTCACTAAGTCTACTTTCTAACATCTTACGTTGACCCATTTGATCACTTCTCTTATGAGTATACCACACTTTAATCTTGCTTTTAACAAACTTAAGTTTATTTTTTAACACCACGCATTTACTATCCCCTTCATTTGGTTCAAATTTCATGCAAGAATTCTTCACCATTTCGTCAAATCCGTCCATCTCCATCCATGAATTGAAGATCTTGAAAGAATTAGGTCCATAATCAAGTCGCTCCTCCTTTAATAATAATGGGCAATGATCAGAACACTTTCTTTCCAACGCCAAACATGTCAAATTTGGGGACCTATCGACCACAGCTCCCGAAACCAAAAATCTATCTAAGCGACTCATTTTATTGCCTGAGCTATTGACTCTAGAAAACTTCTTACCCCAATCAGAATGTCTACTAATTCGGAATGGTCAATAAAACCATTAAACGCCTCTGCCGCTCTATGGCAAAAAATAGTTCCCGATCTCTCCTTAACACAACGGACCACATTAAAGTCTCTAAAAACAAAACAACCACCCGACGTTCTATTCACGATAGCCGCCAAGTCATTCCATAAAGCTCGTTTTCGATTAATGTCATGAGGAGCATAGACATTAATCATAGTACATTCCATATCCAAAGTTGACCATATACCCTCCACAAGCACCATATTATCGGTACATTGCACCTTTTTTTTAAACCAACAGGATTCCATATAGAGATAATCCCACCCGAACAACCATGAGCAGTACTACACGCAAAATCAAAATTACTATTACCCCACATACTTCGAATTTTGAACAGATCAACTCTAGTCATTCTCGTTTCTTGTAACCCAATAAAATTAACATCATTTTTTTCGCAAATACTTCTCACCCATCCACGTTTGGCTGTTGTATTCAGCCCACAAATGTTAAAAGAAACACAAATCATTGAAACATTGTCTCGCCATTCCTACCCATCCACGTTTGCATGTTTCGTTGTTATTTTTTGATAAAGTACAAACATCGTTTTTAAAGAAACTTGTGAGTGCAAATTTTGTCTCTGATAAAACTAAAATAACTAAAATGTTCATCCTCTCTAATAATCAATATTCATCTTTATAAAAAAAAATCATATGAAATTTATGAAAATTAGTACATATGTGTTTAGGGTGAAAAAGCGCTTAGGAAAATTAATAAAAGAGTAGCATTTTTACAAAGGGAATTGATACTCACACCACAAAAATTGATGCACATACCACAATATCACATCACTAATGCATATATTACAACCTAATCAAAAGATAGGAGAGCACCCCTTCTCCCGAAGTTACGGGGTCATTTTGCCGAGTTCCTTCGACATGGTTCTCTCAAGCGCCCTAGTATACTCTACTTGTTCACCTGTGTCGGTTTGGGGTACGGTCAGTTCACCGGGAGGATCGCCCTCCCAATTCGAAGTTTTTTCCTGGAAGTTTCAACCTTGTTGACTATGACTACAGTCGCGACTATGCACACACCACAATATCACATCACTAATGCATATATTACAACATGATATGTTCATAATTGTGGTGTGTGCATCAATTTTTGTGATGTGAATATCACTCCCCTTTTACAAAGGAGAAATGAATTGTAAAATAAAAAGAATTAAAATCATAGTTAAAGATACTAGTATCGGGTCAAAATCAGGAAATAGCAATTAAGTATAAGAATTGTTCTAATTCATAGAGTCTAACTTTGTTTTGATTATGAAAACTATTCAAAATAGTGTTTTATTGTTATGAATTTTCAATGTTTGAGTGACAACATAGAGCACTTATCAAATTTAGTAGTTATTTCATAATTTTTTTTCTTCAAAGTTACAAAAATTGGCTGTAATAAAATTAGTTAAAAAATTAGCTATATTTAGAGAGTGATTGTTGATTAAGAAGGTACAACTCAACAATCCATATACAAATATCTAAAAAATAGTTATTTTGTGTATTTTTACAAGAATGAAGCAAAATTGAAACTTTAATAAGTTTTTATTGTTAATATGAAGCTTTCAGGACTAAAATGGAACACTTATAAAACTTTTGGTTACTATTTGATGACATTTTCTCTAAACAATAAATAATCAATGCTATACTTATCATCATAATTCTGGTATAAATAAATATTCAAAATGACAACATGATAATAAAGAGAAAATAGTATTTAACATTTAATTTACTTCAATATTATATGTTAATATTTAGTTATTGATTTAAGATCATTTGAGGACTAATTTTATTTTATTTTATTTTTTTATTTTTTTTATTATTATTTTTTTACGGGACTAATCTCTACCCTTTATCTTTATTTGATTTAATGGATAAGATTAATCCCAACAATTTAAAAAACTCATTTTTATCCTTTTTTTTTTCAAATATTAATATCTTTCAAACCGTTAATTGTTAAGCGAAAAAATATATACCGTTACGATGAACATTTAATAATGCATTTAGATATATTTTTGACAAACTTTTTTTTTCCTCATTTTTTTCACTTTTTTTTTTGTATCACATGTGATTTTTTCGGCCACGAAAAAAAGCATGAAAAAAAAACATGAAAAAAAACAAAAATTTTCTTTTTGTCGAAAGTATATCAAAGAGCCGTCTATAGAAAGATAATTAAATGCTCGTAGCGATGGTGTAATTATTTTCGCTTAATGATTAACGGTTTAAGAGATATTTAAATTATAAAAAATGAGTGAAATATTAAAATGTTTTTAATCTCAACCATTAATTTCTGTTTAGATGGATGGTGGGATGAATCCTTAAAATGTAAAAAAAATTTAGTATGTAAAATAACTCCCCGCTTAGTTATTTACCAAACAAGGGATGAGTACAATAAATTAGTGCTACAATTGTTTTGTCATTTTTTTTAAGAGAATAAACATAAATTTCTAAGAATTAGTTGATTCTTTTACCACGATTGTCATGTTTGCAGTTAATAAATATTGCATTGAATACCAGTAGTTTTTTTTTGAACCAAGAATGCTAGTAGTGTGGGGTAACATTAAATGTATATGTTTAGTTATCAATCAATGATAAATTGATAATAACATACAAGCATGGTTTTAAAACGAGACGTGAGGCTTGGTCATACTGTCATGTTATGCATTATGCCGTTTTATGCTAAGTTTGTTGTAAATTCGATATATATGAAATATGATATAAATATATTAATATTTTTTAATTTTATGATGTCTTATGTCACGACTTATAAACACAAAAGATTCGTCTTAACCGTTAAAACATAAAGCTTAATCATGTCACTTCGCGCTATTTATAACCTTGCATATAAGTATTAACAATCATAAGAAGTGGATTACATATATACATTATTAAATTTGTAAAAGAAATTTTGTATGGAGCATTAAGCCATTAATAAGCGTGCATGAGACATGAGTGCATGCCATCCCATAATGTTTTAATCGTTCACTTAAACTTTACTTAGAAAAGATGTTACAGTATCATCACCGTCGAACAATGTTCACCTACTTTAATTATAAGAAACTTTTTAGTTGTCAAGTTTTATTATTTGTGTACTATCACTCCGCCTTAAATTAATAGTCTATAACTCTATATATATTTTTTTTAAGATGTGATAATTAAACATCCGCTAATATATAATAAAACCTCTATAAATTAAAAATATTGGGATCAAGATATTTATTAATTTAACAAGATATAAAAATTAATAATTTATTAATTTAAAAAAGTTTTACGTATGATCTTTAAATTTTCATGTCCAATATACTACTTATAATGTATACTAATTAGAAATGAAAAATAAATTACAAAAACAAGTTAAAAACAAGTTTCAATTAACATTTTATGCATTCAAGAAATTGAAGAAATTAATGAATGTATACTAATGATTGTTATGAGATTCAAGTCATTGAAGAAATTGCGAAATTTTTTAGTGATTATTAATTTATAATTTCATTGGAACCGATATATACACTAGGGTTTCATAAAAAATATTATCTTATTATTTTATCGATTGGGGTTCAAATTTGTAATTTTATCGAAGTTATTAATTTATCGAGTAATTTATAAAAGTTTTACTATAAATAGATTTAAAAGTTTAATCAAATTTACTATATTAACCTTTGTTGGTATTATTATTACACATTTCAAAGAAGATATTAATTGTTAATTTCAACAATAAAGCGCAGAGTTTTTTGGAGCAATGAGCGGTGAGCAATGAGATTTTGGATTTTTATTGTTCGTTTGTCAAAAGAGCGATGAGTTTTACTATTTTTTAGGAGTGCTCATTTTTTTAATGCTTCTTTAAGAAGCTGTGAGTTGTAGCTATTGCTCACAACTACTTTTACCAAACACACCCTTAGTATTGTGTTAACTGTAGTACCTTTTTTGTTAAAAGAAAATTGCTAATAATAATAATTGCTCACCCTCTGCATTATCTCTATACTTATAATGCATGCATATATATTTTTTAAACTAAAAATTGAGTAATGATAATTGCTTATGATATCTTTTACAAGACAAGTTAAAATGAAAAGTTTAGTTATTGTAATTAATTCGGTTTAAATGAAAATTTTTAAAATACTTATTATTAAAAATGGTAACAACATCTATTAATAAATTAATATTTTAAATATTGTTTGATCTTGAATTTTTTTTTCATTTTTCATTTATAACTTATAGATTTTTTTCCACACAATTACTATAAATTAAATTCGTAAATGTTTTATCAGGAGTCACACTATAACTTATACACTAATTAATTGCTCCTATGCTCATGCATGGTTTTATTAAACATAAGCAAAACCGTGTTAAAATAATCAAATCAAATTCAAAATTGTTCAAATGTTGAATTACGGTTTTACATTAACCATAGTAAAAAACTAAAAACCTTTGAAATTTACAGCAGATAGGGGTCCTTTTGTAAAAAATGTAATCACATACTCTACCAATGCACGTGTACCACGTACCACACCACGTCACCAACATAATCAACAAATTAACTCCCACAAACACAACCATTCAATATATCCTCAATCTTTTCTAAAAAAAAACCAAAACCACTTCTATTTCATGTTTTTTTTTTTTCTCTCAACCCATAAAAAAAACCTTAAAAAAACATGAATCTCCGACCACTTCCTGACCGGAAAATCTCAATCTTGTTCTCTTTGTTGGCTATTATCGGTGGTGGTATCGTTATTTTTACGTTCGTTGGAGAAACTCCAACGAACCTTGTATGCACCGGAAAATTCGATAACTTCCGCGACACCTCAGCATCCATGCAGCTTCGTGCTATCCTTCATTACGCCACCACAAAAACCACCCCACAACAATCCTTAAACGAGATTTCCATCTCTTTTAACGTTTTGAAATCCATTTCCCCATGCAACTTTTTAGTTTTTGGTCTGGGACATGATTCTCTGATGTGGGCCTCCTTTAACCCCGGAGGCCCAACTTTGTTTTTAGAGGAGGACCCTAAATGGGTCGAAATAGTTTTGAAAGATGCGCCCGATCTTAACGCTGTCCACGTTAAGTATCGGACGCAGCTTAAAGAAGCTGATGATTTATTAAGAAGTTATAAGTCGGAGCCTGAATGTGCTCCGACTAAATCATACATACGTGGCAACGATAAGTGCAAGTTAGCACTTACTGGGTTGCCAGATGTGGTGTATGAAAAGGAATGGGATATGATTATGATTGATGCGCCTAAGGGATATTTTCCCGAGGCGCCGGGTAGGATGGGGGCTATATATTCGGCTGCGGTTATGGCTAGGAATAGGAAAAAATCCGGTGTGACACACGTGTTTTTGCACGATGTTGATCGGAAGGTCGAGAAGGCTTTTGCCGAAGAGTTTTTGTGTAGGAAAAATTTAAAAGACGCGACCGGGCGTATATGGCATTTTGAGATACCCGCGGCGAGTGCTAATAGTACCGATAGTGGTAGTTTTTGTTAGATGATGATTAAATCGCGTCTTGTTTAGTATGATATCATTGTTGTATACGATGAATATCATGTTATAGTATTTGCGGAAGTATTAAAGTATGGTTGGTAATATTGTTTTGTGTAACATTATCAGGAGTAATGGCTATAGAATTGAAATGGAGTATGGTTACAAATCATGATTTGGTTATTGCAATTTAATTTTGTGAATGTAGTTGAATGAGCATTCAAGTCATGATTGAAGACATTTACTCAAAATAAATGTTTTCAAAAACAGTTGCTATTGGTCAAATTCTAGTGTTTTTCTGCCAAATAAATTAGTGTTCTAAACATATGTTTTTGACTTCAAATGTTGCAATAGAGATTCCAAATTGCTAATATATCATTTCTGATTTTCTTCAACGAGTACAAGCTTTAAGGTCAAATATCTTGAATTTTACTCAGTATTACATTTCCACCAACTTCGCTTCTAGAATGTAACTATATTTCGTTATCAGTAATCAAGTTAACTGGTTTTAAGCCTACTTTTCAATTGACAATACCTTTAAATTATAAATTTGTTCGTGCCGGCTTTTTTTTCTGTATAAAAAATAAATCACAACTACTTCTCACCAAATTATGTCGACTAGAACAACGGTGTAGACATCTTGATTCATGTGAATATGTCATTCAAGTCAGCCCTACAATGGACCAATGTCGACTATTTTTTTTATAAACCTTTGCAATGAAACTCAATATAAAATAGACTAAATTGCTTGTGCTCTCAACATTAAAAGACTACAATAAGCTGATAATCATTTTCAATTCTGAGTATCAGTGTAAAAACCTGCTTGCTAAAATTTGGTTTTAATAGACATCTAACTAGCGGTCTGTGATATGTAAACGGCAAACCATTCAGAGTCCTATTCATAAATGTTGAACGTTAACCTTTTCGATTTCATTTCACAAGTCATTGTGTTTCAGCAAGATCTCATCGTGTAATGTACACATTGTTTTCCTTACATTCGAAGATCACAAAAATCGAATCCATATGATCAATCTGGAGAACATCATGAAAATGAGACCCCGCAAGATAAGATTCTTTCGGATTTTGCATGACCCTAACCATCACACGTGAAGCCAATATTTTGGGCACCACCATTCAAGGTCCTTGTTACAATATGTGTTGGTTCACGCATAAAGGGAAAAAAAGGGAATCGGTAATGTAGGCCACTGATTGAAAATAAAGTGTGTATGTGGGGTGTTGTGGTATTTGTATTTAAATAGGGTACGAGTGTATTTAACTGGTGTATAAATGGTAAGGAATGTGGTGACCATTACGGTTTGAAGAGGGTGAGAAAATGATGGTATGACGCTGACGTGAAAGTGGTGTCATTACACTCGGTCTAATTGGAGCAACATAAATGAAAACAAGACCCACAGAAAAAGGTTAACTGGGATTAACAGAGCCCATTAATCATACTAATACTGAAATTCAAACATTATGTATGCAACACAGCAACTATTTTACTAATTCACAAATACAAAGACGTTCTAATTTTGAAATGGTTAAACGACATTCATCAGGTACAAATGAACGAACATATGAACAATACCAGATGGATTAATCTTCTATACATACAGATATATACACTACAGAAAGTATCTCATTCGATCATCTCTCTTCATAGCGTAGTATACAGCTTGAACCTGGAAAATCAGTAAGTATTCACCTCGTCATTATATACTCGCCTATTAATAAAAACCGAACACATCAACATAAAGAACTTCATGCAATATAGAATCATAAGCCGCTTTGTTTTATGCAAAAGAAGGTACAATGTCACCCTCAGACCATTCTCAAGAACACGAATCTTTAATTTGACTTTTGAGTGTAAGTTTGTGGCAACACCTATTAGCTCTACCTGAACACTTTATTACCTATAAAATTTGTCCCCTGTTTGTTCACACAAATTTATATTGTAGATAACGCATGTATGAATCCCATACAAGCAATAGTAAGGCCCCTAGGTGTCTCTAAAGTACCAAGGATTTTTTTGCAGAAAGGTTTACAAACACTATTGATCATTTGAGATACCATAAAAATTTGTTAATCTGTTATTTTTCCGGCTCAAGATTAACAAAGACATAATTACAAATCTAAGACCAGTAATCTATTAATCATAGTTCATGTTAATATTAAATCACAATGTTAATAGCTAGCTTATTTGGCCACATATAAATATCCTGTTAGTGTTTTTCCGAATAGTGTCTTCTTAATATACAGCAATTATTTGTTGCCTATTACAAAGAAAATAACATTGATCAAGATTGGGTACCAACCTGCTTACTAGAAACAATTTGAACAGGTCCGATGTTTACAGAGACATATTTCCCACCAGATGATAATTTCTGCTTCACCTTGCCCTGTCAAGATGAAAGTTTAAGCAAAATTAAGCTAAAGTGATGTGAATATGTTATATCACCAATTGTTCAAGCAGCAGACACCAGCAACAATAAACGACCTTACTTTACCGGCTTAACTATGTTACTCTATGTTATAATAATATCTATGTTCCAGTAGTTCTAAGCAGTTATGTACCTCTTAGGCAGTTATGTCTAAATATCAGTTGTATTGTAACTAATAAACAGTTGTATCTTCTAGTTATCTTTATATATGGAATAATCAGAAAAGGGTCAGACAAGTCGTCTTTCCAGAAAATCTGTGTGTGTGTGTGTGATTAATAGACCGGAGAAGTTCTCTCTAATGAGCTCTCAAAATTCATGAGTAAATCGAATAAAAAAGACAGAACAACCAACAAACACTCTGACCCCTCATCTGATTCCATCCTACAAAGACCTATAACGAGATCCATAAGTCGGGACCATAACAACTTGGTATCGGAGCAACAAGATGGGCGACTCAATGCAACTCTTTCAGCAACAATTTGAGGCTTTCATGAAGCGATACAACGAGGATCAGCAACGCATACAATCTCAGTTTGATGAAATTAGGCGAGAAAACAATAACAGCAGCACCACACATGAACCTCGCGTCAATCGAAGAAACGAAGAAGGTCCTGATCGTGGTATTGGAGGCACTGGGGGCACAAACTGTCGTTGCAAGGATTTTCCGCGGTATGATGGATCAACAGACCCTTTACCATGGATGAGTTGCTGTGATTACTATTTTAAACAACATAGGGTTGCGTATGAAGAGAAGATGAGTATGGCCACGGCTAGAGAACGATGCCCAATATTGGTTTTTAAAACTGGACAGGGATCGCCCACATATGGACCGGGAGGAGTTTAAGGACCATTGTTGCCGATGATTTGGTTCTTATGGTAGTCGTAGTAAGTTAGGAGAGTTGGTTAAACTCCGACAGACTGGATCCGGGGAGAACTACCAACGACAGTTTGAGAAATTGGCTGCCCGTTCATATCATCTTCGACCAGAACAAGAAGTGGAGATTTTCATCAGCGGGTTGCAAGACTACATTGCAGTGGAAGTAGAATTTACAATGACCAACTGATCTCACTTCCGCTATGTAGTACGCAAATTTATATGAACGACAACGATCTGAAAATCAGTTAGAGCAACGATGTGTTCAACGAGTTGATCTACTTCAAACTAATACGCTGTCATCAACACAACGACCCAATCACTATATCAAGCGTTTATCATGGGCTGAAATAGCAGAACGACGAGCCAAGAATCCGTGTTTTAACTGTGATGAAATCTACTCAGCAGGTCATCATTGCAATCAGTTATTTTACATTGGTATATGGCAAAAGCTTCTGATGATGATCATGAACCACACATATCGCCACATGCGATTCAAGGAAGTGAACACCCTCGAACGATGCAGATTGAAGGATTTATTCACCCTACCAAACATTCTCTACGAATATTGGTAGACTCAGGCAGTACTCACAATTTCATTGACTCGTCCTTGGCGGCTGCTGTTAACCAGTGGCGAAGCTAGAAAATTGAGTGGGGGGCCGGGATCTAAATTTTTTTTCCTAACGCTATTTTTCGGGTAATATGTTCGGGCCGCTGAGGTGGTGGTCGGCCGTCGGCGGTGGTCAGTGGTGGCCGACGAGACTGCAGGAGTGAGGAGCCAGGAGGCAGGAAGGAGGGACTGTGGGAGGAGATGAGGGTCGATTGAGGGAGGGTTTGTAAGTTTGTTCCGGTTTCTTTTTCTTTTTTTTCTTTTTTTTTTTAATGGCCTAAGTAAATAAGTAATGGATTTTAGTTTGGGATTTGGTTTATTAATGGATTTTAGTTTGGGTAGATGGGCTTATGTAAAATGTAATTGATCAAAATTTTATTGCCTAATGTATACAAAAAATTTCACAATTAAAATGGGGGGTCGAAACCGAATATACCGAAATTTTTCTACACGAAAACTCTATACCCCTACATCGCAAAAAAAATTCGGGGGGTCGGGCGCCCCTCCCCGCCCCTACATAGCTGCGCCTCTGCTGTTAACCTACTTGTTGAAAAGAACAACCACATCAGGGTAGCGGTTGTCAATGGTGAAAGAGTTAAGAGTTCTGGAATCTGCAGGAATGTGTGCTTATTCTTAGGTGATTATACATCAAATTGGATTTTTATGTTGCGCCTCTGGGGTTTTGGGATGCGGTGTTGGGGATTAATTGGTTAGGCATGTTAGGACCAATTATTTGGGACTTCAAGGGCATGTGGATGCAATTTTCTTGCAATGGCAGAAATGTAAAATTAATTGGCATAAAGAATTCTAGTCATTTATCTCTTCGCACGATGACATCAACAAAATATAACGTCAACAACAAGAACAACCAGGAACTGCAGCAAATGACGTTTAATGGTGTTTCTCAATTGTTGTTTCAATGGAAGGCTTTATCCCAAAGGCTACCTGGGAAGATAATACTCATATCCAAGAAGCGTATCCTTCTATTTCGCTTGCGGACAAGCTCATTGTCGGGGAGGGGAGTAAAGTTATATCACCAATTGTTCAAGCAGCAGACACCAGCAACAATAATGTAATATCACCAATTGTTCAGGCAGCACAACAACAATAAATGACCTTACTTTACAAGCTTAACTATGTTACTCTATGTTATAATAATATCTATGTTCCAGTAGTTCTAAGCAGTTATGTACCTCTTACGCAGTTATGTCTAAATAGTAGTTGTAACTAATAAGCAGTTGTATCTTCTAGTTATCTTTATATATGGAATAATCATACAATGGACAGACAAATTGTCTTTCCAGAAAATCTGTGAGTGTGTGTTTAAGAGATCGGAGAGTTCTCTCTCATGAGCTCTCAAAATTCATGAGTAAATCGAAAAAAATCGCAGAACAGCCAACAAACACTCTGACCCCTCATCTGATTCCATCCTACAAAGACCTATAGCGAGATCCATAAGTCGGAACCATAACAGAATACTGTTATACTATTATAGTTAGAATGGATTTTTCCGAGCCTAGTATATTTTCATTTTGGACTGTTGGTTATCTTTATATGAAGTGAGTCTGTCTTTCTTTGATGTATGAACTATGAAGTACTGATATACACGATATATTACAAGAACAACAAGGGGCCGCAAATGTTGATGATATGCTTATATCGCATAGATAATGTGTGTTTGCCTTTTAATTTCCTGCAACTATCAATGTGAGTGGATTGTTCATCGTAGTACTAGTTTCACAAGTGAGATTTCAATGTGGTTATATGACATACAAAAGGCTTATGTAATACTCATATTAGATTCACCACTGAATCAAAGGCAATTTGTTACTTCTTTCACATGAAAAAAGTAGAATCTATAAACAAAGTGTGGTATTTCCATGAACCTTTTGAGCAATTCTATCCGAAAATAAATGCAAGCACTTTCTTTCCAATGATTCAAAGCCAAAAATTAACCACAGCAATTTTGTCTGACTTCTTAATGTGAATGCAACTAATAATCTTTTTTCATCCAACTCGTAACATTTTGGCACTGTTAAGGTATTAAGGTGTCTTGCTACTTTTCAAACATTTTCATTCAAATACGTGTTAAAGTCAAGACGTTCCATCCATTTTGGTGAGACTTGCGAGGACGCATTTTGTTCACCCATCTATTTATTATAAAGTGTATAGCAACAAGAAGTTAGACTTACTTGCGGGATTGGATGTTGGACTACTGACTCAACAGCAACTACCATAGATTGCACAAAATCATCACCTCCGGATCCAATCGCTGTAAATCCTCGAGCAGTTGGATAGATGTTTACCTGTCAGGTAAGCATAAGAAATCTTTTAACTTAAACACCAGAAACAGTTCAAATAAGCACTGCATTGTAGTCGAATGAGTTATTTTCAACTTTAATATTACAGAGTGACATGGCATCTGTTTTAGTTACAAAGGTTACACAAACTTTCTCCTGATAGCAACTTCTCCATCTCTAAACATCAAAAAAATGAACCGCAATGATCACAGACCTAAAACCAGAATGAAAACCAGTAACATAGGTTCCCCTAATTCATATGCTAATTCGGATAGGGGGTGTTTGACATTGTTTTAAAAGTAATTACGACATATAAACTAATCAATCGGATAATCAGTTTAAGCATAACGTGCTGTTTTTGGATGTTCTTCTGTTATTTGTTATGATTATACGATTATTAACAGTTTGCAGGTACTCTGCAGCATCCAAATTCACCTATGATTATATGATTATTAGTTGTTTGAACGTATGAAATTCAGAATATCCAACGATTTGAGGTGTAAAAATGGCCCTAAAAGATCAGAATCAGTTCTGCTGCAGCTAACGCTAAACTAAAAGCATTATACGCTAGAAAACGGGCTACCTACTACTTTTAAACACAATGTTCAGATAATCAATCACTTGTAAAACCCCATGCCAAACACCCCTCAGAAGCAAAAAGAACTAGAGTACCATTTTATTCATACTGATCCCCTCATAAGGAGACTCATCGGCAACGGTCCCTCCGAGAACCATGGTAGTAGTTCGCCCAATCCTCCCTTCAGCCTTTGAAATTCCTGTATCACATAAACTAACAAATTATCAAAACTAGTTTAGCATAGATAAGCTCCTCGAACATAGCTTATATAAAAGAGGTTAATTATAAGCAATAATGAATATTAAAAAGGACCTAAAATGACTTTAAGAAGAGCATCTTGATGAGGCTGGTGATCATCATCTCTAGATGATGAAGATGATGACGTGTTATGACGATAGCAGCAATTGAGGTGATGACGTTGGTGTTTTCTGGAATTGAAATTAGTACGAACCCTAGAAGATGAAATGGAAGTGAAATTGGGGGAATTAACCCATGGATCGTTGGCTATTATTGGGCTGAATACTGCTACACTTCCCATTTTTCCTTCAATTTGATTACTAGCTACAATTTGAGCTGTATCCAACACTTTGGGAGGAAAGCAAATTTTGTTTTGGGGACTTGTTTAATAGAGCGGTAAAATTAGTTGTTAGTTGCTTCCTTCCTGTTATCATATCAAAAACCGGACGGCACTTCTACCCAAACCCGGATAGTATGGGAAAGCTAGCGAGCTGTTCAAAATCGACTCGTAAATTACTCGAAGTTGATTTGATTTAAGCGAGTCGAGTTCGAGCTTCAAAATACTCATCTCGGCTCACGAGCCTTATTGAACTTTTATAAAATTACAAATTTTACCCTTTTTATATACATGTTATTAATTTTGCATAAAAATCGAGCCGAGTTGAGTTTGATAAGCCGAGTTTTAATTGAGTTCGATCCTGAAATGTTGAAGGTAATTAAGCTTGAGCTTAAAATCCAAAACTTAATCGAGCTCGAGCTTTATGATCAACTCATTTACACCATTACTAGATAGGTCTGGGTAATAAAAATCGAGGATATTTTAATATTTAAAACTTTATAATCAATTGTATGTTTGTTTAGTGAAAATTCATGTAAGCGGTAAAAGTAAAAATAAGCGGTTAGTGGTAGTTTGGTAACATAGCTTTAGTTAAATTATAATGAAGTAACTGTAGCGTTAAAATTTTAATGTTATAGCAACGTTAGAAAAAAATAGTATTAAAATATTAATGTTTATTGTCAAACAAGGTTTTTATCCCAAACGCTAAATGATAAATGTTAACCGCTCAAATTGCTCCTAGATATCGATGCTCCGTGCCAACCACGCCACTCAAATTTCGTGTTAATCCTTGTTTTAAAAAAAGAAATAAACTTTTTTTTAGAAAGGCAACATATTATAGAGAACTACGAAAAGACAACAATACAATATAGGGTGCCCCAGACGATTAATAAGATAAATAAAAGAGGAGGGGCGCTAAAAAAAATAAAAGATACAAATAGGATAAAACCAATACTAGGAGCTTATATCACACTATTACAAACTCATGAAGATAATTGATCACTGACTCAATTAGTACCAAATGACCACATGTGCCACAATTGACCAAACAATGCCAAGGAAATAAAGAACCAAAACATTAACCAATAAAGTCAACGTGGGTCCTCATATAGCCAATTCTTTGACTCAAATGTAGAATACTAGAACCTGATGCATATGTTGAAGATGTGAGTGAACTGTCCTCGCAGAAGTCAACTACCACAAACTGACCCACAACCCTTTTGAGCTATAAACCTGTTAATCCACATGATGTCTGTCCCAAACACACTTAATACCAATCAAAGG
The DNA here is from genome assembly GCA_030686995.1 of Artemisia argyi. Taxonomy (NCBI): domain Eukaryota; kingdom Viridiplantae; phylum Streptophyta; class Magnoliopsida; order Asterales; family Asteraceae; genus Artemisia; species Artemisia argyi. The sequence continues at coordinate 45,073 of JARVZY010002373.1, read as the reverse complement.
GCAGCAAAGACAGAAAGAACATCAGCAAATGAACTGATAATCACTTGCAGACACCTTCTGACCTCACCGAATTACTTTAGCAGTACGCCAGTACCCATATAACTAATATTATTGTGCACGAATATTTCGAGGATCTCATAACCATTGTTGCCAATCTATTGCTTTATATTTCTTCGATCTTCTCACTATCCATTCGAAACCTTTTAGTTGGATATCTTGTAGAATCTTATTAAGTCCAAATTACCGCTTGCCATATATCCGATAGAGAGGTAGGAACAATAAGCAACTATGCAAGTGTAACACTCGTTCCATAAACCTGAGATTATGTTACACACGAATCATAACATCAAAACATGGTAGAAGAACTGTGATTCACAAATAGAGTATATACTGTATTAATTAGTTATGTAAATTAGGTCAACTGAACTGCAAATTTATGCCTTCAAATTTATGTAAAGTATTAAGCACAAAGTTACTCATACGCCTTAAGAAAATTCTGTGAAACTGTGGATGACATTAGAGGACCGCCAGCTGAGTTATAAACATTTTAAGTTCGTAGTGTGTGCTGGATACTTGTATATTTGTGACTCTGTATGAAGCTAAACAAAACAATGTTTGATGATTGTGCTGGACTCTTTATTTGATCATGAGGTTTCGAAGCTCGTGAAAGGGTTGTTTAGATGTATCCTAAAAATGATTATTCTTTTAGGTCGTGAATAGATTTCATAGTGTTAAAGATGACTAATTTAAGACATGTTGCGAAGGACTACTAATTAATTCGATACATATGTTGCTTAGGATTTCCGAATCCATGTGAAGTAGTTCAGCGACATACAAGCTTACATATGCAACATTCTGAGTTCATATTAAGAGGTATTTGTACATTGCATTAACTTTCTACAGGATTTCTAATAAATAATACACAAACATCACTTGAAAAAGCTCTTTAAAACCCATCCTCCTTTCAACATTTTTCATTGCTAAATTTAGCCCTTGAATGCCTGTAAGATTATACAAAAAGTGTTAGCAATTAGAGCCAAAAATGGTGGCGTGACCAGGGTCAGAAAGGTGAGCAAACATGTTATCAATAGGTCCAGTTCCAGTGTAGATTGTTTATAACCACACACCCATAACAGCCAATATTTCTTGATCTTTTGTCCTAAACTCCTTAAGCTTAGCAGGTGAACCGCTTCCCCAGCCGAGTGGGTCAAACCATAGTCCACCTGGGTAACCAACATCTGTCATGGTTAATTTGTCGTTTGGGAAAATGGGGTCAGTGTTGACACAACCGGGTTCTATACGGAAGACATGAATATGTCTATTCAAGTATTGATAAGACAAAAACTTTGTAACCCAGTTCTATATGGAAGACATGAATATGTCTATACTTGCAAAAAGTTGGGTCAAAGGGTGTGGAACTGTGAATGAAGTCTTGCCCTTGACCGAAACAAAGTATACATGTATAGGCCAAGAGACGGAGCTAAAAGTGAGCAGATGCACACTTTTTTCAACTACTGTATAAAGGAAAAAAATCAGCAAAAAAGTCGATTTTTAGTCAAAATGTTTGAGTTTAGTGAAAATTAAGTTCACTTTTCACCTATTGATAGACTAAATAAGCAATAACAGAAAGACAATTCATTGAGACCGGGTGCATTTTAGAAAATTCGATGTATTTTACGTGGATTAGCTATACGAAACAAAATTCTATCGGGGTCCTGTGACACCACAGGACTCCCTAGTTCCGTCCCTGTGTATGGACTTGAATACTTCATTAACCAAAAAGGCAAAAACATTAACCTCGCTCAGGAGAAAGAATCATTTCATATTATTAAACCTATAACATTTAATCCATTTAGTGCTTATTTCATAATCGTAGAATACACCTTCAACCAAGCATCCACTTTGTTTTTTTACAGCACTAAATAATTTGAAACGCATATTACACACCGTTAAACCCATTAATTAAATGGACTTTATATATACTCAAAGGCCCTGAAAACAACTCCAGCATGAAGTACTAAGACTGATTCTATAAATGATCAAGTGACCAACCTTGAAAGGCTAGCAGCACCTAGTAAGATGACTTAAAAGAAATAAGACACCATCAAAACTCTAAAATCTGTTCATAATGCTTGGATTGGACTGTTGCTGTTTATAACAAAAAAAGAACTTGTATTAGACATGTGGCAGGTTGCTAATCATAACAACCAAATTGCACAAGAACCCCATGTAATACAACTTAAAAGTATATCTTCAGTATTTCATAATGCTTGGACAATCAATTGTCCAAAAGCAAGCAAATTCAATTTTAATCAATACAACATATTCAAAATACACTAAGCCACACTAAATAGGTACCAGTAACACTTTGAAGTCTTTTACACCGAACATATGAATTATAAACTGCTACAAATGAACACAAATTCTCTCTGAAAGATCGCCCTCGAGATGTTTTGTGATGTGTGATACATGGAACCTTGGAGAGATGTGAAAAGGAATAGATTAGGAAAAACTTAGAAAACCTACTATACCAAGAAAAATGGATACATCCATTATATAATGTAGAAATATACGCAATGTGTAACTTTCCTAAACCACAAGTTGTGCCTATACTAACATGACATTTAATTATTTATATAAGATAATGAAGCTGGAGAGAGTACCTTAAGGGATTGATTGGTTGAAGTGAAAACGCCACTCATCAATATATGCCATCTTATCATCATCCATGCTTGGTAGTTCAATTGTCTCTAGTCGTTCTATTATCTTTGTAGTCTTACCAAGAAGCCTGGCCGCATCCTTGACACTTGCCTCGCGTGTCTCTATCACACTTTCATGGCATTTCATTTTTATGACTTGCGGTATGTTGGTGAAGCACGCAGACAATATATCGGCAATCATGGCATTTAAAAGCGCAAATAAGTGTTCTAAGATAAGCGGTTCTGGGTTGCTTTGGTCTCTGAGCAAGATTGTTTGTGCAATTCGGTACATCGAGTTGGCAGCAATCAACTCCTTAGGAGTCTTCATAATTTTTCCATTGGAACTTTTGTTGATTTCTATCACAATTGCTTCAGCTTTGTCAGCAAACCAATTAAGTATTTCTGTTGCGGTCTTTCCTTCAAAAGCATTTTTTGATAAACTATTCTTTAACCACTTGCAATTGTTTTTGACCTCATGCCATAAGGTAATAGTGACCTTTCGAATGTTCACGTATTCACTTGAAACATTGAGGCTTTCCTCCACGAGATGGGTGTATGATAGACCTTCACCAACACTTTTCACCAAGTTCTCAACTATGTCCTTGGGAATATGCGGGAGAGCAACAGCTATGCATGTTAAGGTCACTATTGGTAAGCTCCAACTGTTAACTAGCTCAACATAATGCAGAGGTTGAATTTGATCTGTGTCAAATTTCTCTACTCCATCGAATCCGGTAGATTTCTTAAGAAGCTCTAAAACACTGTTGTCTTGTTCTTTTTCAGCCTTTAAGATGAAGGAATTCATGGAGTTTGAAATGCCCTTAAGTGTTCTCTCAGCAAGCTCCATCTCATCGTTAACTTGTAAAACATACTTGCTAAGGTCTTCGTTTATTTCGCCAGTTGAGTCAATGGGTGGAGTAAACAATTTTGCCTTGAGTGACTTCAAACAGTATACGCAATAGGCAACAAGTTTTAGAACGACGATTGGGATGAGCCATATCACTTTGCACAATACGACTAATACCGTTTGAAATACAATGCAAAGGCTTAAAGAGATATTTTTCAAATTATGGAGGACAATTCTTGATCTATGCCAGCTTAGTAGAATAGGTATGTGATTTTGTTTCCACTCATATAACTTTTGGGTCCAGTACTTCTCTACTTTAAATGGCATGAAATGATTCCTATCCCATTTAGTGACCAATTTGAACCTCAAAACTGAAAAACATCTAAACATAGGAGCAATGTTACCCACCACAACCCCTATGGACTGTGTTACGACAATTAAAAATATCGACTGCTTGTACACTGACCTTACTGACATAGATGCATATCTAAGTGCAAACCCATGATTTCCAAACAAAAGTTCAAACATGACAAGTGTTTGCATGAGTAAAACGAAAATGCCAATTACTCCAGAAGCAGTGGATAATGGACTACTAGCCATTACAAATTGAGGGCTACCCGTTTCTGCCATCACCCAAAACTTTCTAACATGTTGTCTTAGTTTCTTAACCGAAGACTTTTGGGTTTGTTGTTGATCAGTCGAAGGTGTTTTGTTTGTGGCTTGATATTTGAATTCTAAAATTTCCTTTGAGGTTGGAATTGTTAGAGATGAAGAAATTGTTATTATTAGTAACAGGATCATCATAGCCACATAGATGTACACGACTGAGACGCGATCAAGAAAGGAAATGTATCGATTTAAATGAAAGGTAGAAATAATACCGTATCCATTTAAACTATTGGGAGACATAGGATTAATAATACGAGTGCCTATCTGAATGATAATATTCACAATCATAGTAATAACAAGAATGGACAAACCTATGACATTTGCAAGAAGAGTCTTGTTGTCCATAGATGCCAAAGAAGGCATTAAGTTAACCATAATCGTGCACATGAAAGCCAAACTTCCGAGCTTAGCTGCTTGGTCCATGTCACCTGGCATCTCACTAGTCAGATCCACTGGCAATTTCATGGCAACAGTTATCACTGTAATAGATGCAGCATTAAGAGTGAAAAATTTACAAGGAAACCAGAATTTTTTATTTCGAAGACCATGCAACAAATCCGCAACCATAGCAAGAGTGCACACAAATGATGCTATTGCAATGTAGATCCCAATCCATACCATAGGCCTACTTTCCACATTACCATTATAGTCTGCCACAAGTTCATCTTCACAATATTCCCATAAATTACGCACATAGTCTACATATAGGGTGATGTTTGTGGTGAAAAATGATTCGTTAGTATACTGGCGGTGGCTGTTTTCTAATTTATCCGCAATCTGGTGACATACATTTTCGTAAAAAGCCATTTGGTTTATATTAGCCAAGTAATGTGTAAGGCGATTGCTTATAAAGCATCCAATTTATAACAATTCTCAATTTGTTTGTACTGAGAAATTTCGATGTAGTTGCTAATTAACTTCCTCCTCCTGCAACATATGGACTTATTAGGGGCATGGGGAGACTTTGACTTTAGACGTGTAATTAAAGGCATTAATTTTTTTGAGAGAAACTGAAAGGGACGGGATCTTAATAATTTTGTAAAAATGAAAGTGAGAGGAAGGGAACTGAATGGAGGGGAATCTTATGCTTTAGGTAACTAGTTTCTGCAGCCACATAATGAGATGATTGGAAAGTAAAGAATTGAGAAATCTTTTATAAGTACCATCTTGCCCTTTTAATTGTCATAATTTTAAGAGTGCGTTTGGTATGTTGTCATGAATGACAATGGGTATGAGTTTGATAGTAGTGGTGGTCCCTCACCTATGAAAGATTGATGTATATGGAGTATGGATTATATCTATCATTCATTACCATAGTGGTGAGCCCCTCATCTTAAACAAACACATTTAATCACTTTGATAGTTATAGTCTCATTCCATAGTGGGATACAAAACGCACCCTAAAACTATATAATTTAATTTAATCATTAGCCAATTGCTGCTTATTCAATATTATCACTCATTTTTTTCATTTTTTGCATATATATATTTTTACAATCATATATATTCAACTCCAAACGTACAATTTTGTTCTTCTCCTGCTAAACACGTATATATATTTTTTATGATGAATTTAGTTATAGAAAATACACATGATTGGGACGTAGTGGTTGATAATGCAATTTTTTATTTTTATTTTTTTTCCCTCCAAAATTGAACTCTAGAACACATTGGTAGTGTTGGTTAATATTTGTTAGTCTATTGACTATTGTGGTCTAGAATGAAAAAAGTTGTGCTTAATCATATACAGATGGTTTGTCAGGTGCCGAATTCTAATTTGATGTATGTAGAATATATTTCAAGTGATATTATGTATATCGCTCGAAATAAAAAATAAAATAAAAATTAGTAAGGTTTATAAACCGTACCAAAAGCCACTAAAAACCGTCTCTAATGCTATTTTTCAGTAGTAGTGCAAATCAGAAACCCTCAACCCTCGCTTGTTTACATATAACTTAAACACGATCACCTGTCTAACCCATTTATATAAATAAGTTGGTAGGTACTCAAAGACAACCCAAAACATGTCCATATCCAACCATAATTTGATTATTTTGAATGTCGATATTGAGCCGTGTTTCATGTTATGTCGATAATTGTTAACCCTATAAAAATAACCGGGCCGGGTACTAGCATGGGATCGCTGGTCATCAACTCATCATGACTGTTTCATCGCTAGTTTTGCATACTTCTACTCTCAAGGGTGTATTTCTGACGAATTTCTGAAGCGTTTCAACTCTTTAAACTTATATTAATCTTTAAAATCAATTAATCTCACTAGTTATCAATAAATCACAAGTGTAAGACTCGTTCCCTAAGCTAAGAAATATGTTACACGTACACCAATTATAACACCAAAAGGTAGTTGAGTTTTTCTAAGATTTATTAATAGTATCCTGTATCCATTAGTTAAGAAAAACATGCCGACCGAAATGCAACATTTGTCTCTTAAGACTTTTAACTACTATTGACAATTTACTTATATACATGAAGGACTGCAATATTAGCATGTCGAGTTAATGATTGGTACTTGAAAATAATATGCGTGCAAAGGATGTATTTACTAATTTGCTATGAATCAAGTAAACAAAAGTCCAAATTAATATAAATGAAAAATGACCAACTTCTTCTGTAAGTTTTTTTCATAACATAGCTGAACAAAACAGTGTGATCTTTTTTTTGCTTCAAATCAGATTTAACAAGTCAAACAAACAATAATTAAACACAAGATTGGATGGCTTATTTGAGGTTGTTAAAGCTCGTAAAAGGGTGATAATCTAAAACAAACACTGCGTACGCACAAGCATGACTTATAATACCAATGAAATTGCAAGAAAGCTAAACTTCTGAGCCGATTTATAAAAAAGCGATTGTCATGATTTGAAGTCGTGATAATAGGTTTCATGATGATTAATAAATCTGATTCATAGTTTTATGAGTTTCTTTAAAAGGAAAACTATATGATTCAAACAAACAGTTATTGACATCGTTAAGTTGACTAGTATCAAATTAGTATCTTAATCTAAACTTCCCGTTAATCACATCAAAGACACACGTACTATTTTGCAAGTATCCTTTTGATATGTTACTTCGTTAATCAAGTATGACTTATATCATTGTAACATTGGTGCATATCTTGCTTAGGATTTCTGAATCCATGTGAAGTAGTTCCATGACATACAAGTTTACATCATATGCAACAGTTTGAGTTCAAATCAAAGAGGTATTTGTACATTGCATTAAGTTTTCTACGATAATAAGATAGGTCGTCTAATAAATAATACACAAACATCACTTTGCCAAAAACCCATCCTCCTTCCAACATTTCTCATAGAGATTTTAGCCCTTGAATGCCTGAAAAATCATACAAAAAAGTTAGCAATTAGACTCGTTAACATAATAGCAGAAAAGGTATTTTAATGGATTACTAGATACACTTACAGCAAAAATGGTGGCATGACCAGGGTCAGCAAGGTGAGCAAACAAGTTGTCAATAGGTCCGGTTCCTGTGTACTCCGCTTGGAACCACGCGCCCATAACAGCCAACATAGCCAATCTTCCGTTCTTAATCTCTTTTGTTCTCAACTCCTTAAGTTTAGCAGGTGAACCGGTTCCCCATCCGAGTGGGTCAAACCATAGTCCACCTGGGTAGCCAACATCTGTGCCGGTTAATTTGTTGTTGGGGAAGATTGGGTCAGTGTTGACACTCCCGGGTTTAAGAATGTCAGCCCATCTTCTTCCTTCAGCCCATCCGATGAAGATAAGTTCAACTATGAAGAGTGTGGTCTTGTCAGTGAAGTATTCTTGTTCACCAGCAGTGTACCATGAAGGTGTGTTTAGGATTCCGATTTTGGTTAGGAATTCGGGGATGAAGATACCGGCTGCTCCTAACATAGCCCATCTGCAGTGTACTAGTTCTGCTTGTACGTTCCATTTCAAGGTCTCGGGGTCGGATCCTATTGTTTGTAAAGTTGATCATGTTAAGCAATCATACATAGATGATCAATTAAGTAGAAGCATATCATTTCATCCAATCAATAAAATCTAGGAATTGTAATGTCAAATCATAAACTAATGGAACCCTCTAAAAGTTTTAGTATAAAATCATAAACTAAAGTTCATTTTCAACCTAGCTATATGTATAAATATAATCTCGCTCTTTTTGCTAGTTATACATAGACAAATCATACAAATATGGCTCCTAATGTGATCTATATGTAAAAATAATGATAGTAACTATCAAAAATCGTGACAAAGATCATGCTTACCTAGACCAAGAGGGTCGAAACCAAAGTCATCGGGTAGACTCCAGGTTAACAATACTAAATCATTAGTATCACAAAAAAACTTTTCATGCATGTCTTATATTATGTTAATGTAAATTTTATGATTGTATCGAACCTTCCATCTAGCCATTCTGGTGGGGTGCTCCCAGGGAACCAGATAGGTCTATCGGGGTCAGCCGCAACACACACGGTCCCGAATGATCGTGAACCGGATGGTGCACTGCCCAACTTGCTAACTCTAAGCTTCTTCCCACCAACAAATGAAGCCTTTGTTGATCCAACAATAGATCCACTCTTTTGTGAACTACAAAAAATAAGTTGATCATATCAAATATTAGCATTTTTTTTTTTTTTTTTTGCCTTTCTAAAAAAAAAAAATAGCATTTTTTTTATACTACTACACAAACTATAACACACATGCATGTTGCATTAAAAAAAGTTACCTAAAAGCAACAGACCATTTCAAGAACACTACTAATCTTTAATTTGACTTATAAGTGTAAGTTTGTGGCAACACCTATTAGCTCTACCTGAACACTTTATTACCTAAAAATTTGACCCCTGTTTGTTCACACAAACTTATATTGTAGATTAGTAGTCAATAAATAACACGTACGAATCCGATACAAGTAATGGCAAGGCCCCTAGGTGTATCTAAAGTACCAAGGATTTTTCTGCAGAAAGGTTTCACAAACACTATTTATCATTTGAGATACCATAAAAATTTGTTAAGCTGTTATTTTTCCAGCTCAAGATTAACAAAGACATAATTACAAATCTAAGACCAGTAATCTATTAATCATAGTTCGTGTTAATATTAAATCATATTGTTACTAATAGCTAGCTTATTTGGCCACATATAAATATTCTGTTAGTGTTTTTCCGAATAGTGTCTTCTTAATATACAGCAAATTATTTGTTGCCTTTTTCAAACAAAATATTATTGATCAAGATTGGGTACTAACCTGCTTACTAGAAACAATTTGAACAGGTCCTATGTTTACAGAGACATATTTACCACCAGATGATAATTTCTGCTTCACCTTGCCCTGTCATGATGAAAGTTTAAGCAAAATTCAGTTAAGGTGGATGTGAATATGTTATATCACCAATTGTTCAAGCGCAGACACCAGCAACAATAAATGACCTTACTTTACCAGCTTAACTATGTTAAGCAACAATAATGTTATATCATTATCACCAATTGTTCAAGCAGTAGGCGCCAGCAACAAAAATGACCTTACTTTACCAGCTTAAGTGCTTAACTATGTTACTTTATGTTATAATAATATCTATGTTCCAGTAAGCAGTTCTAAGCAGTTATGTACCTCTTAGGCAGTTATGTCTAAATAGCAGCTAATAAACAGTTGTATCTTCTAGTTATCTTTATATATGGAATAATCAGAAAAGGGACAGACAAGTTGTCTTTCCAGAAAATCTGTGTGTATGTGTTTAAGAGATCGGGGAGTTCTCTCTAATGAGCTCTCAAAACTCATGAGTAAATCGAATAAAAAAGCAGAACAGCCAACAAACACTCTGACCCCTCATCTGATTCCATCCTACAAAGACCTATAATGAGATCCATAAGTTGGGACCATAACAACTTGGTATCAGAGCAACAAGACATGGGCGACTCGATGCAAATCTTTCAGCAACAATTTGAGGCTTTCATGAAGAGATACAACAAGGATCAGCAACGCATACAATCTCAGTTTGATGTAATTAGTCGAGAAAACAGTAACAACAGCGTCAGACATGAACCTCGCGCCAATCAACCAAACGAAGAAGGTCCTGATCATGGTAGTGGAGGCACTGGGGCACAAACCCTCGCTGCAAATTGGATTTTCCGCGGTATGATGGGTTAACAGACCCTTTACCATGGATAAGTCGCTGTGATTACTACACTCAAGTTGGATTTTTATGTTGTGCCTCTGGGGTTTTGGGATGCGGTGTTGGGGATTAATTGGTTAGGCATGTTAGGACCAATTATTTGGGACTTCAAGGGCATGTGGATGCAATTTTTTTGCAATGGCAGAAATGAAAAATTAATTGGCATAAAGAATTCTAGTAGCTTATCTCTTCGCACGATGACATCAACAAAATATAACGTCAACAACAAGAACAACCAGGAACTGCAGCAAATGAGGTGTAATGATGTTTCTCAATTGTGGGTCCAATGGAAGGCTTTATCCTCTGCAAAGGCCTCCTGGGAAGATAGTACTCATATCCAAGAAGCGTATCCTTCTATTCCGCTTGCGGACAAGCTCATTGTCAGGGAGGGGAGTAATGTTATATCACCAATTGTTCAAGCAGCAGACACCAGCAACAATAATGTTATATCACCAATTGTTCAAGCAGCACAGCAACAATAAATGACCTTACTTTACCAGCTTAAATATGTTACTCTATGTTATAATTATGTTCCAGTAGTTCTAAGCAGTTATGTACCTCTTAGGCAGTTATGTCTAAATAGTAATTGTAACTAATAAGCAGTTGTATCTTCTAGTTATCTTTATATATGGAATAATCATAAAATGGACAGACAAGTTGTATTTCCAGAAAATCTGCATGTGTGTTTAAGAGATCGGAGAGTTCTCTCTCATGAGCTCTCAAAATTCATGAGTAAATCGAATAAAAAAGGCTATCCTACAAAGACCTATAACGAGATCCATAAGTCGGGACCATAACAGAATACTGCTAAACTATTATAGATAGAACGGATTTTCCGAGCCTAGTATATTTTCATTTTGGACTGTTGGTTATCTTTATATGAAGTGAGTCTGTCTTTCTTTGATGTATGAAGTACTGATATAGTGATATACACGATATATTACAACAACAACAAGGGGCCGCAAATGTTGATGATATGCTTATATCGCATAGATAATGTGCGTTTGCCTTTTAATTTCCTGCAACTATCAATGTGAGTGGATTGTTCATCGTAGTACTAGTTTCACAAGTGAGATTTCAATGTGGTTATATGACATACAAAAGGCTTATGTAATTATCATATTAGATTCACCACTGAATCCGAGGCAATTTGTTACTTCTTCCACATGAAAGAATAGAATCTATCAACAAAGTGTGGTATTTCCATGAACTTATTGAGCAATCTATCCGAAAATAAACGCAAGCACTTTCTTTCCAATGATTCAAAACCAGAAAATAACCACAACAATTTTATGTCTTACTTCTTAATGTAAAAGCAACAGTCTCTCTTCTTTTAAAGTTTTAATCAAGAATTACCTCTTTAACCTTAAATCATATTTTTTCATCCAACTTGTTACATTTTGGCACTGTTAAGGTATTAAGGTGTCTCGTACTTTTCAAACATTTTCATTCAAATACGTGTTAAAGTCAAGACGTTCCATCCATTTTGGTGAGACTTGCGAGGACGCATTTTGTTCACCCATCTATTTATTATAAAGTGTATAGCAACAAGAAGTTAGACTTACTTGCGGGATTGGATGTTGGACTACTGACTCAACAGCAACTACCATAGATTGCACAAAATCATCACCTCCTGATCCAATCGCTGTAAATCCTCGAGCAGTTGGGTAGATGTTTACCTGAAAGGTAAGCATAAGAAATCTTTTATGAGTAATTTAACCACTAGAAACAGTTCAAAAAAGCAATGCATTGTAGTCAAATAAGTTATTTTCATCTTTGACATTACAGATTGACAATGTGTCTGTTTTAGTTATGACGGTTATATAAGTTTGGTCTAGTAGTAACTCTTTTAGATCTGAACAGTTCAAAAATAAAAAATTAAAATAAAAAATCGCAATGACAACCAGTAACATATGTTTCTCTAATTCGTATGCTAATTTGGAAAGGGGGTGTTTGGCATTGTTTATAAGTAATAACGATATATAACATAATCACAGTCGTATAATCAGTTTTAGCATAACGTGCTGTTTTCGGATGTCCTTTTGTTATTTAAAGTTGTGATTATACGATTATTAGCTGTTTGAACGTATGAAAATTCAGAATATCCAACGCAGTAAAAATGGCCCTAAAAGCTCAGAATCAGTTCTGCTGCAGCTACCGCTAAACTAAAAGCATTATACGCTAGAAAACAGGCTACCTACTACTTTTAAACACAACGTTCAGATAAACTTTAATCTTAATAGAGAAGATAAGCCGAAACAAGACGAGTACCATTTTATTCATACTGATCGCCTCATACGGAGACTCGTCAGCAACGGTCCCTCCAAGAACCATAGTAGTAGTGCGCCCAATCCTCCCTTCAGCCTTTGAAATTCCTGCATCACATACACTAACAAATTATCAAAACTAGTTTAGCATAGATAAGCTCCTCCAACATAGCTTATATATAAAAGAGGTTAATTATAAGCAATAATGAATATTATTAAAAAGGACCTAAAATGACTTTAAGAAGAGCATCTTGATGAGGCTGGTGATCATCATCTCTAGATGATGAAGATGATGACGTGTTATGACGATAGCAGCAATTGAGGTGATGACGTTGGTGTTTTCTGGAATTGAAATTAGTACGAACCCTAGAAGATGAAATGGAAGTGAAATTGGGGGAATTAACCCATGGATCGGTGGAGATTATAGGGCTGAATACTGCTACACTTCCCATTTTTCCTTCGATTTGATTAATATGCAGAAATCCAACAATTTGGGAGGAAAGCAAATTTTGTTTTGGGGACTTGTTTGTTTGTGTTTATAGAGCGGTAAAATTAGTTAGTTGCTTCCTTCCTGTTATCATATCAAAAACCGGACGGCACTTCTACCCAAACCCGGATAGTATGGGGAAAGCTATCGAGTTGTTCGAAATCGACTCGTAAATTAGTTGAAGTTGATTTAATTTAAGCGGGTCGATTTTGAGCTTTAAAATACTCAGCTTGTGAGGCTCACAAGCCTTATCGAGCTTTAAAATACTCAGCTCGTGAGGCTCACGAGCCTAATTGAGCTTTTAAAAAATCAAAAATTTACCCCTTTTATATACATGTCATTAATTTTGCATAAAAATCGAGTCGAGTTGAGCTTGATAAGCCGAGTTTTTATCGAGTTCAATCTTGAAATATTGAAGGTAATAAAGCTTGAGCTTGAAATCCAAAACTTAATCGAGCTCGAGCTTTATGATCAACTCATTTACACCATTACTAGATGGGTCTGGGTAATAAAAATCGAGAATATTTTAATATTTAAAACTTTATGATCAATTGTATGTTTGTTTAGTGAAAATTCATGTAAGCGGTAAAAGTGATAATAAGCGGTTAGTGGTAGTTTGGTAACATAGCTTTAGTTAATGTTTATTGTCAAACAATGTTTTTATCCCAAACACTAAATGATAAATGTTAACCGCTCAAAATTGCTCCTAGATATCGACAGGGGCGGAGCCATGTTGAGAGTACCGGGGGGAGTTGCCCCCAACAAACCTCTCGTTAACATACAAAATCATGTAGGAAAAATATTAAAATTGTAGAAAAAAATGTCAGTGCCCTCAGCTTGATAATCCGAGTGCCCTCATCATTGAAAGTGTGAACTAAGCTCTAATGCTCAAAACCATTTTTCCAGTGGTTTTGTTTCGTCGGAAAAAATGGAAAAGAATGGTTGGAAAGATGAAATGGGAATATGGAAAGAGAGAATAGGTAGAGGGAAGCTGGTAGGCATTGGGAGTAGAGAAAACAATCAAAAGTTTACTGTGTTTAATTTTGTACTATTTATTTACTTTAGATTTCTTTTGTGTATTTCTATTTAAAATTTACACTCAATATACGTACAAGGTTAATTTATGACCATTCAAATCAAGGTTGTCAATTGAAATATCAAACATGATATATTTGTTTTTGTAAATGATGAGACTATATGTAAATTTTTAAGGTTTTCTTAAGAGGGCTAGGTACCCTGAGTTTTCCCGTGCGTTTTCCGTCAAAACGCCACCCGACGACGCCACTTAGGTACCGGGGCTCGCGTTTTCGGGTCTTGAGCAGTCGTGACCAGCCGAGATGGTCCCGGAAAACGCCACCTGACGGCGCTAAGTGGGCGCCGGTGCTCGCGTTTTCCCGTATTCTTTTCGCGTTTTCATTTTCTTTTCTTTTTTTGTTGTGTTAGATCTGTGTATTTCATGGAGGAATAAGGTAGGATTTGGTTGCAAATGTTTGTAAAATGGAGATGAAGTAGATTGGTAGATGAGTATTGCTGTTTACTGTAAAGGATTCATAGTAGAAAAGAAAAAAAAAAAAAAAAATTGTTAGTGCTGCTGTGTCAAAAGAGGCGTGAGAGTTAATGGAGATGAAGTATATGTGTATATATAAAACCCTTATATTACTTGTAATTTGTCACTTAGGCCCAACAATGTTTTTGAATAATCTTCTTTTTTTAAAGGCCCATTGAACAATTGAAAGAAATTATCAATAAGTTTTATAATGCTGTCAATATTTTTGGAGTTGGTACTTTTTACTTTTACGTTTTTTTTTTTTTTTTTTTTTTTTTTAGTTAAATGTTTTTTTTTATTTAAATGTGTTTAAATACATGAAAAAAAGATGTGGGGTCCAATGGTGCACGACGGCACCAGAAATTGGTGTTATAGGAGGGAGAGGTTTTTTGGTGTTGTGATGAATTTTGGTGTTATAGAAAAAAATGCTGATGTGGCAGCACATTTCTCCACGGCACCAACGGGACAACACCACGATACCTAATGCTCTAAAGGTATTGTGTTGTACGAGTATTGGTTACAATTAAATTTTTAAATCTTATACAATATATTTTTTAAACGTTACAAGAAACATTGATATGATGTTGTTGTCATCTTGAATGATAATAAAAACTTGCCAACGTCAATTGCAAAATGTTACACGAAACACTTAAGAATATCTCAACTATAATTATTTGCCGCTATAAACACCGTCGATATGCACAGGTACACGTCTAATTTTAGTTTAATTCTTAAAAGATCCTATTGAAGATTAAAAAAAAAAAAAAAACATTCGATAAAAGTGATTTAGAGATATCTAATTATTTTGACACAAGTTTAATTACTTTCAGCTTGCAATACTTTTATTTGTAGTTGGGTATACGTGAAATTAGATTACGATTGAGTTGATATTAGTTACTGTGAAACTTGATAAACTTAAATTATTGGTTGATTTTCTTTATATAAATATTTCATTTAGTTAGTGTCAGTTGTCTTAAAAAAGGTGTCTTTATTTAATTACAACCGACCCGACCCAACTCATTTTGAATTTTACCTAAAAAACAATCGGATCCGTTATCTTATCTTTTTTATCGCTCGTTGCCCCCTTCGGTTAAACTTCCTGGCTCCGCCACTGGATATCGATGCTCCGTGCCAACCACGCCACTCAAATTTCGTATTAATCCTTGTTTTAAAAAAAGAAAGGATTTTTTTTTTAGAAATGCAACATATTATAGAGAACAACGAAAAGACAACAATACAATACAGGGTGCCCTACATGATTAATAAGATAAATAAAAGAGGAGCGCCGCTAAAAAAATAAAAGATACAAATAGGATAAAACCAATACTAGGAGCTTAGGGGGTTGGCAACAGTCACGGTAAGAGGAGAACGGTGCCGTGGTACCGTGCGGGAACACCGCCGCCATCCCCACGGTACCGCACGGTAAGCTTCTGGCACGGGAAGTTTTCACGCACGGGAAGGAGGAAAAAATTCGAACGTTGGAGTGATTTGACCGTTTGGGGGAGAAATTTTTATTTTTTTTTTACCGTTGCTATGTATTTCTTTTGACCGTTGCTATGTATGTGACTGTGAGGGATGGATGAGTGGAGGAAGAAGACACTGTGAGGGATGGATGGATGAGTTTTGGGCTACACTTTTCAATTGGGTTGACAAAGTTTGGGTTAGGTTTTGTTTGGTCTCCTAAAAACATTTGGGCTACATTTTTTAAACCGGTTAATATTTGTTATGTGAATATTGTTGTTTCTTTTTTAATTTTTACATATTCTAAAAAATAAAGTTTGTTTTATTTAAAAAAAAATAAAAAAAAAAATAAGTGGGGGATGGTGGTGTGGTGCCACAAGTGATGCCAACAAAAAAAGGGTGAGGGATGAGAAAAATGGGTGAATGATGTGGCACAAGAGGATTGGTTGGGAGTGAGGGATGGTGATATTGTGCCACAAGTATTCCCAACCCCCTTATCACACTATTACAAACTCACGAAGATAATTGATCACTGACTCAATTAGTACCAAATGACCACATGTGCCACAATTGACCAAACAATGCCAAGGAAATAAAGAACCAAAACATTAACCAATAAAGTCAACGTGGGTCCTCATATAGCCAATTCTTTGACTCAAATGTAGAATACTAGAACCTGATGCATATGTTGGAGATGTGAGTGAACTGTCCTCGCAGAAGTCAACTACCACAAACTGACCCACAACCCTTTTGAGCTATAAACCTGTTAATCCACATGATGTCTGTCCCAAACACACTTAATACCAATCAAAGGGCAGCAAAGACAGAAAGAACATCAGCAAATGAACTGATAACCACTTGCAGACACCTTCTGACCTCACCGAATTACTTTAGCAGTACGCCAGTACCCATATAACTAATATTATTGTGCACGAATATTTCGAGGATCTCGTAACCATTGTTGCCAATCTATTGCTTTATATTTCTTCGATCTTCTCACTATCCATTCGAAACTTTTTAGTTGGATATCTTGTAGAATCTTATTAACACTTGTAATTTTATTACCAAACACACGAGCATTTTTTTTCCTTCCAAATGTAGTAACCGGAAGTCCAAATTACCGCTTGCCATATATCCGATAGAGAGGTAGGAACAATAAGCAACTATGCAAGTGTAACACTCGTTCCATAAACCTGAGATTATGTTACACACGAATCATAACATCAAAACATGGTAGAAGAACTGTGATTCACAAATAGAGTATATACTGTATTAATTAGTTATGTAAATTAGGTCAACTGAACTGCAAATTTATGCCTTTAAATTTATGTGAAGTATTAAGCACAAAGTTACTCATACGCCTTAAGAAAATTCTGTGAAACTGTGGATGACATTAGAGGACCGCCAGCTGAGTTATAAACATTTTAAGTTCGTAGTGTGTGCTGGATACTTGTATATTTGTGACTCTGTATGAAGCTAAACAAAACAATCTTTGATGATTGTGCTGGACTCTTTATTTGATCATGAGGTTTCGAAGCTCGTGAAAGGGTTGTTTAGATGTATCCTAAAAATGATTATTCTTTTAGGTCGTGAATAGATTTCATAGTGTTAAAGATGACTCATTTAAGACATGTTATGTAGAAGGACTACTAATTAATTCGATACAAATGTTGCTTAGGATTTCCGAATCCATGTGAAGTAGTTCAGCGACATACAAGCTTACATATGCAACATTCTGAGTTCATATTAAAAGGTCTTTGTACATTGCATTAACTTTCTACAGGATTTCTAATCAATAATACACAAACATCACTTGAAAAAGCTCTTTAAAACCCATCCTCCTTTCAACATTTTTCATTGCTAAATTTAGCCCTTGAATGCCTGTAAGATTATACAAAAAGAGTTAGCAATTAGAGCCAAAAATGGTGGCGTGACCAGGGTCAGCAAGGTGAGCAAACAAGTTATCAATAGGTCCAGTTCCAGTGTAGATTGTTTATAACCACACACCCATAACAACCAACATAGCCAATCTTCCGTTCTTGATCTTTTGTCCTCAACTCCTTAAGCTTAGCAGGTGAACCGCTTCCCCAGCCGGTCAAACTATAGTCCACCTGGGTAACCAACATCTGTCCCGGTTAATTTGTTGTTTGGAAAAATGGGGTCAGTGTTGACGCAACCGGGTTCTATAATCTATACGGAAGACATGAATATGTCTATTCAAGTATTGATAAGACAAAGACTTTGTAACCCAGTTCTATACGGAAGACTGGACGGTGTTATCTAGTCTTGCCCTTGACAGAAACAAAGTATACATGTATAGGCCCAGAGGCGGAGCTAAAAGTGAGCCGATGAACAATTTTTCAACCACAGTATAAGGGGGAAAAATAAGCAAAAAAAGTACGTTTTTTAGTCAAAATGTTTGAGTTTAGTGAAAATTAAGTTCACTTTTCACCTATTGATGGACTAAATAAGCAATAACAGAAAGACAATTCATTGAGACCGGGTGCATTTTTAGAAAATTCGATGTATTTTACGTGGATTAGCAATACGAAACAAAATTCTATCGGGGTCCTGTGACACCACAAGACCCCCTGGTTCCGTCCCTGTGTACTTGAATACTTCATTAACCAAAAAGGCAAAAACATTAACCTCGCTCAGGAGAAAGAATCATTTCATATTATTAAACCTATAACATTTAATCCATTTAGTGCTTATATCATAATCGTAGAATACACCTTCAACCAAGCATCCACTTTGTTTTTTTACAGCACTAAATAATTTGAAACGCATATATTATACACCATTAAAAACATTCATTAAATGGACTTTATATATTGTCTAAGACCCTGAAAACAACTCCAGCATGAAGTACTAGGACTGATTCTATAAATGATCAAGTGACCAACCTTGAAAGGCTAGCAGCACCTACTAAGATGACTTAAAAGAAATAAGACACCATCAAAACTCTAAAATCTGTTCATAATGCTTGGATTGGACTGTTGCTGTTTATAACCAAAAAAAAAAAAAAAAAAAAAAACACTTGTATTAGACACGTGGCAGGTTGCAAATCATAACAACCAAATTGCACAAGAACCCCATGTAATACAACTTAAAAATATATTTTCAGTATTTCATAATTCTTGGACATTCATTGTTCAAAAGCAAGCAAATTCAAGTTTAATCAATACAACATATTCAAAATACACTAAGCCATACTAAATAGGTACTAGTAACACTTTGAAGTATGTTACACTAAACATGTGAATTACAAACTACTACAAATGAAAAGAACTTGAACACAAATTCTCTCTGAAAGATCGCCCTCGAGATGCCTTGTGATGTGTGATCCATGGAACCTTCGAGAGATGTGAAAAGGAATAGATTAGGAAAAACCTAGAAAACCTACTATACTAAGAAAAATGGATACATCCAAAAATATAATGGATACATCCATTATATAATGTAGAAATATATGCAATGTGTAACTCGCTTAAACCACAAGTTACGCCTATACTAACATGATATTTAATTATTTATATAAGATAATGAAGCTGGAGAGAGTACCTTAAGGGATTGATTGGTTGAAGTGAAAACGCCACTCATCAATATATGCCATCTTATCATCATCCATGCTTGGTAGTTCAATTGTCTCTAGTCGTTCTATTATCTTTGTAGTCTTACCAAGAAGCTTGGCCGCATCCTTGACACTTGTCTCACGCTTCTCTATCACACTTTCATGGCATTTCATTTTTATGACTTGCGGTATGTTGGTGAAACAGGCAGACAATATGTCGGCAATCATGCCATTTAAAAGCGCAAACAACTGTTCTATGATAAGCGGTTCTCTGAGCAAGATTGTTTGTGCAATTCGGTACATTGAATTGGCAGCAATCAACTCCTTAGGAGTCTTCACCATTTTTCCATTGGAACTTTTGTTGATTTCTATCACAATTGCTTCAGCTTTGTCAGCAAACCAATTAAGTATTTCTGTTGCGGTCTTCCCTTCAAAAGCATTTTTTGATAAACTATTCTTTAACCACTTGCAATTGTTTGTGACCTCATGCCATAAGGTAATAGTGACCTTTCGAATGTTCACGTATTCACTTGAAACATTAAGGCTTTCCTCCACGAGATGGGTGTATGATAGACTTTCACCAACACTTTTCACCAAATTCTCAACTGTGTCCTTGGGAATATGCGGGAGAGCAACAGCTATGCATGTTAAGGTCACTATTGGTAAGCTCCAACTGTTAACTAGCTCAACATCATGCAGAGGTTGAATTTGATCCGTGTCAAATTTCTTTACTCCTTCGAATCGAGTTGATTTCTTAAGAAGCTCTAAAACACCGTTGTTTTGTTCTTTTTCAGCCTTTAAGATGAAGGAATTCATGGAGTTTGAAATGCCCTTAAGGGTTCTCTCAGCAAGCTCCATCTCATCGTTAACTTGTAAAACATACTTGCTAAGGTCTTCATTTATTTCACCAGTTGAGTCAATGGGTGGAGTAAACAATTTTGCCTTGAGTGATTTCAAACAATATACGCAATAGACAACAAGTTTGAGAACGACTATTGGGATGAGCCATATCACTTTGCACAATACGACTAATACCTTTTGAAATACAATGCAAAGGCTCAAAGCAATATTTTTCAAATTATGGAGGACAATTCTTGATCTATGCCACCTTAGTAGAATAGGTATCTGATTTTGTTTCCACTCATATAACTTTTGGGCCCAGTACTTCTCTACTTTAAATGCCATGAAATGATTCCTATCCCATTTAGTGACCAATTTGAAGCTCAAAACTGAAAAACATCTAAACATAGGAGCAATGTTACCCACCACGACCCCTATTGACTGTGTTACGACAATAAAAAGTATCGATTGCTTGTACACTGACCCATATGCTGGCCTAAATCCCCTATATCCATGTAGAAATTCGAACATGACAAGCGTTTGCATGAGTAAAACAAATACGCAAATTACACCAGAAGCAGTGGATAATGGACTACTAACCATTACAAATTGAGGGCTACCCGTTTCTGCCATCACCCAAAACTTTCTAACATGTTGTCTTAGTTTCTTAACTGAAGACTTTTGGGTTTGTTGTTGATCAGTCAAAGTTGAAGGTGTTTTGTTTGTGGCTTGATATTTGAATTCTAAAATTTCCTTTGAGGTTGGAATTGTTAGAGATGAAGAAATTGTTATTATTAGTAACAGGATCATCATAGCCACATAGATGTACGCGACCGAGACATTTGCATGTAAATATCTGAATGACCAGTTGGAAACGTATCGATTTAAAAGAGGGGGATAAATAGGATCAATAATACGAGTAAATAACTGAATGATAATATTCACAATCATGGTAATAACAAGAATGGACAAACCTATGACATTTGCAAGAAGAGTCTTGTTGTCCATAGATGCCAAAGAAGGCATTAAGTTAACCATAATCGTGCACATGAAAGCCAAACTTCCGAGCTTAGCTGCTTGGTCCATGTCACCTGGCATCTCACTAGTCAGATCCACTGGCAATTTCATGGCAACAGTTATCACTGTAATAGATGCAGCATTAAGAGTGAAAAATTTACAAGGAAACCAGAATTTTTTATTTCGAAGACCATGCAACAAATCCGCAACCATAGCAAGAGTGCACACAAATGATGCTATTGCAATGTAGATCCCAATCCATACCATAGGCCGACTTTCCACATTACCATTATAGTCTGCCTCTAGTTCATCTTCACAATATTCCCATAAATTTTGCACATCGTCTACATATAGGGTGATGTTTGGGGTGAAAAATGATTCGTTAGTATACTGGTGGTGGCTGTTTCCTAATTCATGTGCAATCTTCTCACATATATTATCGTATGAAGCCATTTGGTTTATTTTAGCCAAGTAATGTGTAAGCCAATTGCTTATAAGCATCCAATTTATAACAATTCTCAGTTTGTTTGTATTGAGAAATTTCAATGTAGTTGCAGATTAACTTCCTCCTCCTGCAACATGTGGACTTATTAGGGGCATGGGGAGACTTTGACTTTAGACGTGTAATTAAAGGCATTAATTTTTTTTTGAGAGAAACTGAAAGGGACGGGCTCTTAATAAATCTATACTATCTATTAAAAAGGAGTTTTGGATGAGGTCATGAATATGAGGTGTTAATCAATTAGTCCTTCCATTGATACATTTATACATATTAATGACATCATGTTTGTATTTTCATTTTTATTCCTGTTTTTTGAACAAAAATACAGTTCTTGACCAGTAGACCATGAATGGTTTTTGTTTCATTTTTCAGGTTCTGAAGGGATTATAACGCTTTGTTTTTTCAAGTTTAGTGGTCCTAGAAGTTATCAATTTAAGCATCAATATTAAGTTGAAAATTGGCCATAATCATTTTACTGCTCAATCAAGAGGTATGTTGTGACGTTCTTTCAAGTTTGCTTGAATTTGATGCTTTATGATGCTGTCTTTCAATGTTGACTACTACCTCATTAGGGGGTGTTTGGGTAAGCTACCAAGCTTACTTGATCCGTTTTTTAAGCAAACCAAATTGTCACCTGCTTATAATAGTAAGACACCATCAAAACTCTAAAATCTGTTCATAATGCTTGGATTGGACTGTTGCTGTTTATAACCAAAAAAAAAAAAAAAAAAAAAAAAAAAAAAAAAAAAAAAAAAATTGCACAAGAACCCCATGTAATAAAACTTAAAAATATATCTTCAGTAGTATTTCATAATTCTTGGACAATCAATTGTTCAAAAGCAAGCAAATTCAAGTTTAATCAATACAACATATTCAAAATACACTAAGCCACACTAAATAGGTACTGGTAACACTTTGAAGTCTGTTACACTAAACATGTGAATTACAAACTACTACAAATGAAAAGAACTTTAACACAAATTCTCTCTGAAAGATCGCCCTCGAGATGCCTTGTGATGTGTGATCCATGGAACCTTCGAGAGATGTGAAAAGGAATAGATTAGGAAAAACCTAGAAAACCTACTATACTAAGAAAAATGGATACATCCATTATATAATGTAGAAATATATGAAATGTGTAACTCGCTTAAACCACAAGTTACGCCTATACTAACATGATATTTAATTATTCATATAAGATAATGAAGCTGGAGAGAGTACCTTAAGGGATTGATTGGTTGAAGTGAAAACGCCACTCATCAATATATGCCATCTTATCATTATCCATGCTTGGTAGTTCAATTGTCTCTAGTCGTTCTATTATCTTTGTAGTCTTACCAAGAAGCTTGGCCGCATCCTTGACACTTGCCTCGCGTTTCTCTATCACACTTTCATGGCATTTCATTTTTATGACTTGTGGTATGTTGGTGAAGCAGGCAGACAATATATCGGCAATCATGCCATTTAAAAGCGCAAACAACTGTTCTATGATAAGCGGTTCTCTGAGCAAGATTGTTTTTGCAATTCGGTACATTGAATTGGCAGCAATCAACTTCTTAGGAGTCTTCACCATTTTTCCATTGGAACTTTTGTTGATTTCTATCACAATTGCTTCAGCTTTGTCAGCAAACCAATTTAGTATCTCTGTTGCGGTCTTCCCTTCAAAAGCATTTTTTGATAAACTATTTTTTAACCACTTGCAATTGTTTCTGACCTCATGCCATAAGGTAATAGTGACCTTTCGAATGTTCACGTATTCACTTGAAACATTGAGGCTTTCCTCCACGAGATGGGTATATGACAAACCTTCACCAACACTTTTCACTAAGTTCTCAACTGTGTCCTTGGGAATAAGCGGGAGAGCAACAGCTATGCATGTTAAGGTCACTATTGGTAAGCTCCAACTGTTAACTAGCTCAACATAATGCAGAGGTTGAATTTGATTTGTGTCAAATTTCAATACTCCATCGAATCCAGTAGATTTCTTAAGAAGCTCTAAAACATTGTTGTCTTGTTCTTTTTCAGCTTTTAAGATGAAGGAATTCAAGGAGTTTGAAATGCCCTTAAGTGTTCTCTCAGCAAGCTCCATCTCATCGTTAACTTGTAAAACATACTTGTTAAGGTCTTCGTTTATTTCGCAAGTTGAGTCAATGGGTGGAGTAAACAATTTTGCCTTCAGTGACTTCAAACAGTATACGCAATAGACAACAAGTTTTAGAACGACTATTGGGATGAGCCATATCACTTTGCACAATACGACTAATACCTTTTGAAATACAATGCAAAGGCTCAAAGCAATATTTTTCAAATTATGGAGGACAATTCTTGATCTATGCCACCTTAGTAGAATAGGTATCTGATTTTGTTTCCACTCATATAACTTTTGGGTCCAGTACTTCTCTACTTTAAATGCCATGAAATGATTCCTATCCCATTTAGTGACCAATTTGAAGCTCAAAACTGAAAAACATCTAAACATAGGAGCAATGTTACCCACCACGACCCCTATTGACTGTGTTACGACAATAAAAAGTATCGATTGCTTGTACACTGACCCATATGCAGCTACTAACCTATATGAAGCTACTGAGCTATATGCATATCTAAGTGCAAGCCCATGACCTCCAAACCAAAATTCTAACATGACAAGTGTTTGCATGAGTAAAACAAAAATGCCAATTACTCCAGAAGCAGTGGATAATGGACTACTAGCCATTACAAATTGAGGGCTACCTGTTTCTGCCATCACCCAAAACTTTCTGACATGTTGTCTTAGTTTCTTAACCGAAGACTTTTGGGTTTTTTGTTGATCAGTCGAAGGTGTTTTGTTTGTGGCTTGATATTTGAATTCTAAAATTTCCTTTGAGGTTGGAATTGTTAGAGATGAAGAAATCGTTATTATTAGTAACAGGATCATCATAGCCACATAGATGTACGCGACTAAGACGCAATCAAGAAAGGAAATAGGATCAATAATACCAGTAACTATCTCAATGATAATATTCACAATCACGGTAATAACAAGAATAGACAAACCTATGACATTTGCAAGAAGAGTCTTGTTGTCCATAGATGCCAAAGAAGGCATTAAGTTAACCATAATCGTGCACATGAAAGCCAAACTTCCGAGCTTAGTTGCTTGGTCCATGTCACCTGGCATCTCACTAGTCAGATCCACTGGCAATTTCATGGCCACAGTTATCACTGTAATAGATGCACCATTAAGAGTGAAAAATTTACAAGGAAACCAGAATTTTTTATTTCGAAGACCATGCAACAAATCCGCAACCATAGCAAGAGTGCACACAAATGATGCTATTGCAATGTAGATCCCAATCCATACCATAGGCCGACTTTCCACATTACCATTATAGTCTGCCTCAAGTTCATCTTCACAATAGTGCCATAAATTACGCATTTCGTCTACATATAGGGTGATGTTTGCGGTGAAAAATGATTCGTTAGTATACTGGTGGTGGCTGTTTTCTAATTCATCCGCAATCTTGTAACATATATTTTCGTATGAAGCCATTTGGTTTATATCAGCCAAATAATGTGTAATCCAGTTTGTTTGTACCGAGAAATTTCAATGTAGTTTTGGATTAACTTCCTCTTCTGCAACAGATGGATTTATTAGGGGCATGGGGGAGACTTTGATTTTAGAGCTTCGATTAAAGGCAGTAGTTTTTTTGAGAGAAAATGAAAGGGGGGAAAGAAACCATAAAATATTTGTGCTCTTAAGGAATTTTGTAAAAATCGAAGTGAGAGGAAGGGAACTAAATGGCGGGGAATCTTATGCTTTTTGGAACTAATTTCTGCAGGCCAAATATGGTATGATTGGGAAGTAAAGAATTGTGAAATCTTTTATAATTGCCATAATTTTATAACCACATAATTTAATCATTAGCCAGTTGCTGCATGTTTCAATATCATCACTCATTTTATTCATTTTTGCATATATATTTTTAAAATCATATAAATTCAACATCAAACTGACACTTTTGTTCTTCTCTTGTTAAACACATATATATATTTTTTATTGATGAATTTAGTTTCAGAAAATACACGTAATTGGTACGCAGTGGTTGAAGATGCAATTTTGGATTGCTTTTTTTTTTTTTTTTTTTTTTTTTTTTTTTTTTTTTTAATTCGAGAACACAATGGTAGTCTATTGATTATTGTGGTCTAGAATGAAAAAAGTTGTGCTTTATCGTATACAGATGATTTTGTCAGGTGTGCTGAATTCTAGTTTGTTGCATGTAGAATATATTTCAAGCGATGTTATGTAGTGTATAGTTGTTTCTTTAGGTAAGTACCAAGGTGTATTTATTCAAAGTCAAATCGGGGGTAAGCGAGGTGTATCAAAGGGATCCAAAGGCTTTCCAAACAACCCCTTGAGCTGCCATCCAAACACCTTTGACAGCAGCCAATCAAACACTCTTAACTGTAGCTTATTTGCAAAGGTAATTTAATACATGTCTTTGCTTGTTATACACTTTTATTTTATGTGTTTTGTATCCATATTTAAATGATTCATCTTGCGTGTAGTCTTCTTTGGCTTTTACTCGTGGATTCGTCCGATTATAAGGGGAGCAAGCACAAATAGTAAAGAGGTAATCAACTTCTAATGTTGACACTGAATGAACATATTTCTTTCAAATATAGTTAAAGTTATTGTTGTCCCATTTCTGTAACAAGACAAGCTAGCTTTCTAATAAATGTAAGTATTTGCTAGTATCTTGTTATATACTCGTATGTGTTTGTTGGTTCTATTGCGAGTGCGAGAAATTACAATCTACTTTTTTTTGTGTTTATTTTTGTAGCTTTAGGATGATTCATTCCATCTAAAAGACTAAATAGCTCAAGATCTACCAATTGTTCCCGAGTATAAAACGGAAAGAAAAGAGATGGAGAGGAAAAAAGGAGTGAAGTAAAGAGGAGAGTAATAAGAAATTATTTTTTATCTTGTGTTCCCGAGTTGGAAAGAAAAGAGAAGGAAGTAACAAAAAAATAGCTTTAAAATCAACACCACTCCATTTCATCCCAATTTGGGAAGTAAATTAGGAGAGTAATTTTGATGTAATTTACTATCCTTTACTTTCCTATCCCCTCCTAAAAAATCTCAGGAACACAATTATTTTTTACTATCATCCCAAACCTTTCCTTTTCACTCCAAAAAATAAACTCGGGAACAGTATACGGCGTTGAACAAGTTGTTTTGGGTTATGGTTGCTCCTTTATCATCTAACGATGTTGTGTATATAGTTATAACGAGCTGGGGCACCCGCTCTTTGCTGCGGGATTGTTGTGTTAAATATAAACTCGAAATAAAATAATAAATTTTTTAATTTTTTTTAGTAAGGACTAAATTTGAAAAAAATCGCTAACGGAGGACTAATAGTGGAATTTACAACTAACCGAGGGACTAAAAGCGTAAATTTCTTATGAACAGTACCAGGCACTATTTGGTACTGTTTGGCACTGTAGCAGCACTATTCTGCGCTGTTTGGTACTGTGGCAAATGAATTTTCAGTTTCAGTCCCTTAACGTGGCATCCTCTTGCACAGTTGGTCCCTACACATGTTAGATAACGACCGTTAAGTACTATTAAGGACTAACTTCGCACTTAACCACCAACCTCAGGGACTAAAATGGGGCAACGACGAAACTTCCATGTGCACTGTTGCTACAGTACTAAAAACGGCTATTATATATAGTTATAATGTATACTCCCTCCGTCCCTTATTAAATGTCATGTTTGAATTTTCAAAGTCTTTCTTTCTCAACTTTGACCTTAAATATTTTTGTTTGTGTAATATAATATTTGATACAAAATATATGAATGAATTAAGTTTTAAATGTATTTTAATTGTGTATAATTTTTATCAAATACTATATAACACAAGTAAAAATATTTAAGGTCAAAGTTGATAAATAAAGACTTGAAAAGTCAAACATGGACATTTAATAAGGGACGGAGGGAGTAATATTTTTTTCTAACTATGTTGGGTATATACACGCCATTTCCATTTTGATTGATAGGTTACGCAGATTAAACAAGTTGACAGGTCGACTTGAAAACAACCCAAAACATGTCCATATCCAATCATAATTTGATTATTTTGAATGTCAGTATTGACCCGTGTTTCATGTTATGTTGAGAATTGTAAATTGTTAACCCTATATATAACCAGGTACTAGCATGGGATCGCTGGTCATCAACTCATCATGACTGTTTCATCGCTAGTTTTGCATACTTCTACTCTCAAGGGTGTATTTCTGACGAATTTCTGAAGCGTTTCAACTCTTTAAATTTACAGTAATCTTTAAAATCAATTAATCTCACTAGTTATCAATAAATCACAAGTGTGACTCATTCCCTAAGCTAAGAAATATGTTACACACTAATTATAACACCAAAACGTGGTTGAGTTTTTCTAAGATTTATTAATAGTATCCTGTATCCATTAGTTAAGAAAAATATGCCAACCGAAATGCAACATTTGTCTCTTAAGACTTTTAACTACTATTGACAATTTACTTATATACATGAAGGACTGCAAGCTAAGTTATTAGCATGTCGAGTTATTGGTACTTGAAAATAATGTGCGTGCAAAGGATGTATTTACTAATTTGCAATGAATCAAGTAAACGAAAGTCCAAATAAATATAAATGAAAAATGACCAACTTCTTCTGTAAGTTTTTTTCATAACAAAGCTGAACAAAACAGTGTGATCTTTCTTTTGCTTCAAATCAGAGTTAATAAGTTGAACAAACACTAAACACAAGATGTGATGGCTTATTTGAGGTTATTAAAGCTCGTAAAAGGGTGATAATCTAAAACAAACACTGCGTACTCACAAGCATGACTTATAATCCACCAATGAAATTGCAAGAAAGCTAAACGTCTGAGGCTATTTATATAAAAAAAGTGATTGTCATGATTTGAAGTCGTGATAATAGATTTCATGATGATTAATAAATCTGATTCATAGTTTTATGAGTTTCTTTAAAAGGAAAACTATATGATTCAAACAAACAGTTATTGACATCGTTAAGTTGACTACTATCAAATTAGTATCTTAATCTTAACTTCCCGTTAATCACATCAAAGACACACGTACTATTTTGCAAGTATCCTTTTGATTTGTTACTTCGTTAATCAAGTATGACTTATATCATTGTAACATTGGTGCATATCTTGCTTAGGGTTTCTGAATCCATGTGAAGTAGTTCGATGACATACAAGCTTACACATATGCAACAGTCTGAGTTCAAATCAAAGAGGTATTTGTACATTGCATTAAGTTTTCTACGATATAATAAGATAGGTCGTCTAATAAATAATACACAAACATCACTTTGCCAAAAACCCATCCTCCTTCCAACATTTCTCATTGAGATTTAGCCCTTGAATGCCTGAAAAATCATACAAAAAAGTTAGAAATTAGACTCGTTAACATAATAGCATAAAGGTATTTTAATCGATTACTAGTTACACTTACAGCAAAAATGGTGGCATGACCCGGGTCAGCAAGGTGAGCAAACAAGTTGTCAATAGGTCCCGTTCCTGTGTACTCCGCTTGGAACCACGCGCCCATAACAGCCAACATAGCCAATCTTCCGTTCTTAATCTCTTTTGTTCTCAACTCCTTAAGTTTAGCAGGTGAACCGGTTCCCCATCCGAGTGGGTCAAACCATAGTCCACCAGGGTAGCCAACATCTGTGCCGGTTAATTTGTTGTTGGGGAAGATTGGGTCAGTGTTGACACTCCCGGGTTTAAGAATGTCAGCCCATCTTCTTCCTTCAGCCCATCCGATGAAGATAAGTTCAACGATGAAGAGTGTGGTCTTGTCAGTGAAGTATTCTTGTTCACCAGCAGTGTACCATGAAGGTGTGTTTAGGATTCCGATTTTGGTTAGGAATTCGGGGATGAAGATACCGGCTGCTCCTAACATAGCCCATCTGCAGTGTACTAGTTCTGCTTGTACGTTCCATTTCAAGGTCTCGGGGTCGGATCCTATTGTTTGTAAAGTTGATCATGTTAAGCAATCATACATAGATGATCAATTAAGTAGAAGCATAACATTTTATCCAATAAATTCTAGGAGTTCTAATGTCAAATCTTAATAATAATCAGCGCCAAAGGTTTAAATCTGAACACTCGTTAATTTCTCCAAAGGATAGCAGTTTAGTCTTTGAAACTAATGGAACCCTCTAAAGGTTTTAGTATAAACTAAAATCATAAACTAAAGTTCATTTTCAACCTAGCAATATGTATAAATATATAATCTCGCTCTTCTTGCTAGCTATACATAGACAAATCATGCAAATATGGCTCCTAATGTGATCTATATGTAAAAATAATGATAGTAAGTATTAAATATCGTGACAAAGATCATGCTTACCTAGACCAAGAGGGTCGAAACCAAAGTCACCGGGTAGACTGCAGGTTAACAATACTAAATCATTAGTATCACAAAAAAAACTTTTCATGCATGTCTTATTTTATGTTAATGTAAATTTTATGATTGTATCGAACCTTCCATCGAGCCATTCTGGTGGGGTGCTCCCAGGGAACCAAATAGGTCTATCGGGGTCAGCCGCAACACACACGGTTCCGAATGATCGTGAACCGGATGGTGCACTGCCCAACTTGCTAACTCTAAGCTTCTTCCCACCAATAAATGAAGCCTTTGTTGATCCAACAATAGATCCACTCTTTTGTGAACTACAAAAAAATAAGTTGATCATATCATATATTAGCATTTTTTTATACTACACAAACTATAACACACATGCATGTTGCATTAAAAAAAGTTGTTACCTAAAAGCAACAGCTGCAATAGCAGAGGAAGCACAAGCAGTGGAAGCCATTGTTGTTGTTATTGTTGTTGTGTAGATGTTTTGCCTTCAAGAATGAGAGTGTGTGTTTGTGTTGTGTGGTGAATGAGATGGTTGGTGTTATGTTAATGTAAGGAAATATGGGCTTATCTACAAGGATAGGAGTAGAAGAAATAATGTTGTGATTGGTTGTTTGGGTTGTTGTGTGGGCCCATGCAGAATCTAGTTTGGCTGACTTGGCATGAAGTAATCTCACACTAGTGGTTCATGTTGCAAGTTTATTTTGTTGTGGATGTGAGTTCTTGAGGGTAGTTTTGTCTTTTAATAAACAAGATGGGCTAAATGGGTCGATAAGTTCAGGCAAGTGCTCTTGTAACTACTACACTCTCTAAATGTTGGTCAAGTTCTGTTATCATATATAAATGAAGAAAAGAATAAAGAAAAATCAGTGAAAAAGAACTATAGTGTTGTAAAATACTGAAATGTACTCTCTGAATAACTAAAGCCAAAAGGATCAAAGGAAAACTAGAATGGGGAAAGAAAGCACATGGGCTTTGGAAGTATCAGAAGCCCATTGGGCCATGGACAACTCTTGAAAGTTGAAACCTTTTCTATTCCAATTCTAACCGGTGGGGTTTAATAAGTCTTGGAAGTTGGAAGTAATCCCGCTTCCAATTCATTTTTCAATCCCAATTTGTTAAACTGGAATGGGATGATGTTATTATCGTCTCGGATTATGATGAAGTAAAGCAAGCACTAATTGTCGAGAACTTCACGGAGAATCAAGTTTTGGTACTCGGGCAGAAAAGGATTTAGAGTCTAATTGATCAAAGTGAAAGTTACAACCTTTTGTAATTATATTTTGATTATTTTAAGTTTTATATATAAACGTTACACGAAAAACATATAGTTGTTTGCCGCTAGATATCTCGTTGCTATGCATTTTGATTATTTCACGTTTTATCGTAAGTTCATAACTATATATGTTTGCCGCTAAAAACTTACGTTGCTATGCACAAATACTCACCTAATCATTATTCAATAGATTTACGACACAATTATAAGCTGTTAGAGTTTGACAATCAATATAGCACATACGCGGAAGCAAGGATCAATAATAACACGTATAAAGATAACTAAAACATAAATAAAAACATACCCGAAGCACTTCAATAAACCTTGAACTTGTGTAAAATAGATCAATGATAAATCCCTTACCGTTTTGTTTATCGATCTCTTGATAATTACTAAAGTAAGTAATTACCTCGTTCTTGTACACACAAACTACCAACGAATAAAGGTTTATGCAAGTAAACGTAAAACAATTTTGGAACCACCAAAATCGACCCAAAAACCCTTGTGGGTTGTTGATGCCGATCGGCCAAGAGAAAAGAGAGAGGAGGAAAAGATTTAGGGTTAGTGTGTGTGCACAAAAGATATGAAACCCTAACCCTTGGCCTTGTATATATACTAGAGTAAACTTGGAGCACAAGACAAGCCTGGGTCGACCCTTTTGGGCCTAGGTCGACCGGCCACCCCTCCCACAAGGGGATTCTGGAACCTTCTTGTCTTCCAAATTACACTCTAGTCCTCGTTCTTTCGTTCCTTAATAATAATTAATACTTACGTTTAATATTAACGATTATTTAGTCCCTCAAGTGTTTATAAATATATATATTCGATACATATAACACACACACACACACACATATATATATATATATATATATATATATATATATATATATATATATATATATATATATATATATATATGTATATATATATTTACTTTATTCTCGTTTGTAATGTGTGCAATCCCGAGGTCTCGGGTTCGATACTAGTCATTTACATATTAATATTTATACGTAACTTTTAACAACTCCCACTCGTATATCTATTAATAGTAAAATGACATTGGTTGGCGTCTTGCAACACTCCAATGCCCCCAGTTCGACCTGAGCTAGGTTTCCTGGAAAACCTTTAATGATTCATCATTATTATTATCCTTTCGCCTCTAATACTACATTAATAAAGATGTGAGGTCCTTTATTAAATTCTGTTTCTCGTCTCTTTATGATTGAACAAAATTACCAAAACATCTTAACGTATTCCAGATAGACTTTGGGCGTGGCCACGCAAACATTTTGTCAACCCTACGAGGGGCCCAGCAGTATTAAACTTCTGAACAAATCAGAAGGAACGAATTCTTTCTTGACTACAAGAATAACCCATGAACTTTGTAACATCCCGAAAACAACCCTTATGACTTCCAATTACGGTAAGCGGTAGATTGCTCCACAAAATGCACTACATCCATGACACTTATCTGGTATCTCAAGTCTGAGGATAACTTTTAAATATGATTCTCACAATAAATTTAAATCATATTGTTGGGATAAGTCCAATACTCAATTCATTGAATATCATGTGAAATTGGTATGACTACGCATCAATATACTTTCAAGTATATCCTTAACCAATACTCAAAATTGTCTTAGTTTAATGATATTCCCATATCATTAATCGACAACGGACCATTTAGAATAATAAATTATTCATGGATCTTAAACATGCAAATATAGGATATATTATTAAGACAATGAATAAATAAACATAACCAATACTTTATTTCATTAAAATTAATAATTGTACATTACATCCCTTATCTAAATACTAATCACAAATGGGCATGAAACTATCAGCTAATTTAAGTCCTATTCCTTCAGCATGCTTGTAAAGCTTGGTGCCAGGTAAAGGCTTTGTAAATTGATCAGCTAAGTTTTCATCTGTGTGAACTTTGAGCATTTCGATTTCACCTATCTCAACTTGTTCTCTGACATAGTGGTGCTTAATCGGGAAATGTCTGGTGCCTTTCATGATTCCAGGTTCATTGGCAAATGTAATTGCAGCTGAGTTGTCACAATACATTTTTATAGGTCGCTGAATCGAAGGCATAACCCCAAGCCCTGAAACAAACTTCCTAATCCAAACAGCTTCCATTGCAGCTTCTGAAGCAGCTATATACTCACTTTCTGTAGCAGACATCGCTAATACACTCTGCTTTCTGCTCCTCCAATCAACAGCTCCTCCATTAATGACAAAGACATAACCCGTCTGAGACTTCGTATCATCTTTATCACCTTTCCAAGAAGCATCGCAGTAACCTGTTACATCAAGCTCTGCAGATGGAGTACCTCCATAAACCAAGAACATCTCTTTAGTAGCCCTAAAGTACTTAAGAATATTCTTAACAGCAGTCCAGTGTTTTTCACCTGGATTCTGCTGATATCGACTGGTTAAATTATGAGCAAACGCCACATCAGGCCTTGTGCTTTTCACCGCATACATAATAGATCCCACAGCCGAAGCGTAAGGGACTCTCTTCATGCGTTGCACCTCTTCAGGTGTTGAAGCACAAACTTTGTTGCTCAAGCCATGTTGCTCTTGCATCGGCAAATATCCTTTCTTGGAATTTTGCATACTGAATCTCTTCAATATTTTATCAATGTAAGCACTTTGGCTTAATCCAATTAATCGCCGAGATCTATCTCTATATATCTTTATTCCCAGAATAAATGCAGCTTCCCCTAAATCTTTCATAGAAAAACAACTTCTAAGATATGCCTTAACCTTTTGCAAACTTAGAATGTCATTTCCCATGATCAATATGTCATCGACATATAATATAAGGAAAATTACATTACTCCCACTAGCTTTGTGATATACATATGGCTCATCAAGATTTTGAGTGAATCCATACTTCTTAATTTCACTATCAAATCTCTTATTCCATTGCCGTGATGCTTGCTTTAATCCATAAATGGACCTTTTAAGCTTGCATACACGATCTGGGAATTCTGGATTCACAAACCCCTCAGGTTGCGCCATATAGATGTCTTCATCTAGGCTACCATTTAAGAAGGCGGTTTTGACATCCATTTGCCAAATCTCATAGTCATAGTAAGCGGCTATGGCTATAAGAATCCTAATAGACCTTATGTCAGCTACAGGAGAAAAGGTCTCCTCATAGTCAACACCAAAAGTTTGAGTATAGCCTTTAGCTACCAAACGGGCCTTATAGGTGTGTACAATGCCATCCATGTCAGTCTTTTTCTTGAAGAGCCATTTACTCCCAACTAGCTTGGCACCCGGAGGTAGGTCTACTTCTTCCCAGACTTCATTGTCTTTCATGGATTGCATTTCTCCATTCATAGCTCCCTGCCATTTTTCCTTTTCAGGACTATTCATAGCAGCTTTATAACTTGTAGGTTCATCAAGATCCCCTATCAAGTTGTCATCACACTCCATGTTTAGACATAGACGTGTAGGAGCCTTCACAGATCTAGATGACCTGTGAACGGGAACCACTTCAACTTCTGGTGGAGGACCTAAACTTTCAGGTTCTTCAGGAAGTTGGCTAGTGTTTTCAGAAGGTGTTACATCTTCATGATCGTCTTCCAGATCATATACTCTCCCACTGAATTCTTGAGATATGAGCTCCTTTTCTAAGAAGTCTCCATACCTTGCAAAAAAAACTTTGTTTTCAGTTGGGTAATAAAAGTAGTAACCCATAGTTTCCTTAGGGTAACCTACAAAGATGCACTTTACAGATCTTTGTTGGAGTTTGTCTGCTGAGTCACGTTTAACATACGCCTCACAACCCCAGACCTTTAGATAAGACAAGTTAGGAGCTTTTCCAGTCCATACCTCATATGGAGTCTTATCCACCTTCTTTGTTGGAACCATATTTAAAATGCGAACTGCAGATTCCAAGGCATAATCCCAAAACGAGTAAGGAAGAGTTGTTAGATTAAACATAGATCGTATCATATCTTGCAATGTACGATTCCTTCTTTCAGATACACCATTTTGTTGTGGAGTATATGGAGAAGTAAGGTGCTGGACAATTCCCTCCTTTGCTAAGTAATCTATAAACTCTTGACTCAGGTATTCACCACCTATATCGGATCGAAGAGCTTTAATCTTCTTTCCTAGTTGCAACTCTACTTCTGCTTTAAACACTTTGAATGTTTCAAACACCTCATGTTTATGTTTAAGTAAATAAACATAACCATAACGGCTGTAGTCATCCGTAAATGTTAAGAAGTAGCTAGCACCTCTCCTTGACACATGTCTAAGTAGTCCACACATATCTGTGTGAATGAGACCAAGTAGATCATTGGCCCTTTCAATCCTATTTTTAAAGGGTTTCCTTGTCATCTTCCCAGCAATGCAAGATTCGCATTTATCAAATGATTCATCATTGATCTTTTCTAAAAGCCCATCATGTTGCAGCTTTTTCATGCGATCTTTGCCAATGTGAGCAAGTCGACAATGCCAAAGATAAGACGAATCCAGACCTTTCTTGATTCTCTTATTGTTGATGCTATATATTGAATTATTTTTAACAAAAGCATTATCATTATTATTCATATCAATTTCAAAGACACCATTCACAGCAATAGCATTAAAATAAAAAACATCATTTAAAGAAACTGAAATTCCATTGCTAGAAATAGTATGCTTAAAACCAAGGTTCAACAAACATGAAAATGAAATTACACCTCTAACAATTGACTGTGCATAATGACAATTATTTAAAGATAGTACTAAGCCCGAAGGCAACACTAAATCATAAACTCCTATAGCTTCAACTCCTGCATGCGCTCCATTACCAACGTGCAAGAATTGTTGTCCATAGGCCAGCTTTCTCTCAACTCTAAACCCCTGCAAGGTATTGCAAATATGAATGCCACATCCCGTATCATATACCCATGAATTCAATTTAGGAGTAAGAGTGAATAATTCAATCATAAAGAACGCACCTGATGAGCTGGGTTACCAGCTTCATTCCCCTGCTTCTTGAGTCGCAAGTCATGAATGTAGAGAGGGCAATTGCGCTTCCAATGGCCCTTTTCATAACAATGGTGACATGCCTGATCCTTCTTGTTTGGTGGATTCACCTTTTTCTGCTTAGGCTGATGTTGCTTCATCTTGGGTTCAGGTTGATAGGCCATGACCTGCTTGCCTTTGTTACCTTTCCCTTTGCCTTTGTTCACATGCGATTTCTTCTGGATTCTCCCACCATGAATTGCCAACACTTGCGGGGTAGGAGCCTTGACCTTGGCTGGTAGACTTTTCTCATAATCAACAAGCAATGCGAGTAATTCCGAGACTGTCTTCCCCGAGCAGTGCATGTTGAAATTCTGCACAAAACCAGCAAAGTCCTTGTTAAGGGCCCTGTTGATCAAGTGCACTTGTACATTCTCAGGGTAACCAAATCCAATTCTGTGAAGCTGATCAAAAGATTCCTTCATCTCAATCACATAATCTTCAACTGGTTTACCATCACCATGCTTGCAGTTGTGTAGCTTGTCCAGTTCATCATACAATTCAACTGCAGGAGGTTTCTCATAAGATTGCTGAAGTACTTCAAGCATATCTTTTGGGAAAAAGTACTCAAACTTCTTTTGCAATTGAGCACTCATGCTAGTGAGCATTAAATAAGCAACCTCATTAAACTTAGCATGTGTCGCCCTCCATTCTTCCTTAACTGCTTCTGCTGCAGTAGCAGCAGGTTCAGCTGGGCATTCATCGGTCAAGTATTTGATCTTACCGGTCGACCTCAAGACAATTCTAAGTGAGCGGTACCAATCATTGAAATTCTTTCCAGTCAGTTTTTCTCTCTCAAGATGACTCTTGAAAGCAGAAATCACAGATGGGGTATTGGGTTGAGCCATATCTACATATAAAAGTTCAAACATTAGTATTTTCGATAATAAATATCTTCAAGAAAATAAAATACACATTAGCTATATTCATATAACCACCAAAATTTTTCTTGAAAACCTAGGATCTAACTTTACATAGTTCCACCACATCAGTTGATCTGCTAGTGGTGAAAGTACAAAAGATAGTAATCTGTCGAACAACAATTGGCAAACAAGATTTCCAATTCCTAGATCATTATGGGAATTACATCAAATTGATTCATCAATTTGCCTTGTAAGCATGTTTCATCCCATCTCATGCCTTAAGTTCTAGGTCTCACGCACAACTTAATTAAGTCGTCTACCTTAGAAACTGTAAAATTACAATTATGGTCTCACGCGTTAAAAGAATTTTACCTTGTTATAGTAATTTAGCCTAGGTCTCACGTTTACTAAATTAAAATTTCAAGTGTTTCTTATAGATAGATGGCATGTAACTTAAATTATAAGGGTATTTAATTTTGATGTGTAAATCAAAATATGTATAAAGATGCATGCACTCATCTTTATAGCATAAGTTTTCAAAACCTTTTTATTACCAATTCGTGAAATTAATAAACAAAGTTTTACTTGAGGTTTAACAAACCCTAAGATGACTTTCTACAAGTATGATTTTAAAAGTAATTCGTTTAAGACATATTCAAGATTGTGATAACCAAGGCAGACTCTAAGGCTCTTTTCTAAGCCTTCAAATCACGGTTATGAATATCGTCTTAAAGGACTTAATTTTAAAAGCATATTTGTACAAAACATCAATCAAGCAAAAGTTTATGGATTCAATCTCAAAATCATGTAATAAAGTATGAATTTTTGCTAGTCTCGCCTGGGAGCTGATTACCGTGCGAATCGGACCACTATCGGCACTTAAGACCTTGCAAGATTCTTACTTTATCACTTTTGTTTCACCGTTATTAGTTCATATTATTTTCTTTTATGAAAATCACCCTTTTAATTGCTTACATCAAGTCAAACAATTAAGAAAACAATAAAAACAAGTAATTAAAAGAAAATAAACAACTAATAATAAAAAAAAAAAAACATGAAACAATTAGCCACATGCAAACCTTATTAAAAAGATCCTAATAAAATCAATTCTAGGTATTATTACGCATGTAATCAATTAAGGCCTTCTCCTCTTAATGGAGGAGAGTCACATACATTGACGTATCAATTGCGTAGGCCAAAATCAATATACACACCACATATCATATAAATTGATTTTAATATATTAATTAATTGGAGTCTTCCCCAATTTTAGATCTATTTAAAACATGTGACAAAAAAATAAACAAACAAGATCCATGACTAATATGCATGTTTCGTCATGGATTAAACCTAACAATTAGCACATACGTCACAAGTACGTTCACAAAACCGGTTTAAGACCTAGGGTTTCTATGTGATTACAATTTAATCAAGAAAACCACAAACCCTAATTAGGGTTTTTAGTGGAAATCGACCCCCCCCCCCCCCCCAAAAAAAAAAAAAAAATTAGGGTTAGGGTTTAAATTTTATTAAAAAAAATTTAAAGAAAAACCCTAGAAAAAACATGTATCTAAAACAATTAAAGATCCGATTTTTATTACGTTTTAGTAATCAATTACATGTTATCCATGGCTCGTGATGCCACTGTTAGAGTTTGACAATCAATATAGCACATACGCAGAAGCAAGGATCAATAATAACACGTATAAAGATAACTAAAGAACATACCCGAAACACTTCAATAAACCTTGAACTTGTGTAAAATAGATCAATGATAAACCCCTTACCGTTTTGTTTATCGATCTCTTGATAATTACTAAAGTAAGTAATTACCCCGTTCTTGTACGCACAAACTACCAACGAATAAAGGTTTATGCAAGTAAATGTAAAACAATTTTGGAACCACCAAAATCGACCCAAAAACCCTTGTGGGTTGTTGATGCCGATCGGCCAAGAGAAAAGAGAGAGGAGGAAAAGATTTAGGGTTAGTGTGTGTGCACAAAAGATATGAAACCCTAACCCTTGGCCTTGTATATATACTAGAGTAAACTTGGAGCACAAGACAAGCCTGGGTCGACCCTCTTGGGCCTAGGTCGACCGGCCATCCCTCCCACAAGGGGATTCTGGAACCTTCTTGTCTTCCAAATTACACTCTAGTCCTCGTTTATTCGTTCCTTAATAATAATTAATACTTACGTTTAATATTAACGATTATTTAGTCCCTCAAGTGTTTATAAATATATATATTCGATACATATAACATATATATATATATATATATATATATATATATATATATATATATATATATATATATATATATATATATTTACTTTATTCTCGTTTGTAATGTGTGCAATCCCGAGGTCTCGGGTTCGATACTAGTCATTTACATATTAATATTTATACGTAACTTTTAACGTAAACATTATCATAAAGGAATCCCTAGTCAAGGTTGATGAATTTTAAGCTTCAATCCACCTCATATCTTCGCAGTGAGGCTCAATTTTTTTTTTAAGGATTTATTAACAAACCACGAATTCAGTAACAAATCTTCTATATCAAAGTTTCTTATATAGAGATTGTATGACATACAATCTAAGATTGTTCTCCTTTTTATTTCATGTATTAACATGATTAAGGCATGTGACTGGCTATTATTGTAGCACTATAATTTGCAATGATAGATGTTACAAACCTATCTCATCTTATGTGCAAATACAAGTTTTGTAACTATTCTTATTATTTTTCCTCTAGATTCATTTAGGGAGAAATGGGTATTAATTGTTATAAAAAGACAAGAAATAGACTGCAAATTTGGATTATTAATATTTACAGCATATATGATCAAAACATATACCAAGAAAACTTATATAAATATATAAACTCAGACACAACAAAAGTGCATGATTAATTTCATATGTAGCGTGAGGAAGGAGCAAACATGGAATCTCTTGCATCATTTTGACTTTTATTAGCATATAAAGCATATGATCTAATCATCACCACCTTTGCTTTCCTCAAGTACTATGAAACACTATTTTTTAACTATCGGGTTGGTATCTGGCATGCAACAAACTTTATGTACTTGTATTGTTATAAAACAATGTTAGGATTTATTTCACCATCAAACGTTAATCTTCCTAAGATAATCACATTGTGACATCGATAAAAATCCCCATTTTGTTTATAATTAGTGTCGAAAGGTAGATGTTACTGGGTTGAGCCTATTGGCCGCTAAACTACGTCAAATTTTAGGACTGTTTCCTAAAATCTGAGGTTTTTCACTCTGTTTGGTCACAAAAAGTGACTCAGATAAAAAGTAATTCGTTTTAAGAAAGAAGAAAAGAAGTTTGATTGCAATGTCAAAGTAGATTTTTGATGTTGTTACTTAATTTTAAAAACATTGGTAATTAAGTTGGATAACTACTTCACATCACGATGTTGGTTTTAAGGTTTTCTTATTCATGATTGTTTTCTTATTAAATTATAAATTGAAAATAATAATTGATAATGATGAATGTATATTGCTTGCTAAACTACCTAATCTTTACGGCTCTTCTTTTGCCAATTTGAGATCAAACATGTTGGATATTCTCATTATGTTTTATTATATTTAAGTCACTTTATTTAGAAACATGGTGATATCTTTCAATAGTTCAAATGTTCCCTACAATACTTTATTTACATGTAAAATTGCAAATGAGTTAAACTTGGACAAGTTAGCTAAATTAAACTCAGAAAATACTACGATTCAAACTCGGGTATATAAGAACTCAAACAATGTCACAACATTCGAGCTCGGTGTAACAAGGAAGCTTGATCTCGTTTCTCGTCAAGCTCGATCAGGCACAAATTTGCAGCCCTATTAATTTACAGTAAAGCAGTTGTTGGATGTGGAGGCCCTCGTTTATAACTTTAGGGATTATTTTTTGCTTTCTAAATGGTTATATATTCAAAAATATATATAACACATCATTAATTAAATACTTGCATGTTTTTTAATTCCCTTAACCATCACTTCTAACTTAAACATTACACCTTAAAAGATACAAACACATGACTGAGTATAATTATAGGCACTAATCAACTCATGTCGATATTAATTTTCTAGATTTGAAGCAAAATCATTCACTTTGGTAGTTTTGTATTGTATGCTTCAACTTGTTGCATGCGATACTATTGGATATATGTTTCGCTAATTATAACTATATTTAACAAATAGTTATAGTTGTTTAAGTGTATGTAACTGATAAGGTTTGATTAGTCTTTTCTTCTCTTCTTTTGGCAAAAGTGACATAATATATTGATTTGAATCTCAAAGAGATTTTGTGGAACTACATTAATACTACAAGATTACTAAAGTTTGATTATCTATTGAATTTTTTTTAATAATATATGGCTAATTGCAAACCCCATAGTACAGGATAATAAAAAGAAGAAAAAATGGTAGATGTAGCTTGAAGACTACTCTTGAGTCTTGACTCGGGCACTTGATGCTTCTCTTCTCGTAATCCCCAAACCCCCCCACTTTTTTAAAGTTTCTACACTACTTTTCACCCAATATAATTGTCGATTTACATCACTTTTCAAAATCATCGAACTATTCCTTTTGAAAATACAAACATACATTCTTGATTCTTCTCTTAGAGAAACCTAACTATAAGTGTGAAATTCAGATAAGAGAAGTAAAGTTGTACATGCAAAAGAACATATATATGATCCTTTGGATTTGTTAAATATTATAGATTAGACGTAATTATCATATGGAATTATGGTTTAAGCCATGTACATGGAACCATTGCGGACAAGGTGTAGTGTCACAACAACAACGTTTTAACCACCAATGATGCATACGCAGTTTTTCTCTTATCGATCTCTATAAATACTTGTATTTTGTGAGAGCATATAACATGTGATTGTGGTCAATGTTTTAAAATCCGGTTGAACTAAGAACAAGCTTGGTCATCACAAGCTGTTTTTATCAACCGGGAGCCAGAAACTCAATCGGATCAATCAAAAACCGGTTTTAAAATACTGATTGTGATAGTATATTACATAGCCACATATCTAACAAGCTTATTTGCCTTTGAAATAGTTTATTAAGTTGAATAAAGAGTGTTCAACCATGCGTTTACTCAAATTAGATTATTGTATATATAACTAGTCAAAATAACTCAACAAGCACTCAAATAAACAACTTGGGTCTTCATACATGCACCAAATAGCTACTACATTACTAGTACTACTATACATATAAAAACGCAATAAACATAATTGCATAAACAATACGGTACTATATAAATGGTACTAGTAAAAAGGATAGATAGGAGAAATAGCAAGAGGCATGCGTGATGGGCATGAAAGCAAAGTTTAAGCTAGCATGATCACATGCATCATCCCTTCATATATATGTCAAAGGTGGGACAACTACTCTACTACTGTATCAGTCAAGTCAACCCTCTTTGCACGAGCCACTCACGTGTTCCCTCCTCCTCATTCTATGTACAAAACCAACTATCATAACAACAACCTAGTTTAAAGTAAAAGATCGCATTCTTTTCTAACCTAAGTTATGATATAATCTTCATGCAAAGTTATAGTTTACCTCTTCAATTCACGCCGAAAATTTTATATATACCAAAATACTATTAAGGATGTTCGTGTTAGCTTATTTTCGTGAATTGATAATGAGTTTATCTTAACTTGGACAAAACACATAATGTCAATTTCTTTACGAGTTTATCAGCTTGATTTTATAGATCATTCCTAATGAGTAATGACTTAGCAATACTCATGAAACCATTTGCATTCTTTTCTTTAAGTTAATTACATGTCTTGAAATAATATTAATGGTAATATTTGTGAGGGATTTGACCATTGCGTGAATATATAGTAGTGAAGGGTCTTGTTCAAAAGAGTGTTATGGCTTGGAGTGCACTCAATGGTTAGACCACTCGAGTGAAAAGAAGAAGATTCACATGAAACCAAACACG
The DNA here is from genome assembly GCA_030686995.1 of Artemisia argyi. Lineage (NCBI taxonomy): Eukaryota > Viridiplantae > Streptophyta > Magnoliopsida > Asterales > Asteraceae > Artemisia > Artemisia argyi. The sequence goes on along the minus strand of JARVZY010002373.1, from coordinate 1,389 downwards.
TGCACAACCATGTGCTCCGTATCTCACACTAATTTCGAGGTTCCTAATTCATTGCAATTAGCGTTAAGCAACAACCTCTGTTTTTTCCTTCTTTTTATACATATTTAATCCCTTGTTAGATAAGTTTACTATTGTTCCCTCCACGTTTTCGTTTTCAAAATTGCTAAAAAAACAATCTTGGAAGGTTTCTTCATCTTTCATTTACCTATGCAATCAGGGGCGGATGTATGTTTATTGTATGGGGGCGGGTGCCCTCTATAGTTAAAAATAAAAAAAAAAAAAAAAAAAAAAAAAAGATTTTGGTGTATTTTTTTTTTTAATTTTGACCGTTTTTTGAAAATATCCCCCACTCAAATCTCAAATTGCTCTTCACCTATACACTAAAACTCAATATTCAACAATATTTTGAAAACCGGGTTCGAAATCGACCCGGTCGAGTCACCGGGCACCGGGTCAACCCGGTTTTCAATTTATTATTTTTTATTTTTATGACCGGGTCAACCCGGGTTTTTATTAAAATTTTTTGAAAAAATGAAACCCGGCCGGGTTTATTGAAACGGGTTGACCCGGGTCATTCAAACCCGGCGGGTCAAACCAGTTAACCCGGTTTTAGAAACCCGAGTTGTTTTTACCCGTTTTTTCGGCCGGAACCGGTCGAACCGGTTAACCCGGCCGGGTCGACCCGGGTTTCAAAACCTTGATATTCAATACTCTAAAACTTTATAAATCCTTCGTCTCTATATAATGATACTTGATTTATCATTTCAATATTAGTTATTTTTGCCGCAGTTTGTTACTGTTGTCAAAAAAATATTTTTGCCCCCCCCACAATCTAATTTCATATTTCCGCGTGCAATAATGTTTAGTTTTACTAGTTCCCAACCTTGTTTAATATAAAGAAAGTTTCAAGTAGGATTAGGTATCCTAACCTTAAACATCAACGGTACGGATTCACTATTTAATCATGTTTATTAATATTGCATATTAAACTCGTCAAATAAAAAATAACACATTTCCTAATTTGTGCACATAAATTACTTAAGTGAGAAAAGGGTGCAGTGCCAAATTACTTGCTTAAACAAGACACTCATGTATTGAATAAAATCTACAGCAGAAACAATGGTGGTGATGAATTTACAAAATTTGAGACAACAAGACTTAGATGTTAGCTAAATATAGCCCTGGAGCAATGTATAAAAAACGACATTTCTGATATCATGTGACTATATATGCATGTTATCAGTTAAACATAGATTTAGGCTATATTTAACATGTTTTTAGGATGTTTGTGGTAGCCTTGGAGGCATGACCAAAAGCACAACGCTAGCTGGGATGTCGCTAACAAACAAGAAGGTCTAACCGAGTTAAAAGTCTTGCATATCATCTTTC
>JARVZY010002372.1:0-165000 GCA_030686995.1 Artemisia argyi | reverse complement strand
AAGATATATTATATATAAAAATGATGAAAGTATATATGTATACTACACACATCTGGCCTGGAATTGGTCACAAAGATGATCTAAAATCTTAGTATCACTTCAATTTTGGGAATTCCTTTTTTACTATTAAAATAGCTATCAATCCTATTATAACAACTTGTCTTTATTGATTTCTCAATAATTGGCTATGCATTATACATTTATACTTATTTTTTTGCATTGATTTATCTGAAATCCTATGCTGAAGCACATGGTGACAACTTTGATAGTGTTTATGCTTCTACCAGTTGTGAGGGGATCAATCAACTACGCCTTATAAGTATCATGTCAATGGATATCATTTATGGTCATGACATATTGGCATCTTACGTTGGCCCTCTTCACTCTTCATGGTGGTTGTTATCATCACTTGTGGTTCTTGGAGGATTGTATAATAACCCAAGTGAGTTTCATATACACTTCTAGCATTTAGCCTTACATGGTCCATAATAGATTGTAAGTATTTGTTTTGAAATGACCTTGATATACGCTTGATATGTGTGTAATACATTCCAGGTGTTGCAAGGAGCTGATCAAGAAGAGAAGTACAATGGAGGAGGGACTACTGGGAAATTGTGAGGTGTTTATAGAACGTCCTCTAGAAGGACCCGGTGGAAACAAAATTATTGAAGATGGTGCATATGCTAATATTCTGTGTGATGATGACCATCTGCCCCAATTCACATATACATAGGGACATGATAAAAGAGTCTCAGTTGATAGCATGGAAGGTTTAGAGTTGGCTGTCATCATTCAGCAAAACTTTGAACGAGATAATGACGAAAAAATGGATATTGTTTCTGAGAAAGAAGCTTTCTTGAAGTCCCAATTCACAACGAGTCAAGATTCGTTTCTTATGACTGAATGGTCAGATTAGATATATCTGTGTATAGAGTTAGGATTAAATAAGAAGGAATAAGAAGAACTATAACTACAAATCCGAGATGCACCGACCTAAATTAGATGCATCCCTATAATCTTAGATGCATTATAACGTACCATAGTGTTTTTTCTAGCTTTTAATCAGATGCATATACGTATATTAGATGCATTTCATGATTACTCTTATTTTTTGTTCCTCTGCACGTGCCAAAATCATGAAAATCAATTTGCACCATCTATACATCAAATTAACTTTCGAAACTCAAGATGTTGCGTCTATATGAATAGAAATGCATCTAATGCAAGTCGTTGCATCTCAAATGTGTGGTTTTGGTCACTTCTTACCACTTCTTATTTTAATTTACTTCTTACTGGATCCCTACTCTGTGTATAAATTATGATTGTGTTAAGTAATTATAAAGATCATGATATAACTTAGTAATTGACCTATACAATTTTAATGCCATGAAGCAAAGGTGTTAAAGTTATTTTAAAAAGAGAGTACTAAGTTCAGCGTGTTCGTTGAGTATGTTAGTTCAGTGGTATAGTGTGAAGTCGTTTAGTAAGTTCATTCAGTGAGTTCGTCCGGTGAGTCTTTATAGTATATCATGACTGTTATGAGACAAAACATAAGTATATTAATTTAGTGTTATGAGACAAATCCACAAATTGTTGCATTATGGTATATCATTACATAACTTATGATGCGTAAATGGTAACCTTTTAATCTAAATAAAATAGATTAGGAGGATGTAAGCAATTAAACACACTTTAGGCGACTATCACCAATTATAGATAAATTGATCGACTCATGTGATTTGAACCATTCCACCTGTTAAAGATAAAGTTAAAACTAAAATCAACCCTTTCATCATGCTTAATGAGTTAAATTGCAAATTCTAATGTTTTAGACCCATTTTTTAACTTTACATGTACTCTTATCAACAACTTTCTTTTAGTCTACTATTTTTTCTTCTATTTAGGTGTTCACGAAATGAACATCGACTACTCAAGTCTTTGACGTTTAGTGTATAGGTTTGCTCTCCAATACTATCTACGTGTTTGAGAAGACGATGCATGCATATTTATTTTCTTAATAGTTACAAACCAAGTTATTTATCGTATCATTGACATATTAATTATTGTTTCCTTAAAAAAACAATGGAATCTGTTTACGTTCGTTGTGTTTGTTACTGTATTCTTACATGTAACTCCTTAATTAATAATTTCGTTAAAAATCCCGTCAATTTGACGGGTCTATAAGCTAGTATATAGCATAAATGAAGTATAAGAAGCATGAAATTGATGTTGAGCAAGAGAGTGTGTTAGGGTTTCTTACAACTTTTGGCTTTCTAAAGAAAGGAAGTTAAGAACAAGGATTTGGACTTTGAGTGAGCAATTTTCTCTTCACTTCGACAATCCTTCTACACTCTTATATTCTTGGAGGACTTGATGTTGAGATTTTTAGTGACTTGAATGGATTTCAATTCAAGAAGATCACATAAACTTGCAAAGGATTGAGATGTAGTTTACTTGACTCTTGAAACTAGTATTTGGATCAATCAAAACTAGCTTTGGAATTGATATAGAACTTGTGTTTCTTGAATAATACTTGAAATAAACTAGAAATTGAAGGGAGAGAGTGTGTGTGAGACGTTTGAATGAAGGAGAAAGGGAGGGGGTGGGTGCCTATTTATACTACAATGACGAGGTTACATTTCAAGACTTTTTAAAGCTTATCAAAGAAGCTTGAACGCATGGACTCATCCAAGATGATCAAGGCCTCATCACAAGCCACCAAGGCTTGTGAATCATCCCTATAGTCGGCCATATTGATTAGGATAAGATGACTTTGCTAGTTTTGGTATTATCTTGTTTACGGAGTGAGTTTTGGTTCCGTTAATCGCTAACTGTAAGCCATTAAGTCACGAAACGTAAAACCGGGTATCGTAAAAATAAGAAACTTGTAGAAATGATTAAACTTATCAATATACTAATTATTATCTTATAAAAATGAGTGATAAGTTTAATGGGCCGCGAAAATACTGTTAGCGCTGGAAACTAGGTTTAAAACGCGTTAAACGTAAAACGTACGAAAGTTGCGTAAAACTGAGAAAAGTAAAATGTAACTTTTATAATATGATAATAATGAAATAAAAAGGCTTATAATGTTTAGACTAGGCTTAGTCTGGTGTCGGTTGGTGTTAAACGTTCTTTAAACCAAAAACCGTAAGCCTAAAACCCATAAATCGCGTAAAACGCAGATTCGGAAAACGTAAAATTCTAAAATTTTTGAGAATGTCACAGAAGGTGAAAAACATATATTTCTCTTGTTTATGGTGTTGTGTGGACATATCGGGATGCCTAGGTGACGTTTAAAGCTTAAAGTAATTCTCAGACACGGTTTTGTGATTTTTGCAGAAATGATCCGATGAGTGTCAAACTCTCGGGTTATCATTAAAATAGTTTAACTTACGAGAATATGAAATAAAATTTTTGGGGATGAATAGCGAAAGTGAATAGTAAAAATGAATAGTAAAATTCAGGATTGGATAGTAACCTAAATATGCAAATTGTTACATTCTTTACCATTTATCTATACCACAGTTAAAAGCACATATATACCTCACAACACATTCAAACACGCCCCCGTGTACACACAATGTTTCAGCTCATTTATTGATTTCCTTCTACTTTGCTTGAATTAGGTATGTCAATGGGTCAGGTTAGGGGCGGGATTTAGTGTACCTATACCCACACCCGTTTATAATATCAAAACCCTTGGACTATCCTTATTTACATTTTATAAAATACATGTTAAGAAAAATGCTAGTAAACACTTAGACTATCCTTGACCGAAAACCAAGTCCATAACCCATAACCCATGGAGCTTTGATCCACAACCCATGACCCATTGCATGACATCATGCATGACATCTAAAATGGGTAAAACCCATGACCCATGACCCAAAGTCCATAACCCATAACCCAAAGTCCATGACCCATGACCCAAGATGTATTTGACATCATCTATCCATGGACCATAACCCATAACCCATAACCCGGTTTGTAACCCAAAATCCGGACTGGTTTACCCAGTGTGCCAGATCCTTGGGTTTACACTAGTCGGATCCCTCTAGGGAGGGAACCGGCATAACCATGTGAACAGTAGGCAAAATTGCCTATAAATAGTGAGCCATTTCTCACTTGTTTCTCACCCCTTTTAGAGTTTACTTCTCTCTACACTCTAGGAAGAGAACCGGCAGAATGGTATCTAGCTTTGTACCGGAAAAAATGAGAGCTATGGTGTAAAGGCTTCTCCGCTGTGTGAAAGGAGATTTGGTGTTGTGATTACGAACTCTCGAGTAGGTGACTTGGGGAGTGGAGTAGGGCAAGGAAGGTGTCCTTGTAGCCGAACCACTATAAATACTTGTGTTGTGGTTATGTCTCTCTAACTCTATCTCGTGGTTTAGTTTGTATGCTTTTATTTCTATCAATATCCAACACGTCAAAACTAGATTGACATAAGTCGATCTAAAAGTTTTAATAAGTAATTTTCATCGATAAAACTATTCAATCCCCCCCCCCCCTTCTAGTTTTCTACACAGGTGTTGCAAACACTAGTACAAAAAGTTGTATTGGTCACGCCAAAAATGTGTGACGATATGCATATAGTCACACACGTTTTTTTCGTTGTGTGTCACCATGTTGTTCTTGCATTGGTAAATATCCCTTCTTGGAATTTTGCATATTGAATCTTTTCAATATTTTATCAATGTAAGCACTTTGGCTTAATCCAATTAATCGCTGAGATCTATCTCTATATATCTTGATTCCCATAATGAATACAGCTTCCCCTAAATCTTTCATAGAAAAACACTTTCCAAGATATGCCTTAACCTTTTGCAAACTTGGAATGTCTTTTCCTATGATCAATATGTCATCAACATATAAAATAAGAAAAATTACATCACTCCCACTAGCTTTGTGATATACACATGGCTCATCAAGATTTTGAGTGAATCCATACGTTTTAATCTCACTATCAAATCTCTTATTCCATTGTCGTGATGCTTGCTTCAATCCATAAATGGATCTTTGAAGTTTGCATACATGATTTGGGAATTCTGGATTCACAAACCTCTCAGGCTGCGCCATATAGATGTCTTCATCTAGGCGACCATTTAAGAAGGCGGTTTTGACATCCATTTGCCAAATCTCATAGTCATAGTAAGCGGCTATGGCTATAAGAATCCTAATAGCCCTAATGTCAGCTACAGAAGAAAAGGTCTCCTCATAGTCAACACCAAAAGTTTGAGTATAGCCTTTAGCTACCAAACGGGCTTTATAGGTGTGTACAATGCCATCCATATCATTCTTTTTCTTGTAGAGCCATTTACTCCCAACTAGCTTGGCACCCGGAGGCAGTTCTACTTCTACCCAGACTTCATTGTCTCTCATGGACTGCATTTCCCAATTCATAGCAACCTGCCATTTCTCCTTTTCAGGACCATTCATGGCAGCCCTATAACTAGTAGGTTCATCAAGATCCCCTAGTATAGTTTCCTCACACTCTACGTTAAGACATAGATGTTCAGGAGCTTTCACAGGTCTAGTTGACCTACGAATGGGAACCACTTCAACTTCAGGTGGAGGACCTAAACTTTCAGGTTCCACAAGAAGTTGGCTAGTGTTTTCAGAAGGTGTTTCATCTTCATGATCATCTTCCAGATCATATACTCTCCCACTTAATTCTTGAGATATGAGCTCCTTTTCTAAGAAGTCTCCATACCTTGCAACAAAAACTTTGTTTTCAGGTGGGTAATAAAAGTAGTAACCCATAGTTTCCTTAGGGTATCCTATGAAGATGCACTTTACAGATCTTTGTCGGAGTTTATCTGCTGAGTCACGTTTAACATATGCCTCACAATCCCATACCTTTAGATAAGACAAGTTAGGAGCTTTTCCAGTCCATAACTCATATGGTGTCTTATCCACCTTCTTAGTTGGAACCATATTTAGAATGCGAACCGCAGATTCTAAGGCATAATCCCAAAACGAAAAAGGAATAGTTGTTATATTAAACATAGATCGTATCATATCTTGCAATGTACGATTCCTTCTCTCAGATACACCATTTTGTTGTGGAGTATATGGAGAAGTAAGGTGCTGGACAATTCCCTCCTTAGCTAAGTAATCTATAAACTCTTGACTCAGGTATTCACCACCTCTATCGGATTGAAGAGCTTTAATCTTCTTTCCAAGTTGCAACTCTACTTCTGCTTTAAAAACTTTGAATGTTTCAAATACCTCATGCTTATGTTTAAGTAAATAAACATAACCATAACGCCTGTAATCATCCGTAAATGTTAAGAAGTAGCTAGCACCTCTCCTTGACACATGTCTAAGTAGTCCACACACATCTGTGTGAATAAGACCAAGTAGATCAGAAGCCCTTTCAATCCTATTCTTAAAGGGTTTCTTTGTCATCTTCCCAGCAATACAAGATTCACATTTATCAAATGATTCATCATTTATCTTATCTAAAAGCCCATCATATTGCAGCTTTTCCATGCGAGCCTTGCCAATGTGAGCAAGTCGACAATGCCAAAGATAAGACGAATCCAGACCTTTCTTCATTCTCTTATTATTGATGCTATACATTGAATTATTTTTAACAAAAGCTTTATCATTATCATTCATATCAATCTCAAAAATACCACTCACAGCAATAGCATAAAAATAAAAAACACCATTTAAAGAAACTAAAATTCCATTGCTAGTAATAGTATGATCAAAACCAAGGTTCAACAAACATGAAAATGAAATTACACCTCTAACAATTGACGGTGCATAATGATAATTATTTTAAGATAGTACTAAGCCCGAAGGCAACACTAAATTAAAAACTCCTATAGCTTCAACTTCTGCATGTGCTCCGTTACCCACGTGCAAGAATTGATCTCCATAGGCCAGCTTTCTCTCAACTCTAAACCCCTGCAAAGTATTGCGAATATGAATGCCACATCCCGTATCATATACCCATGAATTCAATTTAGGAGTAAGAGTAAATAATTCAATCATAAAGAACGCACCTAAAGTACTTGGGTTACCAGCCTCATTACCTTGCTTCTTCTGTCGCAAGTCATGAATGTAGAGAGGACAATTGCGCTTCCAATGGCCATTTACATGACAGTGGTGACAAGCCTGATCCTTCTTGTTTGGAGGATTCATCTTGTTCTGCTTAGGCTGATGTTGCTTCATCTTGGGTTGTAGTTGATAGGCCATGACCTGCTTGCCTTTATCACCTTTCCCTTTGCCTTTGTTCATATGCGATTTCTTCTGGATTCTCCCCCATGAATCGCCAACACTTGCGGGGTAGGAGCCTTGACTTTGGCTGGTAGACCTTTCTCATAATCAACAAGCAATGCAAGTAATTCTGAGACTGTCTTCCCCGAGCAATGCATGTTGAAGTTTTGAACAAAACCAGCAAAGTCCTTGTGAAGGGACCTGTTGATCAAGTTCACTTGAACATTCTCGGGGTAACCAAATCCAATTCTGTGAAGTTGATCGAAGTATTCTTTCATCTCATTCACATAATCTTCAATTGGTTTACCATCGCCATGCTTGCAACTATGTAGTTTGTCAAGTGACTCGTACAATTCAACTGCAGGAGACTTTTTATAAGACTTTTGAAGTCCATCAAGCATGTCTTTAGGAAAGTAGAACTCAAACTACTTTTGTAACTGAGCATTCATACTATTGAGCATTAAACAAGCAACCTCATTGTATTTAGCATGCTCAAGTCTCCATGCTGCCTTAACTGGTTCAGGTTTAGTTTCAGCATGCTCTGCTTGGCATTCAGTGGTCAAGTAATTGAGTTTTCCGGTCGCCCTCAAGACAATTCTGATCGAACGGTACCAATCATTGAAATTCTTTCCAGTCAGTTTTTCTCTTTCAAGATGACTCTTGAAAGCAGAAATCACAGATGGGTTATCAGGTTGAGCCATATCTACAGATAAAAGTTCAAACATTAGTATTTTCGAAAATAAATATCTCCAAGAAAATATAATACCCAAGGCTATATTCATATAACCAACTAATTTTCTTGAAAATCTAGGATCCAACTTTACATAGATTCCACCACATCAGTTGATCTGCTAGTGGTAAAAGTATAAAAGATGGTAATCTGTCAAACAATAATTGTCAAACAAGATTTCCAATTCCTAGATCATTATGGGATTTACATCAAATTGATTCATCAATTTGCCTTGTAAGCATGTTTCATCCCATCTCATACCTTAAGTTCTAGGTCTCACGCACAACTTAATTAAGTCGTCTACCTTAGAAACTGTAAAATTACTATCTATGATCTCACACATTAACAGAATTTTACCTTGTTACTAAAATTTAGCCTAGGTCTCACATTTACTAAATTATAACTCCAAGTGTTCCTTATAGATAGATGGCATGTAACTTAAATTTTAGGGTATTCAATTTTGATGTGACAATCAAAATATGTATAAAGATGCATGCACTCATCTTTATAGCATAAATTTTCAAAACCTTTTTATAACCAATTCTTAATATTAATACAAAAAGTTTTACTTGAGGTAAACTACCTTAAGATGATTTTGTACGAGAATGAAGTTAAAAGAAAATCGTTTAAGACGTATTTGTAAATGTGATAACCAAGGCAGACTCTAAGGCTCTTTCCAAGCCTTCTTACCACGACTATGAATTTGTCTTAAAGGAGTTACTTTTAAAAACATGTGTACAAAACATCAATCAAGCAAAAGTTTATGTATTAAATCTTAAAACATGTAACAAAGTTTGAATCTTTCTAGTCTCGCCTTGGAGCCAATTACCGTGCGAAGCGAACCATTGTCGGCACATAAGACATCGCAAGAATCAATCTTTATCACTTAAAGTTTCACCATTATTAGTCTAATTTATTTTCTTTATAAAAAATTACCCTTTTATTGCTTACAATCATGTCCAACAATTAAAAAACAATAAAACAAGTAATCAAAGACAAATCAAAACAACTAATAACCATAACAATTATAAAGGTGAAACACATAGCCACATGCAATCTTGATTAGAAAAGATCCTAATAAAATCAATTCTAGGTTTTTATATGCATATAATTAACTAGGGCCTTCACCTCTTGAAGGAAGTGAGCCACATGCATTGACAAGTCAATTGCGTAGGCCAAAGTCAATCACATACCACATAGCACTTAAATTGATTTTATTATATATATTGAGGTCTTCCCCAATTTTAGATCTATCTAAACATGTGACAATAATAATAAACAATTAATGATCCATGACTAACATGCATGTTTTGTCACGGATTAAAGCATAACAATTACCACATAGGTCACAAGATACGTTCAAATAACCGGTTAATGACCTAGGGTTTCTAATTAATTACAAGTAATCAATTAAAACCACAAAACCCTAATTAGGGTTTCATGGTAAATCGACCCCCCCCCCAAAAAAAATTAGGGTTAGGGTTTCGAATTTTTAAGAAAAATTTTAAAAGAAAACCCTAGATCCAAAACATGTATCTAAAATAATTAAAGATCCGATTTTTATTACGTTTTAGTAATCAATTACATGTTATACATGGCTCGTGATGCCACTGTTAGAATATGACAATCAGAGTACACGAATATGCGGAAGCTAGGATCAAGTATAACACATAAATATTAACTAAAACATAAATAGGAACGTACCTTTTAGCACTTCAATAAACCTTGATCTTGTGTAATAATAGATCTATGATAAACCCCTTACCGTTTTGTTTATCGATCTCTTGATAATAACTATAGTGAGTTATTACCTCGTTCTTGTACACACAAATAAAACCGTATTAAGGTTGTGCAAGTAACTACACAAGAATGATTTTTTATTAACAAAAATCGATCCACAAACCCTAAGGGAGGGTGTCGACCGGTTTTGGAAGCAAGAAAGAGAAGAGAAAAAGCTAGGGATAATTGTGTGCACAAAAGATGTAAAAACAATGACCCTAGGTTTGTTTATATAGTAATTAGGTAGCTTTGGGAACAAGCTAGGGCAAGGGTGCCCCCTTGTGGTGTTTTCGGCCGACCCAAGCCCAAGGAGGGGTTTCTAGATCCTTCCTTTGTTACCAAATTACATAGACACCAGTTTTCCTTCTTTCGTCTAACGGTCGTTAGTCCTTTTTCCGTTAAGTACTAACGGTCGTTATATTCTCGTGTCTAATAATAAATATAATAAAACATTTATTATTTTTCCTTAATACTCATTTGTAATGTGTGCAATCCCGAGGTCTCGGGTTCGATACTAGTCATTTACATATTAATATTTATACGTTCATTTAACAATATTTGCAAAGTGTATATGGAGTTAATAATTTTAACAATTGCAGGTGGTTTTGTGTAACCGTTGCTCGGTTTGCTTACTCTAATACACACACACCTTAAATAACTGCAAGGACAAGCTACTTATTAAGTTTTAATGAGCCTCTGATCATATAGTTCCCACAAATAAACAGTTCGATTATAATTCTGCATCACATTTCTGTTGCATAGTTCGAAGGATGTGTAAATGCTTAAGAAACTGAGCCTTTGCAACTAACAAACTAGTAACAACATGGTACATAAACATACAAAATCAAACTGCCCATCAACTCATTGTCACTGCTAGTTCTGTGTATAGCCCTTCCTCTAAAGCACACCTATGGTTCATTATGGTAAAGAGGTTACTATTCATTATGTTAGAATTAGAGGTAACAATTTCAAGTCCTTTATATGAAACTTGCCTTGCAAGTAGTTATAATATGTCGAAGAAGGATCAAACATAAATTATCTTATGGCGTATCCAAAAGATTTACTTCTAAGAAAATTGTTGGGTCAATATTTTACCCAAATATTCCCCATAAGTATTCGAACATAAAATAGCCAAATCACTCACTGAATAAAATAGTAAATTGCTATTTTAGTGAGTGACATATAACCTTTAACACAAACAAGTCACTAAGTGCATAGACACTCAGTGAGTTACCTTCAGGATGTTCAGACCGAGTCTAAAAAGAAAGACTCAATCATTCAGTGAGGCGGTACTCAGTGAATGATCCCTGAGCCAAAGAAGAAGGTAATGGAGTTGGTGAGTGATGACAATAACTTACTAACTCCCTGAGACTATCTCTGAACAAACATACTCCCTGAGGCTATCCCATACTCCCTGAGGCTATCCCAAACTCACTGAATCTCTCTCATTGAACCTGGTCAGCGAACCTCCTTTCCTGAACCCACCAACTGAACCCCCAGTCCCTCATTTCATACCAACCATTCCAGGCTATTTGTATATTCAAATAGGGGGAGACTGTTGGGTCAATATTTTACCCAAATATTCCCCACAAGTATTTGAACATAAAATAGCCAAATCACTCACTTAATAAAATAGTAAATTGCTATTTTAGTGAGTGACATATAACCTTTAACACAAACAAGTCACTAAGTGCATAGACACTCAGTGAGTTACCTTCAGGATTTTCAGACCGAGTCTAAAAAGAAAGACTCAATCATTCAGTGAGGCGGTACTCAGTGAATGATCCCTGAGCTAAAGAAGAAAGTAATGGAGTTAGTGAGTGATGACAATAACTCACTAACTCCCTGAAACTATCTCTACAACATACTGATAAATTTATGCAGTAACTTCCAAAAGGAGAAGTCAAACCAAGTACAAGTAATTGCCAAAGATGTTGGAATATTTTCTATGACACTTCAAAAGAATGTTTGTTCTATTCCAAAAGAAGATGAGGAAGGGGACCACTAAGAAGTGGATGACAACTCATCATCACATGGTGGCTTTGTACTTTGTACTTATATATATGTCTTGTATGTTACAGGGGATAGTTGAGAATTCTAGAAAAACAAAATACTTTGTATTAGTTGATAGGATTCCCCTCTCATTGAATCTCAAGCTTAGCTTGGATAAATGAGAGTTCATTGTCATTCTAATGGGGATAATATACCGAAATTATCCCCGTCAAGAAGCTGAAGATGTTATCATGTAGTCTAGTTGGTATGAGTAATCTTGTAACCTTTTGTTCATTATTATTAATGAAATTATTATTTATTGTTATCAAGATTTGCTCAATATAATGGACCAACATACATAATAAGCTCTAGTTATCTGTTAGTCAAAAATCAAGTCAGCAACCAACCCCACACTCCTGATAAAGTTCTAAAGTTACATTAGATGTTACAGGTTCTACCCATATGGGTCATGTCTTAGTTCAAATGATCAAACATGTTAAGAAAAAGTAGTTAGATAAAATTCAAGATGTTTGAAAGTTAACCATTACAAAAAGTCAAAACCAGACTCAACCCGATCCATTTGAACTTGTATTAAAAATATCCATTTTGACGGGTCATCTGCAGCTTGAACGACCCCTTTTGCCAACCTAGGTTATATACATGCTTGTTCACTAGCCTGGTCCTCACAATTCACATGTTTTTGGTACACAACAAAGCATATTTTGACTAGCAAAGAACATAAAACAACATAAGGAAACAACTAGCGATACTTCATTCATTATCCTTGAAACCTCTCAATCAAAACAGAATAAAGTTAAACATTATATAAACTATGTTTTAAATTAGTTAGCCAATGTTTTAGCATTGAAATTAAAATACCACAATTGTAAATTTGTAATCAGAGAAAGCTCTTAGGACACTATTATTACAAGCAAAATCCCGTAACTAAATTAACTGTCAAATTTCAATAAGATATCTAGCACTCGTAACCATTTAGATATGCCGATGCGTTTAAGCTAAAACAAAAACTTTACATTTTAATCTCATATGTAGAAACTTCAAACGGATTAACTTAACGTTATGTTTATCAAACCCTTAAATGCATGTTTAGGGGGAAAATGAGTGATATCTGTTGGTCCCAAAGTGTTTGAGTCGAAAGTAAATTGCAACAATAATACTAGCTAACTTTTATTTCGTCTAACCTTCAAACGTTACATATGTTTATGTATATATAGTGTACCAATCGGTGTAATGAACCGATATGACTATTCGAAGGGTCATGTTCCAAACGTCACACCCCTTCGGTAAAATATAGAAATAACTAACTAACTATATTAACTAACTTAACTGCTTTGGCGGTTATTAACTTTCTAACGACCAAGTTTGGTCCTTCGTCTTTGTTTATCTTCGAATGGAGCAACAACGAGATTATATGCTCACATTCTCCTCCTTAATCTTGATCGTTGCTTCGTCCTAAGTCTTGAACTCCGAGCATTTGTCGCATATTCACGAACTTTAGTCTTGGTAAAGCTTTTGTTAAGATATCTACTCTTTGTAGTTCTCCACTGACGTGTTCCACATTGATGTGACCATTCTCTACGCATTCACGAATGAAATGATAGCGAATGTCTATGTGTTTGCTTCTTCCATGAAAAACTGGGTTCTTTACTAGTGCTATTGCTGATATGTTGTCAACTCTCAGCGTTATCCTTTTCTCTTCCCATCCAGTTAATTCACTAAGTAAACGTTTTAGCCATAAGGCTTGACATGCTGCTCCAGTAGCCGCCATGAATTCTGATTCACATGATGAGAGCGCCATTGTTGGTTGCTTCTGAGTACACCAGGTAATAGGTGACTCTCCAAAGTAAAATACTATGCCAGTAGTTCCTTTTCCTTGATCACTGTTGATTCCATAACTACTGTCAATGTCACTGTAACCTGTAATCTTGCAGCCGCCTTTTTTCTTGTATATTATTCCATGTTCCTTAGTTCCTTTGATGTGTCGGATTACTTGTTTGACTGCCTTCAGGTGATGATCCTTCGGGTCTTGCATAAATCTGTTGAGTAGTCCGACTGAGTAACTAAGATCTGGTCATGTATGTAGTAAGTACCTGAGACTTCCAATTAAGCTTCGGTAATAAGTTGAGTCAACTGAGTTTCCATCTTCCGCCTTGCCAACTTAGTGCCGGGATCCATTGGTATTTTTGTATCATTACTGTTCGTCATACTTGTTTCTTTCAAAATCTTGTTAATATATTCTTTTTGCTTTATTGTAATCTCTCCTCCTGCCTGTGTAACTTCTATCCTAAGGTAATAAGCTAGCAATCCTAGATCGCTCATTTCGAATTTGTCTTTCATCTGGGATTTGAACAAGTCTATTTCCTTCTTTGGAGTGCCCATGACTATCAAAACATCTACATATACTCCAACTATAAGTGTAGAAGTCTTGCTTCTCTTTGTGTAAACTGCTTGTTCGAGATTACATTTCTTAAAGTCTAATGACTTCAAGGTTTTATCATGTTGGTCCCTTTTACTTGGTTATCAGTAACTAGAAAGCTAAAGTAACCAAGTTATATGACTTGAACACAAATGTATGAAAATGATTAACAATAAAGTAACGTAAAGATAAGAGACAATATTTTCCAATGTTTAATTCTTTATTAGAAGTTAATCACAAAGAATCGTACCCAAGTGTTTGCGGAATAACACTTGGGGTTGAATTGACAAGTATTGTATGGACTCCTCACTAAACTCAACTAAGTTGAGTGACAACTTAAATTACCCACTGAGCTATCTCAGGGGCTTGTGTTGTTCTTTGGAGGAGTAAAGTGGTTTGTGAATGCTTTGCATTAATTGCACAAACTTGTCAACTTTTACTCCTCACATTTGCTTCCTATTTATACACAAGTATAGAACAACTAAATATACATTGGACCTAAAGCTTCCTTAACAATATCTTGAAAGATATTATTCTTCTGGCAAGGAACCTTCTTTGAGTTAGATCCAAAAGGCACTTTCTGATGACAGACTAGTTTTAACCATTTGGGGAAAGTTTGACATTAAAGTGATAAAGCACTTTAATAAAGCAGCTCAGACTTTCCCGCCCAGTCCCGCCAAAACTTCAGTCTTCATGTCATCAGTCTTCAGTACGATTAAGTTGTTGAGGAGTCATTGGGGTTCAGTGAGTTATTGTCATCCTCACTGAACCCATCACCTTCTTCTTGGCTTAGATCACACTTCACTGAGTTTCGCCTCACTGAATGGAGAACCTTTCTTCTTAGGCTCGGTCTTAGCATCCTGAAGGTGACTCACTGAGTTACTGTTCACTCAGTGACTTGTTTGCACTTAGGTTATTTTACGTTCAAATCCTTGTTAGAAGATGTGTGGAATTCAGTAACCCAACAATCTCCCCCTATTTGAACATACAAATAGCCTAAGTGTTACTTGATTCAGCATGAGTTGTCAGGGTACATCTTCTCTTACTGAATGTTTGTTGTAATTGAAAGTAGGACATAACTATTTAAACAAAACATCATTTTATTTATAGCTATTACATTTTTCCTACAAATTACAAACAAAATAAAGATAGTTGTTGTAGATCAGATGTTCAGATGATAGCCAAGTCCCTCAATCTTAGCTTTCTTTGATCTCAGCAGGTGTTTCTCAGGATGCTTCTCAATCTTGGTCCTAAGGTCCTTACAGAACCTTTGGTTTGCACCACTTTGTATAGGAGAAGCTAACATCAGGTACGTTACCATTGCCGTGACCCCTGCCTTGTCTATATCAGACCACCTTTGGAAGGTAAGGTCTCCATATTCATCCGTAAAGCATAGACCTCGTTCAGGGTGTTCAAGCACGGTATTGTTCACGAAGTTGATTCCTTCAGGAACGGACCTATCACAATCCAATCCTGGGACCTTGATCTCAGGCTCAGAATCAATGTGCTTCCTTTTTTTCCTGGTGGTAGTTGATGAAGCAGTTCCTGTTGTTGGAGCAGGAAGAAGGGAGGGAATGTTGAGGGCTTCAGGAATTACTCTCAGTCTGTCATACCTTTCACTCAGTGACTTGAGAAGTTGATCAACAACGGCACCATTTTTCTTGGCAATGATGGGACGGAGTTCATCAAGTTCAGTGATCCCAAAGTCAGCGAATCTGAATGGGTTATGAATGTCCATGATTCTTTTATCAGCCCCCTGAAGACAGTGACCATTGCGGGTTTGGTATTCCTGTGGATTTTGATGTCAGTGATGGTTTCAGGCTTCAATCTTTCCTTCATCACCCAATGATATCTTTCAACCCTGGTCTTTCTGATTTGAGCTTGCCTTTTCAGCTTCTCTTCCCTTTCCCTTTTCAGAGCAATCATCTGTTCTTCCTGAGCCTTTTTAAAGGCTGCACCAGCTTGCTCAGTAGCTAGTGCCTCAGCATTCAGACCAATCTTTTTAGCCTCCTCATGAACAACCTGTATCAGTTCAGGCTTGCTCAATTTCTCTTCTTCAGCTGCCTTTGCCGCTTTCTCAACTCTTTCCATGTAGTCTTGTATTTGGTCATGGGTGAGTTGATAGATTTTTCCATTAATTTCATACGGGACCCTGATAGGTTCATCAGGGTCAACTCTGACAATTTTGGAGGCAGGCTGGAGTCTTACTTCAGGTTCTGAGGTGGTGGCTATGCTTTTTCCTCTGTCCTGAAAGAGAGTGGAGGAGACTGGTTCCTCTTGTGGTGGAACTTGAGTGATTGGTGTGGCTTCAGTGACATGCTCCCCCTCAGTGTGAGAGGGCTGTCCAGCTTCATGTTCATCAGTAACAGGGGTTTCAGGAACATTCTCCCCCTCAACAATTGCCGGAGCTGCAGTGATGGCAAGTGTTGGAGTTACTGAAGATGAAGTAGAAGTACCCTTGAAGGCTTGAAACATTTCCGTCATCATGGACTTGATCTCCGCAGTATCCTGATGAATGAGAGATACCTTGGAGTCAAGTGAAGCTTGAGAGTTTTCAAGGGCAGTCATCCTGGATCCCATTGTCCATGCCAGAGATGTGGACTTCTGGGATTGAGCTGTCACTGATGCTTCCAACTGATTGAAGGAAGACTTGAGGGACTCCACCGTGGAGCTGAGATTCTGAACATTTGAATCCCTTATCAAGCCAAGTAACTCAGTAAGAGCCGCCGAGTTGACCTGATATGTCTCAGATGCCTGAAGAATTTTCTTGTTGAGCTCAGGATCATCCTTGACTGATTCTTGAACTGACTTAACCCCTGTAGCCAGCTCCTTAAGGGATTCCAAAAACTGATTGATGTGCGAAGCCATTTGTGTCAGGGAGTGAGAGACAGTGGAATTTTGCTCCTTGACATCATCATTGTAGTCTTCAACAGCATCCTTGAGGAGGTGATAGTGGACTGCTTGCTCAGCATGCATGTCAAACACCTCTTCAGTGACCCCCCCTGTACAAAATATTGGTCATTTTCTTGATGAACTTTTGGAAGGCTCTTTCAGTGAGAGGAGTGGAATCGTCTTCTGAGGTTTCCGGCTCGGAATGTTGTACATCTTCGTCATGGTTAGAGGTATGAGGAGACTGAGTAACAGGTTCAGGGACTGTCTCCTCATCCTCCATATCATCTCCGGCCGTGAAGACTTCCTCGTCACTGTTAAATTCATCATCAGAAAATAAGAATGCCTGAGCATCCGCCAGGGAGGTAATCTGCAACAAATGGAGGTTATCCGGCTCCTCTTCATAAGAAGATTTGCCTTCGTTTTGGCCAGGTCCTGACCCCTCAAATCCGGTAGGTTGGGTTTTACCTACCTGGTCTTTAAGGTCAGTTCCCAAGTAATGCGCACCTCCGGGAGTGGTTTTGGGTTCCATATCAGCGGGTGGTTTATATCCCTCTGAATCTTTGTCCCCCGTGACCCCTTCAGACACTGATGGGTGTTTCTCAGTGCCATCATTAGGAGCCGTGAATGTTGTGTCCCTATCAGCGGGTTGTATGTTTCCCACTGAGTCTTGGGGATGAGTAGGGGTGCCCTCAGACAAAAGCTTTGATTTGCGAATGTCCTCATCAGGCATATGAGTGGTTGAGTCCCCCTTTCCAACAGGCTTGTTCTGGCCTGTCGAAGGTTTAGGAACATGAACTCCCTGATGCTTGGGTTGTGATTTACCCGAGCCTTTAGCAGGATGTGATTGTTTGTGGACCCCCTTCTCAGTGGAGTAGTGCTGCCCCATCGAGGATTTAGGATCCCTTACTCCCTGAGACTCTGGTTGTGATTTGCCAGAGCCTTTAGCAGGATGTGAAGGTTTGGTTTGTTTCGGCTCAACTGTCTTGTTTATGACAGTAGAGTCTTTGGAAACGGGTATGCCCGAGGACACTGAGTGTGATGTCTCAGTGCCCTCCGTTGGCTTTTGTTGCAGGCCTAGTGACTGGGTTATAATTCTCATGGTGTCAGCAGTCAAGGGCTGTTGTGGTTGCCTCATTGTAGGCTTGGGATCAGAGGTCTCAGTGTCGAGTGACTTGAGTTGAGCCACCTTCCTGGACCCCTGTCCCTTCTTCCTCTTCACCTTTTTGGTGGGAGAGGGGACTGGTGAAACTTTATTGTCACCCTGGATAGCAGTACGCATGTACAATGTCAGGGTGACAGGTGTAACCTCAAGAGGGTCACATGAGTAATTTGCCTTGTGTAGGACGTCAGGCTCAAAACCTATTGCATCAGGCCTATCATACTCAGACCCAAGCAAGTCTTGTAGGGCACAAGAAACAAATCTAGGATATGACATATGTTTTTTCCTAGACTTCCCCCCTAACTTTGCTATGAGGTCCCTGAAGATGATTTCTCCAAGGTCTATCATTTTACCCTCAATGAGACAAAACACTATCATTGCCTGAGTAGTGTTTAATTGCTCAGTCGAGGATTTATTTCCCCAGAGAACCTGAATGACAAAAGTCATTAGAATCCTCCAGGGAGCTGGGAACCAGGTCTTAATTATTAGGGCTTTGGATAATAGGGACCCTGGTGTCACCTCAGGGTGATTTTTGTCATAGGGTCCCAATTCCAGTAAGACCTCCTTTACCTCTTTCTCTAAGGGTTGGGCAGTGAAGGTCGTGGTGTAGTCAAGCCTAGTGGCTTTGACAAAAGTTTTATAGTCAAGAGTTAGGGACTTAGTTCCATTCTTGACTGTAAACTTTATTTTGGCCTCTTTTGGCGCATCAGGGTTTTCAACCACCGCTGTGCACCAAAATTCCCTCAAGTAGTCATGATAGATGACTGAGGGGGTCTTTGTGAATGAGGTGGTCAGGAAGCAGTTCTGAAGGAACTTCACTACATCCCTGTATTCAGGGTACCCAGCAGGGTAGGCAAAGTTCCCCACCACATTGTTCTTGGTAAGGTCTACGCTTTCCATTTGGAAATCCACATTGGGTGCGTATTTTACGACCTTAGAAGAAGCCATTTGGTAAAAAAAAGGTCTGGTTTTGAAAAAATGGTATTGGTGAGGGAAACACACGCAGTTTTGAAAACAATTTGCAAGAGTTTAGTTATGATTTTAAAAGCGTGTGTATTTTTCCCTTTTTGTGGGGGTATTTATAGTGGGAATTAAGGTAGTGATGTTGCGGATATCAAAAACTTATAATATTCAACCGAAACGGCATAATAATATAGGTTTGAGATCCGCATTAAATATCACGATTCCCACTACCCCCTTTTCTCTCACCCTTTGGGGTGCCTCTGCAAATAATGCACTTTTGCAGAGGAAAAATCATCACACTTTTTGTGTGTGAGAGAGCATTTAATGCTCAGTGGTGTTCGGTGAAAGAGATGTGGGGGCCCACGATGTGGATGTCAGTTGTGTAAGTGACATATATTCCTATATTTAATAGGAATCAGTTACCTACCTGGGACATTTACAAACCAAGTATTCGGAACATTTAGTTAGGGTATTGAATGCCATTTTTCATCCACAGCCCCCTGAATGAATTATCATTAAAAAAACTTTCAGGAAGGGATGTGATCAGGGACCTAGAGAATATACATCATGTTGGAACACTTTTGATCAGTTCCCTGATTCTATGTCCAACATGCCCAGTTCAGCTTTCAATCTTGTGAAAGTGGGTTCTTCCAAAGGTTTAGTGAAGATATCAGCTAGTTGATACTCAGTGGGGATGAAATGTAGTTCAATTTCTCCATTAGAGATATGGTCCCTGATGAAGTGGTATCTGATGTCAATGTGTTTGGTTCTTTGATGAAGTACTGGATTGTTTGAGATGGCTATGGCACTTGTATTATCACAAAAGATAGGTACCATCTTATACTGAATGCCATAGTCACTCAGTTGGCTCTTCATCCATAGTACATTTGCACAACATCCTGTAGCAGCCATATATTCAGCTTCAGCTAAGGACATGGCCACTGACTGTTGTTTCTTTGTACTCCAACACACAAGTTTACCACCAAGAAATTGGCAGGATCCTGAAGTACTTTTCCTATCCATGTTACATCCTGCATAGTCAGAGTCAGTGTACCCTTTGAGATCAAATCCTGAACATTTTGGGTAATACAAACCAAGGTTTGGAGTACCCTTCAGGTACCTGATAATTCTCTGGACAGCAGTGAGATGTGATTCTTTTGGGTCAGCCTGGTATCTTGCACACAGGCAGACTGAGAATTGGATATCAGGCCTTGAGGCAAGTAAGTACATCAGGGAGCCAATCATTCCTCTGTATTGGGTTTGATTCACTGATTTTCCAGTGAGATCAGGGCCAAGGTTGTTTGGAGGAACCATAGGAGTTTTTACTGAAGAGCAGTCAGTGAGCTCATACTTCTTCAGTAGGTTCCTGAGGTATTTCTCTTGGCAAATGGATATTCCTTTTTCAGTTTGTTTAATTTGTAGTCCAAGAAAGTATGTGAGTTCACCCATCATGCTCATTTCAAACTTTGTGGTCATAAGTTTTTCAAATTGTTTGCAAAGTTTGTAACTTGTTGAGCCAGAGATGATGTCATCAACATATACTTGGACAAGAATGACATCATCCTTTGTTCTGTAGATGAACAGTGTGTTGTCAATTCTTCCTCTGACAAACTTGTTTTGGATCAAGAAGGCTGAAAGAGTTTCATACCATGCCCTGGGTGCTTGTTTCAGTCCATAAAGGGCTTTGTTAAGCTTGTAGACATGGTTGGGGTATTCACTACTTTCGAAACCAGGAGGCTGTTGCACATAAACATCTTCTTTGATGTTACCATTCAGGAATGCACTTTTAACATCCATTTGGTAAACTTTAAAGTTCATGTAAGTTGCATAGGCAAGGAAGATCCTGATGGCTTCCATTCTTGCAACAGGTGCAAAGGTTTCCTCATAGTCTATACCTTCTTGTTGATTATATCCTTTGGCAACCAGTCTTGCTTTGTTTTTGATGACTGTGCCATTCTCATCAGTCTTGTTCTTAAAGACCCATTTCATACCAATGATTAAAACACCATGGGGGCATTCAACAAGGGTCATGACATCATTTCTGTCAAATTGTTCCAATTCATCTCTCATGGCCTGAACCCAACTTTCATAAGTCAGGGCTTCTTTGACATTTTTAGGCTTAATTTCTGAGAGATAGTCAGCATAAAGACATATATTGGCAGTGGCAGCCTTAAGTTTGGCAGCCTTGCTTCTTGTGAGCATGCCTTCAGTGGGTTCACCAATGATGTTCACAAGCTCAATGATTTTGGATCTAGTCCAGCTATCCTAGGGTTTGGGATAGGAATTTGAGCTTGTAGGAGCCTGATTAGATTCAGACTCAGGAACATGAGGTAACTCATCAATATGTACTTCAGTGACAACTGTAGGAACAATTTGTTCTGTGGGTTCCTGAACATTTTGTTCAGTGATGTCAGTCTCATTTGAGACAGGCTGAGTTTCTATGAACTCACCGATAGGTGGTTGGGGTAGGTTGTGAGGGATGATGTAATAGGAGACATCAGCATCAGCTTGGTATTGAGTTGAGGGATTGTTCTCAGGATGATACTCATCAGGAGGATATCTTGATGAGTCATCAATACCAATTTCTTCTACCGAGGAATTTGAGAACCTGATGGATTCAGTGCTCTCATCAACAGTAATGTGATAAGTTTCCTCAGTTTGCTGTCTCCTTGTGTTGAACACCCTGAAGGCTTTAGAGACCAAGGAATATCCCAGGAAGTATCCATCATCAGCTTTGGCATCAAATTTACCTAAGTGATCCTTGTGATTATGTATAAACACAGGACACCCAAACACATGAAAATAGCTGATGTCAGGAATCCTTCCTTTGAATATCTCATAAGGTGTCTTATTATGCCTTTTCACAATGATTGACCTGTTTTGAGTGTAGCAGGCTGTTTTAACTGCCTCAGTCCAAAAATGTTTTGAGAGGACTGAGCCATTCAGCATTGTTCTTGCTGCCTCAATGAGTGTTCTATTTCTCCTTTCAGCTACTCCATTTTGTTCAGGAGTATAGGGAGAAGTGAAATTTTGAGAAATTCCTTTCTCATCACAAAAACACTCAAGGTCTTGGTTTTTGAATTAAGTGCCATTGTCAGTCCTGATCTGTTTAACTTTGACATCATTTTGATTTTCAATGTTCCTGACAAATGACATGATGGTTTCAGCTGCCTGACTCTTTTTGGTTAGGAAGTAAACCCAAGTATATCTTGAGTATTCATCCACTATGACCAGAGTGTACTTCTCATGGTATATGGACATTGGACTGATAGGTCCAAAAAGGTCCATATGAAGAAGATGCAGGCAGCTTTTGATGGAAAAGGTTTGTTTGGTTTTGAATGATGCCCTGTGGTATTTTCCTTTTTCACAAGCAGAACATGGCTTGTCTTTGGTATACACCAGGGATGGAAGGCCCAGAACTTTGTTCTGTTTGGCCAGGTTGTTGATGTTTTTGAAGTTGAGATGAGAGAGTCTCCTATGCCATAGCCAGTTGATTGTCTCACTTGCCTTTGAGAAAAGGCAAGTCCCATTTTGAGTCAGGGATGACATGTCAAGGACATATACATCATCCCTCCTGGGGGCAATCAACACAACTTCCTTATTGGCATTAAAGATGGTCCCTCTCTTGTCTTCAAACTGAACTATGTATTTGGCATCACATAGTTGGGAAACACTTATCAGGTTGTACTTCAGACCATTAACATAAGCTATTCTTGTAAAAACTATACCATTGCAGTTTACTGAACCATAACCCTCAGTGGGAGCTGATGAGTTATCACCAAATACTACTTTGGGTCCTGGTTCTTCCACATATTTGTGCAAAAAACTTTTCACACCAGTCATACTTCTGGAGCATCCACTGTCTAGATGCCAGGTAGGATCCTTGATGTGTTTCTGCACAAACAGTAAACTGGGTTAGTTTTGCTTGTTGACCCACCTTCTAGTGGGCTTAGTCCTCAGGGACTTTTTGAACTCAGTTAGTGAATCATGGTCTGAAGTTGTGTGACCTGAGCTTCCACATGTTTTACATTTTGTGAATGTTGATGCATCAGGTGACTGAGAAGTGTTGGTTTGGTTTTTCCTTCTGGACTGAATCACTTTGTCATGCCCCCTGGTTTCATGGGAGGGATCTCCACAGATGTCACAGCATTCTTTCATCATACAATCATCAGGAAGATGATCATTGAAACCACAGTGAGGACATGGTGAGAAAGGCTTAGCCTTCAGTCTTTGTTTGGAAGGTGTGGCATACTGATAGCCTTAGGTTTTGTATTGACCCCTTGCCTTTAAAGAGGCAGTGTGGGGGATGTGATCACAAGTTCTGTGGTCCTCTTGTTTGCATATCATACAAAACAGGACTCTGTAGTGTGGAAAACTAGAAGGGGGGTTGAATAGTTTTACGTCTTTTTAATTTTATTTTGAAAACTTAGTTTAGTTTTAAAACCTTGTTTGCTTTTAAAACTTTGATTCAATCTTATGTGAACTCAAATCTTGAACAATATGAACAAGTATATCTAAGTATAAACAATAATAATAATGTATGCTAAGTATGTGAAATCAACACATGCATAATATAAACAATTGTAGCTATATACGAGAGATAAGTATGTAATCGTTTATTTTATAATCCTTAGTTATATTTTGTATGAAAACTATACTTGATCGAAATGATCAATTATATGTATGTAACCTTTTTAGTTTGATTGTAAAAACTTTGTTTTGTGAATAAAACTTTCGTTTGATCTTTAAGTAAAATTAATACTAGCACTATATGAGCAACTATATATATATATACGTCTACGTCTACAAAAGTAATAACGATATAAGCAAGATAATAAGTAAGATATGGAAAGATCTAACCGCGAGACAAAGGATTTATAGTGGTTCGGCTACAAGGACACCTTCCTTGCCCTACTCCACTCCTCGAGTCACCTACTCGAGAGTTTTCTTCACTATATAAACAAGCTCCCTTATGGCGGAGAAAACCTTACACACCAATTTACACACCACAATATCTTCACACCTAGATCACAACTACTACACACCAATTCACTACTTATTCACACCACTTCTTTCACACCTATCTTCTACACACCATTAATCTACACACCAATCTTCTACACACCAATACTCCTACACACCAATCTTCTACACACCAATACTCCTACACACCAATTCTTCTACACACCAATCTTCTTCCTAACTTATCTTTTTCACAACTATTCTCTAACAAATATTCACAACTAATCACACTATGAAATAATAATCAATGATGATGCTCAAACAACTTAGATGTGGAGATCACAACTAGTTGTAATACTTCTTGTCTTGAGGGATAGAAGTATTCTTCTCTTGCACTTGAATGGATTATGTATGGATCACTTTGAAACAAAGATTTAAGAATGTATGATCAAAGGATTTATAGATTGGAAATGGAGATCTAGAACAGAAAGTTCTGGAGTGCAAAAGGTGGGGAAAAAATCCAGGTTTAAGGTGGTATTTATAGGCAAAAGTTTCTGACAGAGGAGCGTGGCCGGTCCCCTTAAATCATGGCCGGTCCCCTTAATTTTAAGGGGACCGCCCTTTATAATTAAGGGGGCCGCCCAGCTGAAACGGCCAGAAACTTTGTCTTTTAGTGGGGAAAGTTTATTTGGTGAAAAACTAACTGATTTTGGTTAAATATTTGAAATCATATATTTAGTATGATTAAAACATTTTTCCTTATTACCAAAAGTGTTTTTCAAAAATATATAATAAGATTATATAATTAAATAAACTTTGTATTAGTTAATTAAATACCCCTTTGATCATACATTGCACTAAACACTTTGTTTATTCATACCTTAAGTGATTTGGATGTAAAGAGAAATATTAATCACCAAATACTTGTTTATGTCATAAGTTTTAGTTCTTTGAGGTTATATTTTGTAATGATCAAAACATAGAGATATTGATAAAAAC
The DNA here is from genome assembly GCA_030686995.1 of Artemisia argyi. Lineage (NCBI taxonomy): Eukaryota > Viridiplantae > Streptophyta > Magnoliopsida > Asterales > Asteraceae > Artemisia > Artemisia argyi. The sequence goes on along the minus strand of JARVZY010002372.1, from coordinate 139,857 downwards.
TTAATAATGTTTTTTAGGCATTATTTATGTCAACAATCTCCCCCTTTTTGATTATTACAAAACCTTAAACTCAAAAGATTTAAAACTTGTTATTAGACAAGTATTATAGAGTTTACCATTTCTCTTCTCCCCCTTTTTGTAAAATCAAAAAGGTTATGCCGACTAGCTTCATAAATGAAGTTAGACGGGATGAAAGCTCCCCCTTGATGTGTGCTCCCCCTCGTTCGATGGCACCAAGGAATCGAGATATGGAATGCTCGCAAGAAAAATAGCAGAAGCACAAGCATATATAGAAGAATATGCAATATACAAATAACAAGCATAGCAAACAAATATTAAGGATACATAACAATTAATTCAAAGAGATTATGTTAAAGATTCTAATTTACCAAAGAGAGCCATCGGACTTGCTTGTAACAAAAGGTTGGTTGATTCGTATTTGAAAGTGAAAATCATAAGCATATAGTATGCTTAGATGGTTGATGATGGAGTGTTTGGAATGAAGATAGTTGAGTTAGGATAAGGTTGTTGGATTAATGGAGGTATATGTTTGGGTCATGAATGTTGGAGAGTTTGGTTGTGGAGAGTTTGTAGCGGAAGAGGTTGATTGAGGTTTTGGATGTTGTTCAAGTGATGGTATTGGATGTGATCTAGTGAGAAGATATTCAATCCAAGTGTTCATTGAATGCAATGGTTTTTAGGAGAAAGATGCAACAAGGTCAATTGTTGACATGCTTCTCAAGTTGATTAATGTTGTATGGTGATGAGGGTGATCTAGATGAAGGTGGATCCAAATTGCGTTGAGCAAGATGTAAGGCTAAAAGAGCACTAAGCTCATGGGCTTCTTTTAGCGCCTCAACGAACTTCAAGTGTTCGGAGGAAGGTGATGGTGGTGGAGCATGATAGTTGTCTTGGGTGATGGTTTGAACATGCAACATGGGAATGGCATGTGAAGTTGTAGGATGTAGTGGTGATACTCTTGGTGGTGGAGACATGTTTGAGCTTGGGTAATCATGAAAACATGATATGGGTGGAAAAGATCCTTCATGAGTGGATGGTGTTTTTGTTGAATGAGCAACATGTAAAGTGTTGGTAATGAGGTTGGGATTATTGTTTTGGGATTGTGCATGCTCATCATAAGAAGGAGCATTAGTCGAAGCACGAATGGATGATTTGTTGTTAAATGGATCATTTGTGTGAGAGTGAGGTTTAGGTGTTGGTTGATTATGAACAACATCGCTTGAGTTCTGAAAAGATTATGAGGTTTGAGTGTAATGTAGAAGGATATGGGGTGTTGTATGGAGCGGAAGAAGTGGATCTCACGATGTTGTATCGTGTTAAGGGTGGTATTGGATGATTACGAGTGAGAAGATATTCAATCCAAGAAATATCTTCACTCAAGTAGAGGATTTGTTTTTGAAGGAATATGCAACAAGGGCAAAAGTGAGTGTGATTTGTAACTTGATCCAAGTTAAGAGAGTGGGGAAGGCAATTTGCATAGGGTGATGATGGAGGTAGCCCTTTGTTGCGTTGTGCAAGATGCATAGCAAGGAGATCACTAAGATCATGGATTTGGTTTATTTCATCACGGAACTTTTGTTTTTCCGTGGCAATGTGGAGGAGATCATAGGTTTGGTATGGATGAGTTGGGTTTGAGTAGTTGGAATTGTAGTTTGATGGTTCATCAAACTTGCATGGATCATTATAAGTTGTTGGAGGTTGTGAGGTGTAGTTTGGCTTGAAGGAAGATGTTTGGCCAATGTTGTATGGTTTGTAAAGTGGATCAAATGAATGCCTTTGTTGGTTTGATGCAAAGTTTGGGAAATAAGAGGTTGGTGGGGAGGAATGATTTCCAACTTCATTTGTGATGATGGATTTGTTTCGAGGACTTTTTCGTCGCCAAACGGGTTTTTCCGTCATCCTTGTTAGCCTTGAGGCTTTTGATTTTGGTTTGTTTGGAGAGTTCATGATGGGATGAATGGAGAGCTTTGAGGATGGGGGATATTTATAGTGTAAGATTGGTGGGATCAAGGATGGATAAATATTGATGGAAGGTTTATATGATAAAATAGGTTTGTGAATTTTGGGAAGTGTAGGATGAAATGGGCTAAAAAAAATAGAAAAGGGAAACAACACCTTCGACCATCAGATGGCCGGTCCCCTTAATTGGAGGCCGGTCCCCTTAATAATTAAGGGGGCCGCCTTATGATTTAAGGGGGCCGCCCATCTGGTGATTCCCAGATTGCCAGAAAAGGGTTTTTGGTAGTGAATTGCAGAAAGGTTGTGTTTTTGGTTTCAAACAAGTCCAACTCTTTGAGGCAATCAAGCATATACTAATTATGTAGCCAAAGCATGTTAACCAAAGAGATTAAGTAAACAAGCAATTTCATCTAGCATGCAAACATACTCATGAAGCAAGTAAAATATAAGTGCTAGGAAACAATAAGCAACATCAAGTATTTCATAACTACATAACAATGAGGATTAATTCTAATGTGTATCAATGTGCAATAAGTGGGTAGTTATGATAGCATGTATTTCTAGACTTGTTACAAACAAAGTCTTAATGAACAAACCATGGTCCTCTTGATTTGATTTAGTTCACTTATAAGTGTCATTTATATAAATATAGATGACAAATATGAGATCATCATGCATGATTTTAAAAGAGACGTTTTTAGCATTATTCAACAATGTTTGAAAGTAAGTTTTCACTTGGATGTGAGAGTTATTTGAATAAAATAGATTGGGTTTTTACTTCAAAATGTGTGAATGAACGGTAAAGAATATTTTCCCAATCTTTAGTTTTGATCAAAACAAAATTGTGAATATTGATAGTGAAAACATGTTATTTAAAAGTGGGATAGTTATTTGAAAGACTATTTTCCAAAATGTGAGGCTTTTGCATATTTTTAGAGATATTAGATTTTTAACAACAAATATCATAAATCAAATATTTTAAAAAATGTTTATTAAAGATCTCATGCTCAAGAGGATTGGTTAAGCCTATTATTATCTCATGCTATCGTTTCTACATATCCTATGATCCTAAAGGAAATGAAGACGATAATTTATATGTTAGATGCGAGAGTGTTGAATGGGGTATAACCTAACATCTATAGTTCCTTTGTTTTTGCACGCTTATCTGACTTAATGCCATAGTCTACGAGAGCTTGTTTCATCCATAGTTTTCTTACGCGAGGGATCTAATCCTACTTCTATATTTACGATTGATCCACTTAACTCATTTCACTTCATCACCATGAGTTTCCTAATAGTGGATATAGAAGATTTCCATTTTCTATTTTGTTCGGCAATGAACAATTTTATCTTATTCCTAGGAAAGTCAACCAATGATGTTTCTAGGTTATAAGAATATAAGCAATTATGTACTAAGCATTAATCTAACTAATCATTTATCTAAGCATGCAAATTATAGTGATGAACTTAAAAGAAACGCGTACCTTTTAGTCTTCAATGGAATATCTTCAAGCACTTCAAGTGACCATGTTGACTTATAGAAGTCATTTGTAGATGATATTCCAACTTCTTCCAAGATTGACAACTTAGCCACTTGGTCCCCATTGTCTAATTGGTCCAAAGTTGTTTGGTCCAAACATATTTAACATTTGGCTAGGATGCATGTATGGTGGTAATATTTCCCATTGTCTCATTGGTCCAAAGTTGTTTGGTCCAAACATATTTAACATTTGGCTAGGATGCATGTATGATGGTAATATTTCCCAAGGATTGTAACTTGGTTGATAATTCCACATTTGATTTCTAGTGTTATTGTAATATTGTCTATTTTGATTTCTTCTAGGTTGAGATGTTTTAAATCTTGGATGATGATTTTTAGTTTTTCTTGGTGGTGGAGTTTTAGATCTAAATTTAGGTTTAGAGGATCCTACTTCGGTCTTTAAGGATGGTTTATAAAAAGTTTTTACTTTTTCATCATTCGCAATGGGTATTTTTCTATCTTTTGTAAGTATATACTTAGGATTTGATTCTAATAATTTTTGTTTACTAGATTCACATTCAAACTTTATACTTTTATTTTCACTAGTTGAAACATTAATTGAAGTTAATCCTAGACCGGTTTTATCTCCCGAAGTTTCTTGAGCACTTAGTATTTTCTTAAGTGGGTTATTACTATTTTTAAACCTGTCAAGTTTGAAAATTTCATCTTTAAGTTTTTCGTTTTCATTTTTAACCTCTAAGCAAGTTTTACATTTTACAAAAACTTCTTTTCCTTTTTCCAAATGTTGTAGTTTAATTTTTAATTCGAGTACTTCATTTTCTAATTGATTATTAATATGTTTTAGTGACTTATTTTTAGCTATAACCTTTTGACCTAATTTGCATAACCTATTATATTCACTATCTAGGTCTTTTTCGTCTAATGATAAATTTTTGTCACTAAAGTATTCGGTTTCGAAACGTACCTCGCTTGATGTCTTAGCCATAAGACACTTTTCTTCATTTGTGGTTTCTTTCTTGTCCTCATCGCTATCACTCCAAGCACCTCCGATAAACGCCTTTTGATTTTGATCTCTTGACATCATTGGACACTTTCCGATGAGATGATTTGGATTGCCACATTTAAAACACTTCCTTTCATTATATGGTTGCCTAACATATCTTCCTCGTCTTTTGAAGTATTTCTTGAAGTCTCGTACGGCCATAGCATACTCTTCATCGTCACTTTTGGAGGTTGAGCATTCTTCGTCACTAGAGTCCTTTTTAGCTTTCAACGCAATTGATTTGCTTTGCTCCCTTTTTCCATTGAGAATCTCGGAGTCTTTCTTTATTATTGCTTCGTAGACTTTCAGGTTGCCGATCAACTCATCAAGTTGAAGAGTTAACAAGTTCTTCGATTCTTCAATCGCCGTAACTTTAGCTCGCCATTTTGGATGAAGAGCCCTAAGAAATTTCCTAACAAAATTCTTACTAGAAAAATTCTCATCAAGTGCTTTTAAACTTGTGATAATAGTGTTAAATCTAGCAAAAGCATTATCTATTGATTCCTCCTCCGGAATCGTAAATTGTTCATATTGTTGAACAAGAAGATCTATTTTGTTATCTTTAACTTGACTATTACCTTGGTGAGTGATTAGTAAAGAATCCCAAATTTCTTTTGCGGTTTTACACATAAAAATTCTTTCGTATTCTTTACGTGGTAACGCATTGTAAATAACCATTTTTGCTTCATTGTTTTTAGAAAGTCTTCTTTTTAAATCATCATTTTGTTTTTCAAAAGGTACTATTTCATCTTTATTTGTTTCGGGATTATTTTGAGTAGGTAAAAAATCACCATTAGTAATAACATGCCAAAGATCTAGATCCTTTGATTTCACATAAGTTTCGAATCGATTTTTCCAATATAAAAATCCATCACTTTCAAATAGTGGTGGTCTTTGCATAGATTGCCCTTCTAAATATTTTTCAGATTCCATAGATCGTTACAAGTTTTAAAATACAATATATTTTAAAAATCTTGCTAGACCTGGCTCTGGTACCAATTGTGGAAAACTAGAAGGGGGGGTTGAATAGTTTTACGTCTTTTTAATTTTATTTTGAAAACTTAGTTTAGTTTTAAAACCTTGTTTGCTTTTAAAACTTTGATTCAATCTTATGTGAACTCAAATCTTGAACAATATGAACAAGTATATCTAAGTATAAACAATAATAATAATGTATGCTAAGTATGTGAAATCAACACATGCATAATATAAACAATTGTAGCTATATACGAGAGATAAGTATGTAATCGTTTATTTTATAATCCTTAGTTATATTTTGTATGAAAACTATACTTGATCGAAATGATCAATTATATGTATGTAACCTTTTTAGTTTGATTGTAAAAACTTTGTTTTGTGAATAAAACTTTCGTTTGATCTTTAAGTAAAATTAATACTAGCACTATATGAGCAACTATATATATATACGTCTACGTCTACAAAAGTAATAACGATATAAGCAAGATAATAAGTAAGATATGGAAAGATCTAACCGCGAGACAAAGGATTTATAGTGGTTCGGCTACAAGGACACCTTCCTTGCCCTACTCCACTCCTCGAGTCACCTACTCGAGAGTTTTCTTCACTATATAAACAAGCTCCCTTATGGCGGAGAAAACCTTACACACCAATTTACACACCACAATATCTTCACACCTAGATCACAACTACTACACACCAATTCACTACTTATTCACACCACTTCTTTCACACCTATCTTCTACACACCATTAATCTACACACCAATCTTCTACACACCAATACTCCTACACACCAATCTTCTACACACCAATACTCCTACACACCAATTCTTCTACACACCAATCTTCTTCCTAACTTATCTTTTTCACAACTATTCTCTAACAAATATTCACAACTAATCACACTATGAAATAATAATCAATGATGATGCTCAAACAACTTAGATGTGGAGATCACAACTAGTTGTAATACTTCTTGTCTTGAGGGATAGAAGTATTCTTCTCTTGCACTTGAATGGATTATGTATGGATCACTTTGAAACAAAGATTTAAGAATGTATGATCAAAGGATTTATAGATTGGAAATGGAGATCTAGAACAGAAAGTTCTGGAGTGCAAAAGGTGGGGAAAAAATCCAGGTTTAAGGTGGTATTTATAGGCAAAAGTTTCTGACAGAGGAGCGTGGCCGGTCCCCTTAATTTTAAGGGGACCGCCCTTTATAATTAAGGGGGCCGCCCAGCTGAAACGGCCAGAAACTTTGTCTTTTAGTGGGGAAAGTTTATTTGGTGAAAAACTAACTGATTTTGGTTAAATATTTGAAATCATATATTTAGTATGATTAAAACATTTTTCCTTATTACCAAAAGTGTTTTTCAAAAATATATAATAAGATTATATAATTAAATAAACTTTGTATTAGTTAATTAAATACCCCTTTGATCATACATTGCACTAAACACTTTGTTTATTCATACCTTAAGTGATTTGGATGTAAAGAGAAATATTAATCACCAAATACTTGTTTATGTCATAAGTTTTAGTTCTTTGAGGTTATATTTTGTAATGATCAAAACATAGAGATATTGATAAAAACTTAATAATGTTTTTTAGGCATTATTTATGTCAACATGTAGCATTTATCAGTGCTGTGATTTGGATAATTGCACAGTTCACATCTCCCTGAGGGTCTGGGTGTGGTTTTTGGTTTGGAAGAACCTGAGGATACTGAGGGCTTTGTAGATTTAGAGTCAGAGTTTTTCTCAGTAGACTCAATTTTCTCACTCAGCATCCTGACAAGTTCAGCAAGCTGATCAACCTTTGAATCAGTGCTTTCAGGCTTCACTTCAGTAGTTACTGAAGGTTTTTGGTGTTCTGTGGGTGCAGGAGTAGGTCTTTTCAGTATAGTCCTTCCTAACCCTGATTTCTCTTTAGGAGAATGTGGTTGAAAGACTAATGGTGCAAGGTCAGAATTGGGTTCTGCTCCCTGAAGTTGTTTCAGTGGAGGGAGTGGTGAACCAGACTTAGAATCTGTGATGGACTCAGTAGGACTAAGTTCATTAGTGACTCCTAGCAGCTCCTTGATGGCCTGACTTTCAGGCTCCAGGATTCTTCCAGTGTTAAAATTTGGTAATTTGCTATCAGGATTGTTTCTTTCAATCCAATCACTGGGTTTGAGAGCTAGTTCTTTGCTAGAGAGTATGTTGGTTAATAGAAAAGTTGTGGAATGGCTACTCTCCCCTGAAACTTCAGTGAGTTGATCATCACCCAGACCAGCCTTATTGGGGCTGGGTGAGAGACTCAGTGTTTCATAAAGTTTGGGGTTTTTCTGAGTCCACTTCCAAATAATTTCCTTTTCTTTCTTAAGTTCTTCCTGAAGAGCTTGATTTTGTTTTACAAGTTCAGAGTTTTGAATTTGAAGTGTGACACTTTCAAGTATGGCTTGTTTTAAGGCAAGTAATTCATCTCTACAATGATTTAATTCAAAACTAAGTTTGTTAAATTTTGAAAACAAATTAAGTCTTTGCTCTTCAACATACTTAAGATCAACATTAATATAGTCTAAGTAAGATTTCCAATCATCATTATCATCCATAGAAAGTAAAAGATTTACCTTCCTCATTGTGATGTTGACCCATTCACCATTTCTTGCATGACTCTTTCCCACAGCAAGTTTGTTGTCTTCTGACAGAGCCATCAGGGCACTGATGTGAACTTCATCATCATCAGAGGACACTTCAACCTCATCCCAGTCACATGTTTCAGCAACAAGCCCTTTGTTCTTGGCTTGAGTAGGCTTTGGAGCCTGAGGAGGCTGAGAGACTGTTGAGGATGATTCAAGAAGGGCAAGCTTAGCTTTTGCCTTTCTGTACTTTGCTTCAAAGTCAATTTGAGGGACTTTTTCAAATCTTTGACTAGACTGAAGCATTTTTGGTTGAAATTTGATGGGGCCTGAAAAAGAGTTATTTCCTGAAAATTTGAAAGATGGTTCTGAGGTTGTTTTTGAAAAACAATCTTTAGCAAAATGCCCCATTTTGCCACATTTAAAGCATTCAGTATTGTCATTAGCTTTAGAAGGAAATTTGTTTTTCTTAAAAAACCTTTTTGAATTAGCAAGGAGTGCTCTTTCATGAAATTCAATTTGAAGATCATTAAGATACTCCTCACTGGTTCTTTGGTCAACCTCATCATCAGATCCATCCTGAAAATCCTGCACAACACCTTTTGAATAGAAAGCAGTTGATATGGGTGTAATTGTCAAGGCCTTTTTGGTCTCCTGAGCTTTACCAGGGTATCTCCTGGTGATAAGATTGTCTTCATAGACAAACTTCCCATAAATGGCAGGGAGCTCAAGGTTCTGAATGTGGTTTGCATTTCTCAATCCCTGAGAGAAGTTTAACCACTTCTCAGGGAGACTGTTGACAAAACCAACATTGATTTCATGTTTTGACAGTATAACACCATCATTGGTCAGCTCATTCAGGAGGGTCTTATACCGAGTATAAGTCTCAGAGAGACTTTCAGAATCCTTGGCCCTGAAGGTATTGAATTCAAGCTTCAGGTCCATGATTCTATTCTCTTTGGTATCAGAAGGGCCTTCATAGCTATGAACCAAGTCAGTCCATGTCTGCTGGGCAGTGGGACAGTTGATCACTGATTCCATTATATCATCAGGAAGGCATGATATAATGATGCTTTTCAGGCACTGGTCTTGATTCACCACCCTCCTTTCATCTGGGGTCCACTGAGCTTCAGGTTTGATTAAACCTTGGGCAGTTGTTGGGACATATGGACCCTCATTAATCAATTTGATGTAATAAGGTTCCATCCCAGTTAAGTAGCAAAGCATTCGCTTTTTCCACTTATTAAATTTGCCAGCTTCAAGTCGAGGGGCAGTTGCTGAATAACTTCCACCCTTTTTATCAACAAGCTGGGGAACATCTATGTCAGTCATAGTGGGATCTTGATTTTAAAAACTTGAGCACTCTTAGGTTTTGAAAACAGGTATAAGTTTTACAAATCAGAGGCTCTGATACCACTTGTTGGTCCCTTTTACTTGGTTATTAGTAACTAGAAAGCTAAAGTAACCAAGTTATATGACTTGAACACAAATGTATGAAAATGATTAACAATAAAGTAACGTAAAGATAAGAGACAATATTTTCCAACGTTTAATTCTTTATTAGAAGTTAATCACAAAGAATCGTACCCAAGTGTTTGCGGAATAACACTTGGGGTTGAATTGACAAGTATTGTATGGACTCCTCACTAAACTCAACTAAGTTGAGTGACAACTTAAATTACCCACTGAGCTATCTCAGGGGCTTGTGTTGTTCTTTGGAGGAGTAAAGTGGTTTGTGAATGCTTTGCATTAATTGCACAAACTTGTCAACTTTTACTCCTCACATTTGCTTCCTATTTATACACAAGTATAGAACAACTAAATATACATTGGACCTAAAGCTTCCTTAACAATATCTTGAAAGATATTATTCTTCTGGCAAGGAACCTTCTTTGAGTTAGATCCAAAAGGCACTTTCTGATGACAGACTGGTTTTAACCATTTGGGGAAAGTTTGACATTAAAGTGATAAAGCACTTTAATAAAGCAGCTCAAACTTTCCCGCCCAGTCCCGCCAAATCTTCAGTCTTCATGTCATCAGTCTTCAGTACGATTAAGTTGTTGAGGAGTCATTGGGGTTCAGTGAGTTATTGTCATCCTCACTGAACCCATCACCTTCTTCTTGGCTTAGATCACACTTCACTGAGTTCCGCCTCACTGAATGGAGAACATTTCTTCTTAGGCTCGGTCTTAGCATCCTGAAGGTGACTCACTGAGTTACTGTTCACTCAGTGACTTGTTTGCACTTAGGTTATTTTACGTTCAAATCCTTGTTAGAAGATGTGGGGAATTCAGTGACCCAACATATCAAGCCTCACATTCCAAGCTCTCGGTGCTTGTCTTAAGCCATACAAAGCTTTGGTTAGTTTGTAGACTTTTCCTAAGTTTCCTTGTTGAATAAATCCTTCAGGTTGTGTAACATAGACTTCTTCCTTTAACTCTCCATATAAAAAATGTTGATTTTACATCTAAATGGTGTACTTGCCACCCATGATATGCTGCTAGTGCTAATATTAAACGAACTATTTCTATCCTAGCAACTGGTGCAAATACTTCATCAAAGTTTATTCCTTGTTCTTGTACATAACCTTTTGCTACTAATCTTGCCTTATATTTGATGATCTTTCCTTGTGCATCTTTCTTGGTCTTATAAACCCATTTGAGTCCTATTGCTTTCTAATTTTCTGGCAATGTTGTGAGAGTCCATGTGTGATTCTTATTAATCGAATCCAGTTCTGCTTTCATGGCCTTAATCCATCTTTCATTTGTTGATGCTTCCTTATAGTTACTGGGTTCCTCTTCTATGAATAGTAGACTTTCAGTCTCAACTACACGTGCATTCCTATATATTTCCTTTATCTCTTTGAAACCTCGTACTGGTGTATCATCAAATCTTTGATCTGAGCTTTCTAATGAGCTAAAAGTAGCTTCTTCTTCTTCATCTTTCGAGTTAGGGTTGTAAGTGTATGCTGGTGGTGTAATTGGAGAGTCTGGATCTGGTATTGGATACATATTATCATTGTTTTCTATGTTGACTGGTATAGGATTTTCATTGTCAACTTCGTCTACCACAAAACTAGCCCAAAACGTGTCTTGTGTACTTGTATCCTCTCCATTTTTATCCCAATCCCACGGTTTTGTTTCCATAAACTTTACGTCCCTACTAACATGTTTCTTCTTTCCTATCGGATCATATAGCCTACATGCTTTTGATCCTTCCTCTACTTCTAAGTAAATCATTGGTATGCTTCTGACATCCAGCTTTTTCAAGTGAGGTATCGTTATCTTGGCATAAGCTGTGCATCCGAATATTCTTAGGTTTTCCAGATTCGGTTTTCTGTTGTAGAGTGCTTCATATGGTGTTTTATCTTCCAGAGCTCTTGTAGGTACCCTATTTAGTATGTAAATGGCGTGCTTGACTGCTTCCGCCCAAAAAGTTAAGGGTAACTTCATCGCTTTCATCATACTCCTAGTAGTTGATAACACCGTCCTATTTTTTCTTTCAACTATTCCATTTTTTTGCGATGAGTATGGTGCTGTTAACTGTCTTGCTATTCCATTCTCCTTACAGTATTTAGTGAATTCATTTGATGTAAATTCACCTCCTCTATCTATTCCTAGCATTCTTAACTTCAATCTTAACTGCATTTCAATCTTCTGTCTAAATTCCTTAAATGTGTTGAATGCCTGATCTTTCGATGTTAGAAAGTAGGCCCACATGAAATGTGTACAGTCATCTACTAATAAGAAGATGAGTTTCTTTCCAGAATGTGTGATTGGACTTATGGGACCACAAAGATCTCCATATACTAAGTCCAATGGGTTCTTCGATCTGAATTTAGCTTGATTTGGAAATGGTGTTCTAATGTGTTTTCCTATTAAACATGCATCACAGATTTGTCGTGCATGATTTATTCTAGGTATTCCTTCCACTACACAAATTTTTCACAAATACCTCGGTATTTATCAAAGCAATTCGTTTGCTTTCCCTTTTCTTTCACTAGTACCCTACGGTATTAATTTCCACGTCTAAACAAATGAGAATTTGTTTTTCGTTACTGTTGTTGCTTGTTCCTTTCCTACATTGTACCACAATACTTCCTTGTTTTTCTTTGAATCCACACTATACCTTCAACAACTCCTTAATACCCGTCGGTATTCCTTTTACAAAACAAGTGATCAGCGTGTTTTTTCTTTCGTTATTGTTGTTGTTCCGTATTGCTAAACGTCTCTCCAAACAATCGTTGATTGTTTTGTCTCGGTATACCCTTTTAAATCTACAAGCAACGCCTTTTTTTGTGTATTCCGTTGTTTATACACAAGGTTTCCTTCTTGACGTCGTTCTTCTTCTTCTTGTCGCGTTGTAAAGCAACAGGCTATTCTTCTTTTGTGTTGCCGTGTGCCAGACACCAACAAAGGTTTCTAACAATTGTTCTCTTCTTTCTAAACTTCTGTTGTCGCGTACAAAGATCACAACAAAAGCAGGCCACCACTTCATTTGGTGTCCTTATGTTTGCAATTTCGACACAAGATAAGTCGTATACTACTTTCTTGCGTCCTTAGTTATCCAGGAAACGTCTCTTACTGTTTATGTGTCGTGTATTTCTCTTCTGAATCCAAAGGTTCAGCGTGTTTCTTTCTTTTTGGTTTCCTTCGTCTCGTTTAAAATTTCTGGTTTTTTTTATGGTCTAACGAGCGTGGGTATAACAAGGCTCTTGATGCCAAATGTTGGTCCCAAAGTGTTTGAGTCGAAAGTAAATTGCAAACAATAATACTAGATAACTTTTATTTCGTCTAACCTTCAAACGTTACATATGTTTATGTATATATAGTGTACCAATCGGTGTAATGAACCGATATGACTATTCGAAGGGTCATGTTCCAAACGTCACACCCCTTCGGTAAAATACAGAAATAACTAACTAACTTAACCGCTTTGGCGGTTATTAACTTTCTAACGACCAAGTTTGGTCCTTCGTCTTTGTTTATCTTCGAATGGAGCAACAGCAAGATTATATGCTCACAATATCTTCCGCCGAATCCTCTCTTTCAGAACAACTATTCAATGGACCGCAGGCAGCACACCTCCAGATTCCGGCTGATTCGCCGACATGCTTATATATGCTGACTCGCCGTCCGTTTTGGTTGGACATTCTTCGAATAGCACATCGATGCAGAAGGAATCATCCCAGTTCTCACAGCCCGATGGGCTGGGAGAAGGGTCCGGAGAAGAACAACTTCCCGTTTCCAAATTTCTGGGGTATGTTTGGCGAAATGGGCTGGAGCTGGGGCTGGGGTTGGGGCTAGAGCTGGGGATGGGGCTAGGGCTTATATTATAAGCCGAAATTAAAATTTGTATTTTTATAAACTTGTTTGGCAAATGGGCTGGGGCTGGGGTTTATTATTGTAAAATTACTAAAAAGGACATAATTAAATGAGTTTTTGTATATGTTAGATATTTTTGTGGGTAAATAAGTAATTTATTCTTCAAAAGCTCCGGGCTTAAGTTTTTAGCCTCTTTTATGGGGCTAAAGTTTTTAGCCGGCTTATTTTATAAGCCCTTCCATAAGCCCCATAACAAACGAGACTTATTTAATTAGCCGGCTTATTTTAAAAGCCCAATCCCCATAAGCCCCATAAAAGCCCCTCCCCAAACATAGCCCTTGCCTTTTTTAACAACTCATGCTGCAACGAAAAATTAGATACTGATGGTCTAAAGATTAGAGAAAAATTAAGACTAGCTGGTTCATAGTGAAGGGGTCATGAAACATGGTAACAACGATTGAAGAAAGGATGCTGAACCGCCTCCATTGCGTTGGGCCTCTTGAATGGATTCCACGAGATAAGTCCACTATCAGATTCACCAAATTCGGGCTTGCAGATGGTAATATTTCAGAAAATTGCATACCTTGAAACTCAGGAAACCGATAATTCGTTATCGTTGCAAGAGTATGCCCCTCATACCATGTACTTTTTGATGGGGTGCCCAACACACTACAAATTCTATACAACATACCTGCTTCAGAATTACCTTGAAATAGTGGTTTGAGGGTGAACAGTTCAGCCATGATTGCACCCATTGCTGATTGCCCGCATATCAACTTTATGATCATACAATTGTGAACCAAGAAGAGCCTCAGGGGCACGATACCAATGTGTTGTAACGTAATTAGTGTAAAGAGAACAACCATCCATCTTGCGAGCTGCACCAAGATCTCCTATCTTTATTACATCTTTGTTCACAAGAAGGTTAGCCGGTTTAAGGTCACGATGAACGTATCCTTTGCCATGCATGTGTGCAAGACCTTGAAATAGTTGAAATTAAAGCACATCTCTCTAATCTTGGTTTCTGAAAACGGCTCATTCTGCTGTTGGATAAGTTGGAAGAGGTTGCATTCCAAGTACTCGAATACCATGTACAAGAAGTCGCCCTCTTTAAAGATTTCTTTAACATTAACAATATTTTTATGATTGTTCATCTTCATGAGCGCCCTGACTTCCCTTAACTCCATGCATTCGTCCCATGAATCGTACTTCGTAATCAGTTTCTTGATGGCAACCACTTCACCAGTTTTCTTGTTAATCGCTTTCAACACAACCCCAAATGATCCACTACCAATTTTCTCGATTATTTTATAATTTTCCATAGTTAAACGATTATAACGAGCCGATCAAACAGGTTAACAAATTAAAGAGTAACAGAAGTAAGATGTTAGGCAGCAGCTCAAGAATAGAAGCGAGATACTAAGATATCAAACGGGTTTAGGAGTTTGTATCGTATTTATGCTTAGATTATTTGGGTTGCAAGTTTGGCGATTCATGTATATATACAAACTAGTCGGATACCCGCGCACAGCGGCGGCGAAAAATATAGTAATACGGGTAGTAAATGAATTGCTAGCCCAACTCTCCCCGCAATTCCCTACCCGCTTAGTGAATTTGTTTCACAACACTCCGAATGTATATGTGTTTGCTTAGGTTTCCCGTAGCTTTCCTGTGACATCATTATTCCCATATATAGAATGATCCTCGCAATCTCTTTCCCCTCGAACACTTACCCAAAAGTATATCATTTTGACGAATCAATATTGTATTGATTGAAATAAAGGTTAAAGTTGTAAAATTTTGAATAAAAAAACCCACTAAAAATCTAAAAACTAAAAACTCATAAATATATATAAAAATGGATGTTGAATTAAAGAGCACAAAATTTTAGAAAATATGGTGAAATTAGATAATTAAAAAAATAAATAGATAAATAAATATTTCAATTTGAAAATAAAGGTGAATTTTAAGTTGAGAAGTGACATATGTCACCTTATTATTGGAGCTTCTTATTTTAATTTTTGGTTAGGAGTTAGGCTTGGAGTTAGTTGAGAAGTGACACATGTCACCTCATGATTGGAGCTCCTTATCTTAATTTTTTGTTAGGAGTTAGGCTTGGTTTATCCAATATAGAAGTATAGATATAGGGAAACAAAACATTCCATATTTAAGAATAACAAACACGATTTAACAATATAAAACATTCCATATATATTACACAAATTTTAGACCCTTTTTTTAAAAACCAAGCCTCAAAAAATACACTATCACGTCAAAAAATTTATATATTTTTTAATAGACGGACAATTCAATATATTTTCGACAAACTCTTTTTTCGTTTTATGGGTATTAAATATTACCCAATACCAAATCACATGTGATTTATGTGAGTTTTAAAGTTCAAAATCACAAGTCACTTATGATTTGACAAATCATAAATTACATGTGATTTTCAAATTACAAATCACGTGTAATTTTTCAGTGCGTAAATTTCTACACCTATAATAAAAAGAAGTTTGCTACAATCACAAAAGTTTTACACAAAAAAATCCACATGGCATGCCTTTTGGCCACTCATGTGAGAGCATTAGTTGGCCAAATGAGAGCATTGGGTGGCCAAAAGGCATGCCTCAACATTTTGTGGATTTTTTGTGTAAAACTTGTGTGGGTGTAGCATAGCCTTAATAAAAAAAGGTTTGTCGAAACTACATACCAGTGCCTCTCTAATGAAAGATAATTATATGCTCGACATGATAGTGTAATTAGTTTTATTTAACGATCAATAGTTTATAATATATTTACTATAAAAAAATAAAAAAAAAATAATGAATTTTTTGTTTTGATTGAAAAATAAGTTGAGTATGATTGATCCATTTCTTTAATTTTTTTGTGATCCTTTATTAAACGAAACTAATGAAAACAAACAATATGAAGAAGATGGTGAAGAACATGTTGAAAATGTGTATGACGAATCAGCTAACTTATTTAATAATTCACATACCGGTGAAACTTCATCTTTCACGGTATCTGCTGGTTAGCTTGTTTCAGTTGATTGTTTGGTTTAGGTGCATCTTTTGTTCCTAGAGTTGTAAGTGCTTATGGCATGTCATAAGCTCTAGTATTAGATGTTTATCAAGCTTTTTAGCTTGAGGTAAATATGGTATCTCAGCCATATTACATTTGTACTTAAATTTTTCGGTTTTAATATTATTTACCGAGGTAACCCTTTACCCAAAAAACAATTTATTTGTTGTTTAAGGTGTTTTCAAATATAAGGAAACAAAACATTCCTATGTAACAATAGTTTTAGAAGTGATTAGGGTTTTTTTTTTTTTTTTTTTTACTAAGAGGTTTATAAATATATGTGGGGGCCACCTCTATTAGATGTTTTGTGGACCTAATCCTTTAGCTAAGAGTAAAAAGAAACACACCCTTAGTTTGTTGGGTTTTTCTAACTTGTGCCCTAGGGGCACAAGTTAAGCACACCAAAAGTACATCAAAAGTACACAGAGACCCATATAAAAGTACACCTGTCTGTACTTTTATGTGAATCCCTGTGTACTTTTTCGTGAGCCCTTGTGTACTTTTGGTGTGCTTAACTTGTGCCCCTAGGGCACAAGTTAGAAAAACCCAACAAACTAAGGGTGTGTTTCTTTTTACTCTTAACTTGTGCCCCTTGTGTACCTAGTTTGTTAAATATGCATTAAAATTGCAATGGTCATCTAAACAACTCTTTTAACTTATGTCATGGTGGCACAAGTTTATAAATGTTAAATTATAGTGGTTTTAGAGAAATCCTAAAACCATACAAAATTTACAAAAAAAAAAAAAAAAAAAAAAAAAAGGCTTTTCGTTGTAACAAAATGATATGTTATAAAAGAAAGAGTTGTGAATGAAAATAGTCAATGAGTGGTCCAAGTTTTATGGCACATCATTGTGCGAAAATTCTTAATAAGTTGTCCAAGTGTCATGACAAATCATTGTGTGAAAATTCGTTTGTACATTTTATGTGATTCTAGCAAATCTCTTGTTTTTTAATGACTTTATTTCTCTATATAAAACAAAGATAAATATACATCATAAATAAAAATGTGTGTATCAACTAAAGATAGCTTACTGATTATATCATAAACAAGTAAACATAGCTTGTGTTTCTGTATCTGGCTTTCAGAATGAGAAACAAGACCTTCTTTTTGTTTGTAGAATTTTAGCATTAGGCTTCAATTGCAAATCTCACTTTGTTGCTTGTTTCTTATCAAGTGCTGATTTCATGGCAATTAGTGTTTACCAAAAAGGTAGTTATGAAGAATGAGATGCCTTCATTTTTCTCATGATTTTAGTACTTTCTAGTATTTGGGCAGTTTCTTGCAGTAATAATAGGTAGGGGCAGTATGAAAAAATAACAAGTGATAAAATAATAATAATAATAAAATAATAATAATAATAATAAAATAAATAAATAAAAATAAATAAATAAATGAATAATAGATTTACTTTTGTATAAATAGCATGTTAAAAATTTAGACTGCAAGTTCAATCAACATAAGCATATCAATCTACCCAAGTTGAGGTCACACGTCTTGATAACATATATTGGATTCATAAATGTATTGTAGATCATTTATCTCTTTGCTGATGTATCGACTTCCTGAATACTCTGCTAAAACTGTAGACCGCTAAACCAAGTTTGATTATACATGCAACTAACAAATATTAATCAAAATTTGTGACCACGACTCAACATTCACTATACGATTCTGCCATAATTAACACCACTAGAGAAGTCCAACCTGTAAAAGGGTGTGCACCTTTACCGTTACCCTTCTTCTGATCATACTGTTCCCACAAATAACCGGTCCGCTTATAATTCTCCATCACATTTCTGTAGCATAAATCGGAGTATAAGTAAATGCCTAAGAAAGTAAGCATGTCAAAGCGTGTAACTAAGAAACTAGTAACGAAATGGTACATGAACATACCGAATTAAATTGCCTCTCAACTCGTTGTAAATGGTCTTTGCTCTTTCTCTGTATGGCCCTTCTTCTACAGCAATAAGTATGGTTCATTATGGTTAAGAGGCAATGATATCAAGTCCTTAATATGAAACGTGTTCGTGTGAGTAGTTGATTATATTGATACAGGATCAAATATAAAAAAATTAGACCAAAAAAAATATAAAAAATGATGGTAGGTCAACACGACCCTCAAACTAAAACTACATGCTTTGACCAATTAACAACTTGGCCCGACCCATCTGTTTTACCGTCTATAGTAAAAAAGTTCTATACTGCTCGTTTTCACGAAGAAATGCAGGTTTCACTATGGAGAAGAGTTGATACCTTTTGAGTAATGATGTAGTGACGAAAGGATCAGGTAATTCATGTTCATCCAAATTGGGCCCCTCCAATATGGTGGGTCATGCTCTGTATTGCGTCTCATGTACATTGAGCTGCAAAATTCAAGAGAAAATGTATTAAAAAAGAAAAGACCAGTCGCGGCTATGCAACACAAAGAATCTGTTGTTTATTCACCTTGTTTTAGAGAGTGAACGTAGCCCAAAGTTAGTCCACAGGGTGCTCGTGTTTGAAATGATGTCAAGCTGTTTCCCTAAGATCTGTGATTTCTGTATGTCCATCAACACATGTCAATCGTCCATGAAGCATGAAATACAAACGTGAGGCTGGATAACGAATCAAAATGACTTCGGGTCAAAACGGGCAATTCTTTTATTAAAATCAGAATGGGTCGGATCAGGTTAACCTAATAGGCTAATACAGTTTTGTCTTAGCAAAATTACAAGTGTAAAATATCATTACAAAAGCATTTTTATATTACTAATGATCCAAAAGTTAAAAACAGCTTGATGTATACATAATTTACACTTTAAAGTTTAAACTTTCAACCCATCAAACTTGTTGCCTTTTCAGCAAAATTTATTTTTACTATATCCATTTGACCTAACATAAGACGAATTGACCCATCAGAAAGTAAATGGTTCAAAATTGCCGCCTCTACGTGATAAGCATTACGGAATTGGCAAGTCCATTAAGTTGATTGATCGATGGAACTTACAGATGGAATGATTTTCCAAATGAAGGGGAAAAGACTGACGTATCCAACATGGGGAACAAGCCTCAAATCTGGTTTCTCCAAAACTTTTCGAACAAGCTCTAGACTTGGTTGGTTGCCATTTTTCTCCACTAGTTGCCGTCTTAAACGTACCTAAAGATATTTAGTCAAATTCAAGAGATTTAGTATCGTATGTCATAACTTAAACGAACCTAAAGGTAGGTTGCTCTTACGAACATCAATGTGAATGAACAAAACCGAGACAACTAACCTTTTCTGTGTGATTTCCATAATCAAAATAAGCTCCATAATCTTTGTCATAGTGCATCTGGAAAATAAGCAAACACATCTGAGATTGGGAACTGAACTAAAGAAGGGGTTATTCAGCCATGGCTGATAAAACTGTCTAATGTCACCTTATGTTTCTATAATACGAAAAATGATAAAATTCAAAAATAAAAAATTCTCCATCCATTATGGCACCATAAGAACTATAGACGTCTATGATGTTAAATGTACGAACCTTATTGAGAAGATCAAAATCAGCAAGAAGCTTAGCTGTTTCCTCATATGCCTGCACTAGTCCATTCACCTTTTTACTACAATGTTTGACAAAATAAGTAACTCAAGTATTTTCAGCAAGTGGTCCCACAATACCTTCCCAGACTCCTTTTTATTCACCAGCTGCGCTGAGATGGAGTGCATGCAATCTGCTGCAAGAAGCATCCAACATCTAAGATCCAAATGACGTTCTTCTTCAGTTGGGTGTGATGCACGTGGATAGTCGTCCAACCCAGAAGATAATGTCTGGGATGTGAAAAAGGAGTTGAAGAACATTGGTTTCCCTTAGTACTATTCAAACGAATGACAAGCATTTTACTTTCTATTTCCAAATGATTAAGTATTTTGCATGTCTACTCTGAAGAAGTTGGTACAAGATTACATATCTGTCACATTCTGCATTAAGTTTTTATACCATCATCATTAAAACTAAAATAAAATTTGTGCTCTTCCTTTTTGCTTAATGTTCAAAATCCTAGTTAAATGCCATTGTTTTGTAGCTAAGCAACACACCAAAACTTCCACTAATACCAAGAAACATGATTTCCGAAGGGTAAATACTAAATAGAAATGCTAATAAGCTTAAAGAGTTGATACAACCTTCGGATTTAATTCAAAGATAGTCTGACTCTCTTTTCTTCCATGCCAATAATAGCTGCTTTTATCCTTGCCTGTCAATGAAAAAACGTTAAACATTTCTTATGCACAAAAGAAGTTCGAAGTTCAAGATTACAGAGATTTTCCGTCGCCTGCACAGAACATTAGTGCTAGCTTTATGACGAAAGGCATTGATTATGATCAAACATTTTGTCATCGTAGTTGAAGTAAGATCCTTAACATAGTTTCTTTTTGCAAAGAAGTTGCACACCAGTTAGCAAACTACTTATCTAGAAACTTCTTTAAACTTGTTGTATGTTACAAGGGCCAAGGTAAGCCATTGAATTTGGATATATCCAAACCTTTCTTCCACTTCTCTAAATTGTGGCATATGTGCACATTTTACAGAGAGAATTAATAATGAGTTATAAAAGAAAAGCAACCAAGACCATATTGAAACGATCAACAATTACCTGATTGCGTGGTATTAAACCACTGAAACCATGCTTCTAGACGACCATAAGATCGTTCAAAGAAAGTAGATATCTCCTTGCTTTCAGTGGCAGAAAATCTGTTTCTCATCATACCACAAACCAGATCTGAAATGCAAGGTTCATTTGATTAATATTTGAATAGTTAAGAGGTATATCTTCTCAAACAAAATATAAACTTTACCGTGTAGGACTAAAAATAATGTTGGTGGATTTCCATTACTTGGGCGTTGAACAACAAATTCTTCAGGTACCTTGCTGCAAGTATGTGAAGTTAGTTTTAAGCAATATATTACCACGGACTGGTAGATAAGACATACTAATAAATACTAGTAATACCTTAAAGCTTCAGCTCCTAATATTTGCTCACGTGGAATCCAGCCATCAATGTTCATGAGATCCAACCAGTGTCCAATAATATCCAAGGAAATATGTGTATCCCATCGCCTACCCTTATTCACATAGAATAGTATCATAAAATCTTACAAAAAAGACGTAACAAATCAGAAGGAAGATATATATTTAACAAACCAGATCAATAGCTGATGAAAACCCTCGTCCCATAAGAATCCTCTAGGAAAGAAGGGGCGACTTGGAACAGCAGTATACAACTCAGCTGGCCAGTATAATATAGAATCACCTTCAGATCGATGCTGCATTAACATGACTATAGACTCAGTTGCATACATTTGCGTTAAAGATATTAGTTTTTCTTTAAGTAAAAGAAAATGGTGAATATGAATACATCTATTATAATCAAGATGCAGTTGCATACTGTGTTAACGATATTATTGTTTCTTACATAAGTAGAAAATGGTGGACGTAAATACATGCATTATAACTAAATGGACACACACATATATAAACTTTTTCAATAGTTTGATACCTTACAATTGTATCATTTAAAAAATGTACTCGTATAATCTACCTAGTTCAAGCAAACCTTAATGACCACAAGTATAACTAAGAATAATAATATGCTGTTTCAAGAGGCACCTACATCATATGGGAGTATGAGACTATATGCGATACAGATTAAAGTTTAAACAGATATTCAGATTCATGAGAATTTTGGTTTATATCTTTATAATGAAGCATAGCAGACTGACTTACCTTCGAGGGTTGTGGAAATAATATTTTTGATTGGCCATAGAAGTATCCAATTCCACCTAACAGATTTCCAATAGCAGCCTTACCAACTTCCAGGGATTCTGAATCAAGCTGCAGATAACACACCTAAATTATCAGATTGCTATAATTTATTGCTTTCCAAGAATTTAACATGGACAATGATTTGAGATCCAAAGTAATCATCTTTCTCATTTTATGTTCTTGTAATGGCTACAAAGCATGTACTTACAAGTGTTCGTAACACGAGGAACTTCATTATTAAAAAAACCCTTGACATGATAAAGAGTGGTCACAAAGCAAAACAATTGTGATACACACATAACTTTTTGGTATAAACACAAGCAAGCAAAAGTTAAGGCTATTCATATGCCTAAACTACAATAATGATGAAGGACAACATAAGTTTCTCTTAATGGATACCTTGTCTGATGGATTAAAGATCTTCTTGTATTTATCATCAAACTCACTTTCCTTCGTATGAAGTTGACCAGTCAGAGACATACCTACATATACGTAAGAGATGTAAACGATAAGAAAATTTGAAGAAACTGACATATTATATTAGCTATAGTCATTAAACAATTATCTTGCTAATCAAAATAGTAACATCAACTTTGTGATTAAGATATAAAGTAGCACCTGTGAGGCTGTCAACACGTTCTTCGACTCTAGCATCATCAATATCAGTTCCAGTTACAAAAGCAATATCTGCTTTAAAAGGAGTTTTAGCAGTGATCTGCTAAGATGAAAGGAAGAGGTTGATGAAAACTGAACCCGAAATAAAGTTGATTTTTTTCTAATGATGATAGTACTGTAAATAATGATGGATATGCGGACAATAAAACTGCACCTGATAAACTAAAATGTTAGGAGAATCGTCAGATGTGTCTGGAAGCTCCAAATGACCAAAGCTTCTTACCTATCAGAACACAAGGAACACTATTCAATCACCTAACAGAACCACAAATTACATAACAGAAGTAGCGAGTGATGTAAAAAGATAAGTTTCTAAGAACCACCATTCATATTTTTTCTCCAGCAAACAACTTATCTATAAAATCAGCCGTTCAAAAAAAAAAAAACAACTTATCTATAAAAAATCAGTTACGATAAACAAAAATATAATAAGGTCAAATATTGCCGCAGTACTTGGTATGCAAGAATTCCTTGAACCAAATCAGAGAGATTGTGAATGTGAGGCGTCTTGAGACCAATATGATGAACTTCAAAATCATCCTGAAAACAAGTTCGTCATCAGTTAAAATTCCACAAAATATTGAAGCTTAATAATGGTGAAAAGAATCTAGATGTTTTCATGATGTTACATTTGATTTTAAATGTAGCTCCCAGTCACCAACATCATGTCGTGATCCAAATGCCAAAAGTGACTTCTCATAAATTTCTGTGACACTGCGACCCAAGCTTAAAGCATTTTCACCCTCGTCAGCCACGTAAAAGAAAAGTTGTGCGGCCTCTGGCATATTTTCACTTAATCTGGAATCAGCCATAAAGCACGACCAAACAGGGTAAATTTCTTGCAGCGTAAGCAATGAGCCACCAAATTTTTGCAAAATAAATGTACCAAAAGGAAAAATAACTTATTTCAAAAAGGGTAAGGTGTGTACTTCTCAGATTGTACTCCAAGTCGAAAAGCCCAGTCTCCCCCATAGCCACTGTCATTTACTTTGGATTTCAAAAAACTTGTGGTCAACGTCATTCCATGGTCAATTAGCACCTGATGTCCATAGTCTCTTCCATTGTGTTTATTCCAACCATATGTTTGAAGGTCATCTGCATCTTGGCAAACATGTCTCATATGATATTGACCATCTTTAACACCAAGCCACATCAATCCAGCAACCAATGATTTTGGAGTCCTGCCAAGTACAACCGACATCATATATCAAAAATATCACAACTACTTATAAACTTATTATTTGATGTTTACATAAAGAAGCCACAAATTTGCACAACACCGACTCCAGAAACTATCTATTCAAAGTATCCATAACTGTGGGTTGTGATATATGTTTCTTTTACAAAACATCATGTAAATAAAGGAGCTGCAATACTATAAAGCATACACAGTCCAATTTACAAACCACTTTAGCCCAAAATGCTCACAATCTTATGCAAAACCTTACATAACAAATGCCATTTCTTAGTCACTCATTCCAACCCCAATTTAGATGGTCATTTCTTAGTCACTCGTAACAATAAATTACAGCATTACTCCATTTCTATCACGAAATGGCCTAGTGACTCCCTAAAGGAAATTTTTGGTAGTGCATTCTGACAGTGATTATCTTATTACTACATATTTTCATTTTCAAGCCGCATATAATCAGTTTCTAGTATTTGGATACACTATCTCACGCCGTAAACACATACCTCGCTCGAACGCCGAAATATACATTGGGACGATACGTCCCCCAATACAAACTCTCCTTATGCTCACCTTGAAACTACAAACACAACACAAAACAATCAATTACACACATTATATAAAAACACAAAATTCACAACCACAAAAACCTCACCATCTCAAGGTCCATAATTTTCGGGCCGTTAAACGGCGTAACAACTCTAGGCAAAACATCACCATTTCCATCACCGTCCAAAAACTTAACAGAACGGAACACGAAAAACAAGACGACTAATGACGTCATGATAATAAACCCTAATGTAATGAAATTAACATCCAGGATTCTGATTTGATCTTTGCTTCTTTCTTTTTGTGATGTTGATGGTTTTCGGTTACGGAGTTTGTTGTTGTGGTCTTCATTGGTGGTGGTGGTGGTTGGTGATGGTTTGATTCTGTTTCTGGTGGTTTTCCGGCGGTCGTCTCCGGTCATGTTTTCCGGTGATGGTTCAGTTCATTCAGTTAAAGTGTGGAAGTCAAAATAGATCAGTTTACTTTTGTGTTATTGGGACAAGTCAATATTCTGTTTTTTTTAAATGAAAAAATGGACGCGTATAGCGGCGACGATGTTTAATAGCGTTAATTTGTGTTCGTAATTTTTTTTTATGTATGTATAGGACAAGTCAATAATATTTTGTTTTCTTTTTACATAGTATAGATAAGTTTTCAATAAAACAAATTCACTTTTTTATATCTTAGGTTGTATTATGTTACTCTAAAGGTCGAGTTCTGTTTGAAAGCGTTGCTTAATGCGTGAATTTCTAGTTAATCTTGTTGGTCTTGTTGAGTATCCCAACGAGTACGTGCCACGAGTAGAGACTCGATATGGCATCACACTGGTCGGGAGTTGGGGCCGCTCCCCTAATGAGTCCTAGGCAGGACGAAACCAGTAAACTTATATTATAGGCGGGACGGATGGCTAGTCCTTATCGATATAAAGACGTCACGCGGGGTTGAAGGAATGACTCCGTGACAATTAGCTACAAATGTTTTTTCAAAAGTTAAAATTATATATCATAACAAGCACGAGCGGACTTAAGGGGTTTTCGGGGTGCCGGTAAACCATATGCAATTTTTTTTTTTTTTGCGTGGTGTAAATCTATGGCAGATCTACATATGTTCTCTGAAATGCATTTGATCTTAAAGTTTTGTGGTTAATCTTTTTAAAAGATCTAAATAAAATGTAATTGATGACTTTTATTCTTTTAATTATGGATCCGTCATTGCAAGGTGACTACAATCCATAGCATTCGAAGTGAAGCTAATGTTTTATTATTTTTTACATGGCTAATGATTTGCATACTCCTTTATTTGCACACTCTATATTGTGTTATGAAGAATTGTACATTTGCTATATACACTGGAGTGTGCCAATTAACACTCTTTTTACATACACTATTTACTCCCAAAACAACGTAACTACTAGGGGTGTTCACGGGGCGGTTCGGCTCGGTTCGGTTAGAGATTTTTACTATCCATCGCAGGGCGGGTAGTTCATTTTACTATCCGAAACTGAACCGTACTAGGTGGGTAACCGGACATGCGGGTACCCAAAATGAACGCTTACCCACGGTTCGGGTCACGGTTAACCATTCTAAAAAATTAATCGAATCAAATAGGACAAACAATAACATAAATTAGAATGTAATATATCATTGTCTTAAAATTTAGTAACATTGAAGAGATTAGAGTTATAGTAAATTTGTTCCGTCCCAATAAAAATATTCAAATTATCATGTGTAACAAAATAACTAATACTATTTATATGACGTTTATAGGTTACGACCACTATAATCATATGTAATCCATGGATATTAGTAAATGATCACATTAAGTAAGTAAAAATTTGTTATATAATAAAAGTAGTGCAATAATATAGTTAATACTTGTACATTTTTATGAATGATTTGTTGATACCTACATGTATATTATACTCGGTTCGGTTCGGGTAACCGCGGATAACTAAAAGTAAAAACCGAAACCGAACCGTGATAAGCGGGTTTTTCCGGTTTCTGGTTTTCTCGGTTTCGGTTTCTTCGGTTATTGGTTTTTTGCGGTTTCGGATTGAGCGGATCGGCTCGGTTCGTCGGTTTCTTGGTTTTTTTGAACACCCCTAGTAACTACAACTTAGAGCATTGAATATGAAGCTACTTTTTCGCCGTTGGTGACCTTCCACATCAGCAGTACCACTCCGGATCAGCATTGTTTGTTCAACGAGGTGGCATCCTTGGTGTGGGAAGGGTTTTGTGTATTTGTTTTGAATGCACGTAACATAATGCTGATGAATAACGCTTCTATTTAATTGGTGTTACCTACTCATCGTGCTCTTATAACTCACGACAGTGTTTCGACTAGTGTACACTTATGTTTTGATTTGCAACGTTTCGAAATTCTGACAGTTAGATGATCGAGTGTTTTTCAGGTTCTTATTAATAATTTGAAAAGTATGTAGATACAATGATTAAGGATTATGGAGTAAGTTCTGTTGCAATCATCATGGACTGCTTTATAGCTTAAAAACTAGAATTTGAATTGCAAAAGTTAATAATCAGTTTCGAAATATAGGTTCAAACACTCTCTCAAGAGTGACATGACAAAAATCATTTCACTTGGCAAAATCAGAAGAGGTATGAATACAATTATCATTCAATTACATACCTCCATTGCGAGGAGTGATATCGTGTAATGTTTTTTAGCTTTGGTTTTGGTTTAATATATTTGATGCTAGATATTTTTACAGAAACAATTATTTATAACATGAATCAAATTGATATGAAGAATCTATTTCAAAACACACATTTAGTTGTCTGCCTACAACTCGTCAACCTTAATACTGTACTAAACCAGAAACACACCAATTACCTCACAAACACCAGTCCCATCCACCCACCAAAAATGGTCATCAAGTTTATCATAATTACACTATTAACCTTGGCCGCGATAACGACCGAACCTGTAATCCCACAAGAAATATCCAGCCTCCAAGGCGAATGGCAACTGCTGCACAAAAATATAGGTATATCCCCAATGCATATGCAACTCTTACACAACGACAAAGTGGTTATGTTTGATAGAACTGATATTGGCCCTTCAAACATCTCTCTTCCATTTAACCTTTGTCGATATGATCCTTTTGATTCTGTGCTCCAAAAGGACTGCACCGCGCACTCAATCCTTTATGATATTGGGACCAACACATTTAGACCACTGTCCATACGAACAGATACATGGTGCTCATCTGGTGCGGTTCTAGCAGATGGGACATTGGTTCAAACTGGTGGGTATAATGATGGAGACCATACAGTTCGTACCATGGTTCCATGTGACAATGAAATTTGTGACTGGATTGAGTTCCCTGGGTACCTTACTGAACCTAGGTGGTTTTCGACAGATCAGTTACTTCCCGATGGAAGGGTTATTATTGTTGGTGGTAGACGACAGCTTAGCTACGAGTTTTATCCCATGGGTTTGCCGGATTACTTTAGTTCATTTGTCAATTCTTCTTCTTACTTGCTAGATTTTCTTAAAGGTACAAGTGATGGGGTAATTGAGAACAATTTGTACCCGTTTGTGCATTTGTTGCCTGACGGAAACTTGTTCATTTTTGTGAATGTTCGGTCAGTGGTGATTGATTACAAGCATAACCAGGTAATTAAGTACCTTCCACCCATTACAGGGGAAGATCCTAGGAATTATCCATATTCAGGGTCATCAGTATTGCTTCCTCTAGATGAAAACACATTAATGGAACCTGAAGTGATGGTATGCGGTGGTGTTCAACGAGACGCTTACTTGGATATCCAACGACATCGTACTTTTGCTCGAGCGGTTCCAACTTGTGGAAGGATCAAACTGTCCGATGAAAATCCCAGTTGGGAGATGGAGACCATGCCCATCGGACGGGTGATGGGCGATATGGTCATTCTACCAAACGGAGATGTTATCATAATCAACGGTGCAGGGTCAGGTACAGCTGGATGGGATAATGCTCGTGATCCAGTGACCCGGCCCGTGATTTACCACCCAAATAATCTTCCAAACACCCGATTCTCGGTGATGCCACCATCGTCTATACCTAGGCTTTACAACTCAGGTGCAATTTTGGTTACTGACGGACGGGTTTTGGTAGCAGGAAGTAACCCCAACCAGTTTTATAACTTCACTAATGTCGAATTCCCTACGGATCTAAGCTTGGAAGCGTTTTCACCACCATACTTGACAAAAGAGAATGCCCCCCTCCGCCCCATAATTGTGAGCTTAGATGAAATTATAGAGTATAAGAAACAACTAATGGTGACATTTACAGTGGTTAAGTATTTAAAGCTAGCAAAGGTTACAGTAAGGATTATAGCGCCATCATTCACAACACATTCACTGGGAATGAATCAAAGAATGGTGGTGTTACAGGAAGTTAGAAATGTATCATTTGTAGGGGAGTTACTTGTCAGAACTTACACTATTGTGGTTGTCGGACCATCAACGGCTGAAATTGCACCACCAGGATATTACATACTGTATCTGGTTCATGCTGGTGTACCTAGTCCCGGAAAGTGGGTAAAAGTTCAATAAAGAATTACCATCATGTCCTTCACCAGGAGGGGTATCCATACATCTACGAGTTTCATAGTGTGCAAGTGTTAATTAACATATTTTGTAACAAAGATGCTCATTTTGGTAAATTAACTCACACATCTCATGAGTGTTTAATTTGTAACTTAAGACAAGGTTCAAACATACCAATGCCTCTAAAAGGCTAATTTGGATTCATGTTTAATACAAAGCATCAATGACTAAGCAAGTTGACAAATTGTGCAAAAACATTTGTGAGAAATTACAGCACTCATGCAACGACAGCCTCGGTCATTTCATGTTCAACAGTGGCGGGTTCAACAGGGTAGTAAGAGTAGTGAAGTTCCCCAACATCGTCTCCAGATAGCTTGGTCCATCCGTTAGGACCCACGTGATACACTGCAATATGAATCATTTAATTGTTTCAAGATCATGGAGACATACACAAAAAAACAAATACATTGGACACTGAAAGATAAAGTACCGCTAGCAACACCACCACTTGCACCATCACGGAATGTTGCATGATAGATGGATCTTCTAGCCAGCTCAGCGGCTTCATCGACTGTCATGTCGTAACGGTACCTGGCAAAGAGACAACATCAATGTCAAAAAGAACAAATAATTTTGTTCCAAAAGTTAAAAGACAATAACATTATATAGGGATGCCTCAAATTAGATCTTCCACACATGAAAATTGTACTGTTCACACACTTCTAATAAAACAATTGATGATTAACCAAATGTCATATACATTAGTGTCAAACAACACGTAAATCAATGCTACTAAGCTCTTTATCATGATGATAAAAGGCAAGATATTGGTCATAAACATATCAGAAAGGAAAATGTTGTAATTTCACAAGATATCCGAAAAGGAAGTCTAGGATATTTAGGCCTTGAAAAAATATCATAAGAACAAAATATTGCTAATGAGTGTAGGTAGGAGATAGTGCTCACCCGCTATCTAATACACCGTATGCATATGGTGAACCAGATCCAACAGAAAACTTGGTACCCTTTAGCCGTCCTCCTTCACTGTCCACGTAGTATAGGCCAGGGCCCTATAAAACAAAAAACGATGCAACATACGTTAGGACAAACTCAGACATGTCAAGCACATTAGGCTCGAACTATAATGCTGAGGGTTGGGTAACGGGTAAAAACATGTTACTTTATTCGGTCTAGGTTCACCCAGATGATTTTTTGTCCAATTTTTTAAAAAAATGAAAATAGTCAATATGTTAACTTGTTAAGAGGAACCATATCACTACAGCAATAATCTAACTTTTATATAAATGATTTTGCTGTATATATTAAAACTATAGAACATTACCAAAATCGAACCAACCATATTGTTCGACTGTATGTACCTTTTCATCCCATCCTGCAATCATTGTCCCAACAGAGAGCCCCATTCCACGATAAGAATAGAGAATGTTTGCCAACAGTTTTGAAGCCCCGGTAACTGATATTCTTCTCTTGTTTGCAAGTTCATGCAACCGGCACTGAAATAACATACACAAGTATTAATTAGCTATATTTGCAGCAACCACACATTCATGATAGATATAGGTTTTATGAGTTTCTCAATTTCTTTAGGGCGTATATTGCAAATGACATTAAAATCTTAAACTAATAGCAAGACAGGGCAGCAATGTCTATCAGTGTACTGCAATTGCCATCTACATTCAGACATTTACCTAATACTATCATACCCAAGAAATAGTGCCAAAATGAAACTGAAAAGGTAACACAAGATTACCTTGATACCTAGATTTCTGTGCCAGAACTGGCAATCAGCAGCTCCACCAGCCATAGTACCCAGCATATAAGGATTAATTTCAATAATTTTCTTCACAGATTGAGAAGCTGTGAATTTCGAAAACAAAAGATTATTAGTTCCTTAAATGCTATCGTAACTCAACCAGCAACCTAGATACCACCATCAAATACAAACTACAAAGGAAAATATAATGTGAGTTGCATAGTTCTTCAGACACAGGTTACAAACAAGTTAACAACCCCATGATCTAATTTCTGAATCTTTATTAAGCACATGATGACATCTATCAACAAAATGTAGCTGCATATTGAGGAAGTTAAGATACATTAATCCTCTATATTGAAAACCATGGATAACATCAGATAACCTAGTCGTCAACCCACACAAGGAAAAAATACTAATAATTAACTTTACATCGCTGAATACTAGGTTCATTACCACGCTGCAGAAATTAAGAATTTATATAGAAGACTGTCCACAAGTCAAGTTTTTCATTATACTGGCTTCCATGTATCAAGTAAATTGTTTCCGACATACATATCAAATCTTAGGACAATGATTACTTTACTAGAAGATCAGATATATAGATAAACATATAGGCATGTTCAATGATATTTTTTAGAAGAACTCTTCATCAGAAGCAAGATCAGTAAATCAGAATAAAAGAGCACGAAGTAAAAAATGTTGACAGTAAGAAAGTTGCATACAGATATAGCCTCCCATGCTAGCTCGTGAATCGGCAGCAACCATCACACCATCCTTAAAGATAAAAGCCAGAGTCGTTGTTCCCTTTGCTGGTTTTACCATTTGAATAGATTTCTTCTGATACTCATCAAACTGAAACAACAGTCGAAGCACTTAGCATATTTCTGCAGTGACTGGGTTACCTATAGGAAGAAAAAAATGTACGAAATACTAACTTGAGGAGATGTAACTTACGTTAGATGTAACAGGAAGATCAAATGCAGGGGCGGCTGAGAAGCCATCAAAAAGCAAGTCATTGCTTCCCCCGTAGAGTGGGGCACTTGATTCGAGTCCACTGAAGTCAAGTTTCATGATTTCAACCTAGAAACATCATTTCATCATACAAAAGTTAGTTTTAGTCCAGAAGCTACTTTCTTCGTAACTGAATCAACGACATTAGATGCATTTGTAAATAATATGTTCCATTCTGCATAAAATAACAAGGTTTAAATTCTGGTATCAAACACACACTTTCAGAGGTTGAATTGTACAGAACAAGAAAGCTTAGAAAGCTAAATCAATCAAACGTTATAACAATTACTGTGTGGTTGTCTTAAGAAACAGATGAGGTAAAACATGGAAAGCAAAACAAATAGGCACAATAGAATACCGAAACTTATGTATCTAAGACTAGTCGTAATGATAACCCCAGGTTCTTGGGGTCATCCCTGCCACCTCAGTGCCAGCTTCTCTCTCTAACACCAAACACATGACCCTAAGCCCGTAGTAAGGCAACCCCAATCACAACCAAACAAGTGGTCTAATAAGAAACCAAAAGGATACAGGTCGCAATAATGGTGTTAGTCTCTTAACTAAAAGCAATAATCATTCTCGATATACCATCAGCTAAATACAAGTAGTGGTACTCAAACCTACTGCTTCAACTCTTTCAGTCAGATATTATTACTACTAACGGGAGACGAAAAGGTGGACATACTAATCGAAATAATGTCGAAAATCAAAGATTCCTATCCTACTGTAAGGTAATATTCTCATAACTTTTATGTTTCAAGACATAATTAACTAAACAACAAATAAATAAACAGCTGACGTGGAATAGTACGATTAAGATCGAAAATTTGTGCAATTACAGAAGACGCGAATTAAATCATACCTTTGTCAATTTTTGATACTTAAACGAAAAACACAGTCGTTGAGTTTATTTAATTCAGTTTAGTACTTTTTTTGGTGGGTTTTCTTGAACAACACTGTAATGTAACTCCTCATGATCGGGTCGGCTATTCCAACACCCGAATAGTTTAGTTTGACCACCAGTAGACATGGGCTAATTGGCCTATTTGTATTTTAGAATTTTTTGCTAGTCCAGTAAAGTATAGCCCAACTTAAACCAATTCTTCCTTCGTTTTTGTTTTTGTTTTAGTAAAACAAGGATGGCTACGAGCCGCCGCGTTGCGGCGGGGCGGTGATTTTGCGGCAAATTTCTGCATGCAGTTGGTACATAAATGAAACGTTTGGTTTATCAAAAACTCTAGTGATACTACTACAATAGCGGCAAAAACTTTGTCAACAAAAACACATCCATTAGAGCGCTAAATTTCTTTTGACAGTTCAAAAGCAAAATGAGTATTTCAAAAAAGTCGTAATTAGACATACAATGAAAGAGTAATGAACTGAAAGATATCATAAAAGATGTTGATAATATCTCCCATGCTAATTAATTGCAAATTACTTTCAAAAAAAAAAAAAAAAAAAAAAAAAAAAAAAAAAAAAAAAAAAAAAAAGGCTAATATTTGGGCCAGCAAGCAGGCTAACAGTTGGGCTACCAAGATAGTGACGTCAATTTGAGGCAAGCAAATATGAGCAACCAATGAGAACACACCGAATTGACCATCTATTATATATATAGTAATTTTGCTAGGCGGATTTTTAGTTAAGCGGGGCCGGCCGTGCTTAAAGTAAACAAGGGCATACAGACAACAGCTAGTAATCTAAATAACTGAGACAAATTAGTTAAAGTGATTTGTATTATAACGCGTTACATTTACAAATATAAATGTTGATTTGTGTAAAAGGAGAATCGATCGGGAAAAATACAAATATCCAGCATAAAAGATAATGACAATTTCATATTCACTCAAAACATGCTTCAAAATCATTATACATTATGCATTCAATGATTGTGATTTGGTTAGATAGGATATTTTCAATCAAAAGGATGTGATATATGAAATTCTTCTAAAAAAATCATGGACATGCGTAATGTTGCACTTTCATTGTTAATAATACTCTGCTTAATATGTCTACATACTCAAAAATATGAAGTTACCTATAGGGTAAGGATCCAATGAGAAGAAAACTTAAAATGAGAAGGATGAGAAATAACTATAACCACACATTTGAGATGCATCGACTTGATTTAGATGCATCTCTATTCATTTAGATGCATCCCAATTAGTTCCGAAAAGTGATTTGAAGTGAAAACGATGCAAAGTAGTACTAATAACAAATTTGACCCGCAGAGGATGAAAAATGCATAGGATTTATCTAACTTGATGAAATGCATCTGATATATGTCTATGCATCTAATTTTTTGCTAGAAAATATATTATTGTGCATCTAAAAGATTAGGGATGCATCTAATTTAAGTCGATGCATCTCAAATGTGTTGTTATAGTTATTTCTCATCCTTCTTATTTTAAGTTTTCTTCTCATTTGATCCTAAGTCGTTACCTATAATCATACAATCATAAAAGGCCAAAAATGTGACTACGGTGTCACTAAATCATGATATGATATCATGCAAAACCATTGTTTTAAAATTAGTTTTTTAGTTGACTCGGTCGAGCTCTCGTTTTTCCGGCTCTAAAATACTATGCATGTAATCATGAAGTTAAGTAAAGCAATTGTATGGTTATAATGCTTTTGATACTTCAAATTACACACTCCGAAATCCGAATGTATAATTTTTGATTTCAATCAAAGAATTGCAAGTGTTCAATCGCTAATCATTGTATTATATTTATAAATCAATTCGCTAAGGTATATTCCTGGAATCTTTTTTAAAATATTAGTATTACCAGCCCATCAAATGTTAGCCCAATAAAGTGGTGTTCTGTGTTACTTAGTACTTTAGTAGCAAACAGTATAGCCCAACGTCATTATTGATATACCAGTTTCTACTATGTTCTGGGCAGTTGCTGCCTTCGTTTTGAAGAAACCGGTTGACTGTCCTGCTTACTAGGGTTTCGGTAGGTCGAAGTTTCTCTTCTCTGTTACTTCTGTCTTAGATTTACGTATTTCAGGTGCTTGCTTTTAATTATTTACCTTCTTTGTTTTTTTCAATTGCTAACTTGCTGAGCTGTTTGTTGTTGATCCACCAAATTTTTATCCTTAAACATGTGCCTAGATCGTTTAAGCTCATAAACTACTAAAGTTACATATGAAAACAAAAACTAAACCTTCAAAAAAAAGGATGGTGCTCTTAATTGTTGTTGATCCATCAGATTTTTATCCTCAAACATATGCGTACATCGTTTAAGCTCGTAAATTACTAAAGTTAGCTATGAAAACGAAAAGTAAAGCTTCAAAAAAATATGATGCTCTTAATTTTGTGACTGAACCTTTGTCGGCCCACTTGAATGTCATTAGTTTAGAAGAACCAAATGATCAGAATTTGCAGCGGTTATCGAGCAGGGATGCGTGCACACACAGTATAGCTGATGTTGGCCATGTAGTTGACATTTCTGCGTCCAAGAGAAAGGTTGTTTCGGCAGCCTTTTCGCCATTGCGTTTAGGTGAAAAAAGACTCAAGAGGGTCGATGATGGGTATGGTTGTTCTAATGATTGTGCTGTTACTCATAACTCAAGTGGGTCTCATGACGGTGTTCAGTTTTGGGCGACGCAAGCTTGGACGCCTGGAAACTTTTCCCATGATCAGCAGCCTGTGGTTGATCAGGTGGTGTCTCATGAGCCTGGAGGAGGTGGTCAGTTAGGAGTTGTAGATGTATCAACATCAGCTGTTGCTCCAAATGAAGGAATGACCTTGGCTGACAATTTAGGTGACCGTCCTTTAAAGAGAAAGGGAGATTCTTTGCAGCGGCATCCTTCTGACGACACCATAAATAAAGCGAGGAGGACTATTACAGACCATCCGTCGTTGCCGTTTGAAACGCAAATGGGTGAGACGGTTCCGGTGCAGCGGAATACGTATTTTAGAGGTTTGGATTCTAGATTGTTATTTGCTTTACATTTTTATAATAAACTTACATAAACGTGCATTTATTTATTTCTTAGATAACTGGTTTCTTTGTTGATGGTTGCAGGCTCATCAACAGGGACGGAGCCAGTGGGGGGGCTGGAGGGTGCTCGGCCCCCCCCAACTGGCCCAACTAGTCATTTTGTAGCGTGGACAGCGGCGGAGTTACATAGGGTCTTTGAGATTTTTTCAGAATCTGCCCCCCTTAACTTCTATGATCTGAATTTAAAATCAGTTTAAAAGCATTTGATTCGGATGGTAAGAAGGTTTCTGAAGCATAAATATCAAAAATAAGGAAAAGTGTATCGGGGAAGATGAAGTTGGGGAAGATGCAGTGTACTATTATTTATATTAATATTAAAAATGGTAAAGTAAAAAGATACGTAGTATTTGATTGTCACGTGTGTGGGGTTGGGTTGTTAGAAAGGAGTGGCCATTTTGATTGCATGAGTAATACTAGTACTTTTTTTCTTCTAAAATTTCAGTATCTTCATGTACTTTATTGAATTTTAGTTTATTTTTACTCATTTTATGTTTAATATTCAAATTTGTACTGTGTTATTATATAACTATAGAATGATATAGGTTCATATTTGTTATAAGTCTCGCCAAATAAGTTAAGATGTCTTTTTTATTGTATTAAAAATTCCTTAACAAGTAATTACACTTGTATGTTACTATAGAAAAAAATATCATTGAGCCGGTATGTTGAACGATTTAAGCTTCAATCCAGCTTTTACAACAAAAAACTACGGTATATGTTTACTACCCGAAAAAAATTGAGCCCCCCGCAATATAAATTCCTGGCTCCGTCTCTGCTCATCAAATATGCCCTTTATTTTAGATTTCGAATCAGGACATGCCCGACCAACATGCCATTCTTTTTCTTCTCCATGTGGTCGTCAACGTTGTGCATCTCCTTTATTGCCATCCCGTATGACAACGGGTGCTGGTAAGCATTTATAGTATTTTTGAAGCATGCTGATTTGCCTAGAAGAAAGGATGTGATATTATTGGTATAACTTTTACATGTACTTGATGCTTTTTATAGCTGCAAATGTTGAGTCGGATACCAATTCACCGACCGATGAAGTGCCTAACAGTGTCCCTAAAAATGGTATGCATGTGATGCTTTCCGTTTTCTCCGTCAAAGTTAATCCTTACAATATAGTATAAACGTGCATTTATTTATTTCTTAGATAACTGATTTCTTTGTTGATGGATTTCTTTGTTGATGGTTGCAGGCCCATCAAATATGCCCTTGATTTTAGATTTCGAATCAGGACATGCCCGCCCTGCTGGCCAATCTTTTTCTTCTCCACGTGGTCATCAACGTTGTGTATCTCCTTTATTGCCATCCCGTATGACAACAGCTGCTGGTAAGCATTTATAGTATTTTTGAAGCATGATGATTTGCCAAAAAGAAGGGATATGATATTATTGGTATAACTTTTACATGTACTCGATGCTTTTTATAGCTGCAAATGTTGAGTCGGGTATCGATTCACCGACCGCTGAGGTACCTAACAGTGTCCCTAAAAATGGTATGCATATGATGTTTTCCGTTTTCATCGTCAAAGTTAATCCTTACAATATATATAGTACTTATGTATGTAATGTTACGCTTATAGGTGTTGGGAATCAACGTTCTCAGCCTCGGTTTCACGAAACTCAACGACGAGGAGGTTTGTTCCGTAATTGTTGTCATAAACTTTACGGACTCTATTTGCCGCAAAAATTTTTTGGACCGTCTATGTAAACATCTTTTGCTTCGTTTGTATATAGGACCTCCAGCTGAATATAAACCTTTTGGACGATGTAATCGTGTATGTCGACACTGTCATGCTATATTTTGGGATGAGGAAAAGCTTAGCACATCAACAGGATCTACTGGTCCGCTATATCACCGATGCTGTTTACAAGGAAGGGTTAAACTGTTTGTCCCACGCGAGTATCCTCCGCTTATTCAGCAGCTGTTTTCCGACAGTCATTTTCTCGAAAACATAAGGGCGTATAACCAAATGTTCGCAATGACGTCTTTGGGTGCTACTGTTGATGAATCTGTTAACACAGGATCAGGCCCTTACGTGTTCAAAATATCGGGTCAGATTTATCATCGTATAGGCCATTTGTGTCCTGACCGTGATACGACGCCACGTTTTTTGCAGCTTTATATATATGACACGGTTAATGAGGTGCAACACCGCCTCAGTCATTTTACGCCGAATGGCCATCCTGTTCTAAGGCGTGAAATTGTAGAGCAACTCATACACTTCCTGGATCACAACAATGCATTGGTGCAGCTATTCAGAATGGCAAGGGATAAGCTGTTACAAAATGATGTGCCCGATTTCAAAGTGAAGCTATTCAACGTAGGTTCAAGATCCCAATATGAGTTACCGACAGCAGATGCTATTGGCGCGATAGTTTTTGACGATACTGCTGAAACGGAAAGTGATTTCGACATTATTTTGGAAACTCATTCGGGCGAACCTCAACGAATAAATAAACTACATGCGTGTTACATGTCTGCACAGTTTCCATTGTTGTTCGTGTATGGTGAACAAGGTTACCACACTGATCTTAAGTTTCTTAATGTAGATGGTGTGTACACGCGAAGGGGAAAACGATTGTCGATGAAAGCCTTTTACTTATACCAGTTGCACGACAGGTTAGGCTACTATAATCTTCTAAGTAGAGGTGGCAAGCTTTTCCAACAATATGTTGTGACCGCTTACTGTAGCATAGAACAAAGCAGGATGGATTACATAAGGACGCATCAGTCTGACATACGAGGTGATTACCTATCGGGCCTTTATGATGCAATTACTAGAGGAGATTCTGATGGATCAGATATAGGTTCAAGAATTATCTTACCGGCCTCATTCACCGGGGGTCCAAGGTATATGTACAGTCATTACTTGGACGCTCTAGCTATCTGCAGGAAGCATGGGAATCCTTCTTTTTTCATTACGTTCACGTGCAACACCAAATGGCCAGAAATTGAAGACTACATGGAGGCATACCCTCGATTAGCAGCTGCTGATAGGCCTGATGTGGTGGACAGAGTGTTTGAGTGCAAAATTCATTCTCTTATCAAGTATATTCGAGATCGGCAACCTTTTGGAGTATTGACTGCAGGTAGATTAGTTGTTTTTGTTACTTCCATGTTTAACATTTATTTGTTGCCTAGATATATGTGCAGTTAACTAACAGCATTTCCCCTGCTTGCAACTTTAAATCTCTAATTAATAATGTCCTTTTCTTTTACAGTTTTGTATACGGTAGAGTTCCAGAAGCGCGGCCTCCCCCACTGCCATATATTGATCTGGATAAACCAGCGTCCTGAAACGCGACGGGATTCTGACATTGATAGGTATATCAGTGCTGAGCTTCCTGATCAGCTAATAGACCCGGAAGCATTTAGGGTAGTTTCCGAATTTATGGTGCACGGGCAGAGACGGAGCCAGGAATTTATATTGCGGGGGGCTCAATTTTTTTCGGGTAGTAAACATATACCGTAGTTTTTTGTTGTAAAAGCTGGATTGAAGCTTAAATCGTTCAACATACCGGCTCAATGATATTTTTTTCTATAGTAACATACAAGTGTAATTACTTGTTAAGGAATTTTTAATACAATAAAAAAGACATCTTAACTTATTTGGCGAGACTTATAACAAATATGAACCTATATCATTCTATAGTTATATAATAACACAGTACAAATTTGAATATTAAACATAAAATGAGTAAAAATAAACTAAAATTCAATAAAGTACATGAAGATACTGAAATTTTAGAAGAAAAAAAGTACTAGTATTACTCATGCAATCAAAATGGCCACTCCTTTCTAACAACCCAACCCCACACACGTGACAATCAAATACTACGTATCTTTTTACTTTACCATTTTTAATATTAATATAAATAATAGTACACTGCATCTTCCCCAACTTCATCTTCCCCGATACACTTTTCCTTATTTTTGATATTTATGCTTCAGAAACCTTCTTACCATCCGAATCAAATGCTTTTAAACTGATTTTAAATTCAGATCATAGAAGTTAAGGGGGGCAGATTCTGAAAAAATCTCAAAGACCCTATGTAACTCCGCCGCTGTCCACGCTACAAAATGACTAGTTGGGCCAGTTGGGGGGGGCCGAGCACCCTCCAGCCCCCCCACTGGCTCCGTCCCTGTGCACGGGCCATGTGGAGAAGCCTTTCCAAATGCACCTTGCATGATCAATCGTTCAACGTGCAAGAAGTTTTTCCCGAAAGAATACTGTCACGCAACTTTTGTTGATAAGGCAGGGTATGTACACTATCGGAGGCGGGATATAGCTATAAACGCAACACGACATAATGTCAGGCTAGACAACGCATATGTTGTCCCTTATAACCGTGAATTGTGTATGGCATTTTATGCCCATATAAACGTTGAGTATTGCGGTTGGACTATGCTTATCAAGTATTTGTTCAAATACATTTCCAAGGGCACTGATAGAATAATGGCTAGAATAACCAGAGCTGTTGGAGAACAACCACACCCGCCTTCTGTAGCATCATCTTCAAATGGTCAGCCGTACCTCCAAGTTGATGAGATTCAGAATTTTGTTGATGCTCGGTATATAGGACCTCATGAGGCTTGCTGGCGTATATTTGGTTTTGACATTCATAACCGAGATCCGGCTGTTCAAATACTTGCTGTTCATTTAGAGAATATGCAAAATGTTACATTCAGACGACGCCATAGGCTGCAAACTATTGTGGACAACCCTGGATCAACAAAAACAACTTTGACCGAATGGCTTGCATTCAACAAATCGTTTGAAATGGGTCGCCATTTGACCTATCTCGAATTCCCTTCAGAGTTTGTATGGTCAAAGCGTGACAAAAGCTGGTCACCCCGGTGTAACCTTAATAGGCCAGCAATTGGAAGGCTTACGTATGTGCACCCTAGCGCTGGGGATCTTTTTTATCAGCGAATACTGTTGTGCCATCAAAGAGGTTGCACATCGTTCCCGAGCATTCGGACTGTTGATGGGTACACGCATTCTACCAATAGGTCGGCATGCGAAGCAATGGGCCTCTTACAGGATGACCAGGAATGGATTACGGCTATGCAAGAGGCTGCTGCAACTGCAACCGCATCGCAACTAAGAGCACTCTTTTCAGAAATTTTGGTGTTCACGGATATCTGCAGCCCATTGAAACTGTGGGAAATGTTCTGGAAGCATATGTCTGACGACATACCCTTAATTTTATCTGAGTCATTGGGCATTCGTTTGCTATGTGTAAATGAACCGGAACTCCGTGGGGGCGTGTTGTATGAGTTGCAAGTGTTATTGGCGTTACACAGCAAGTCCTTAAAAGATTTTGGACTCCCGTCACCACCTGAGGGGCTGCTGAATATGTTCAAAAATAGAGCGGTTATGGAAGAAAGGAATTACAACAGGGAAGAATTAGCAGCCGAAAGTCGTTCTCTAATTCCACAGTTAAATGTAGAACAAAAGGATGTTTTTGATACAATTATGCGCGCTGTTAGTGAACAAAAACAAGAACTCCTGTTTGTTTACGGACATGGAGGTACAGGAAAAACGTTTCTTTGGAAGACTGTCATTGCTACTCTTCGCTCCGAGGGAAAGATAGTCCTAGCAGTGGCTTCATCCGGCATAGCCTCATTGTTGCTACCATCAGGCAGGACAGCGCACTCAAGGTTTAAAATACCGTTGCAGTTAACCGATGAATCTGTATGTTCTATCAAAAAAGGTACGCAGTTAGGTGAATTACTGAAACAAACAGACTTGGTGATTTGGGACGAAGCTCCAATGGCTGAACGACGATGCTTTGAAGCTTTGGACAGAACTTTTAGGGATATATTAGACGAACCACGTTTGGTTTTCGGTGGTAAGGCTGTAGCACTTGGCGGCGATTTCAGGCAAACGTTACCAGTTAAGAAGAAAGCCACAAGAGATCAAATTATTGCTGCGTC
Organism: Artemisia argyi; assembly: GCA_030686995.1. Taxonomy (NCBI): domain Eukaryota; kingdom Viridiplantae; phylum Streptophyta; class Magnoliopsida; order Asterales; family Asteraceae; genus Artemisia; species Artemisia argyi. The sequence goes on along the minus strand of JARVZY010002372.1, from coordinate 97,832 downwards.
GATTGCAGAATCGTATCTTTGGAGCCACTTCAAAATATTTTTTTTAGAAGAAAATATGAGGTTGCGAAGACCTTCGATGACGTTGGCTGAACAACAAGAGATTGCGCTTTTTTCAGAATGGCTTCTGAACATTGGAGACGCAAATATAGGTTCACAGGACGTTGATGACCCACAAAATACATCGTGGGTGCGGATACCTGACAAGCATTGCTTTCCACCAACGCCCGATGGAATACTTCAGCTGATAGAATTTATCTACGATAACTCTTCACTACAGCAACCAACTGCATCAAGTTTTCAGGAGAAAGCGATTGTCTGTCCCAAAAACGAAACAGCAGATCTTATAAATGCACAAATACTAGACAAAGTCAGTGGGCCGTCACACTTCTATCTTAGCGTAGACGAAGCAGTGCCGATAGGCAATGATGGAGGTGCCGCGGAATTACTATATCCGATTGAATACCTTAATTCAATGAAGTTTCCAGGTATTCCTCCGCATCGACTTGAACTGAAAATTGGCAGCCCAGTGATGCTATTAAGAAATCTTAACCTAACTGGCGGCCTTTGTAATGGAACCCGCATGATCGTCAGCCAACTGTTATCGAAAGTTATTGAAGCAAAAATAATAAGCGGCATAAGAATAGGCCAGAAAGTTTTTCTCCCAAGAATAATCCTGTCAGTGAAAGAAGAAAATATGCCGTTTACTTTTAAGCGTAAACAATTTCCTATTAAATTATGCTATGCAATGACGATAAATAAGAGCCAAGGACAGTCGCTGAAGAAAATTGGAGTGTACCTACCTGAACCGATCTTTGGACACGGACAGCTATATGTTGCTCTTTCTAGAGCAACATCACCCGATGGGTTAAAAATGGTCGTGGCACATCAGGAAGGCCAACCTCCGAATACTACAAAAAATATAGTGTATAAAGATTTCTTAAGAAAATTGCGACGAGGTTAGCTCTTACTTATTTTTATTATGTGTCATAAATAGGTTTCTATAACATTTAGTCACTTAACGTGATGCAATAGGGTAGTGATCAGTTATTATTGCTTATCCTGGCAGCATATAGTTGTTCGAAAACCATTATATATTATCTTTCATTACCTTAACCAGAATTTCCATATGAAAACTATTATGCAGAATGATGACTGATCAACAACAAATGGAAGCGCTTATGAAGAATGTAACGGAACCAGTGATGAGCCAGCTTAAGGCAAAGAAAGATGAAAACGAACCTCATCAATACTGATATATCTACCAACGTAAAAGTGTCATGGCGATAGCCTGAAACAAATTTTCAACAACTTTTCCAACCGCCAACCATACCGAAACCATCAGTTCATTTTTTGTACTAAAGGTATAAACGCAAAGCTGTAATGTAATGGCTGTAAGAAGCATGTATATACACCTGAAAAGGTTAATGTGCCTGAAAAATGGTACGTCACACATTTTGGACTACTTTTGCAGCCACTCATTCCTAGAAATTTCCAGTGTATGCAGCAACAACACATCAAGAAAATTGCCAATTACCCCGCCGCAACGCGGCGGGGCATCCACCTCGTTATATATCATTTGTGGAGGACGCGAATTCCCAGTTTTCATTAAATAATAGTTTCCCCATCCAGATTTTATATAATATTGTACCTATTAAAATACTATTTTCTGTGAATTAAAATATTACTACTTACTGTGTTAAACTTTCCATCATCCCTTTTATTTCCATCTAGAATCCACTGTGATACGTGTACTCAAATTAAGACCGTGACTCATTCACTCAAAATAAAATTTTCATTCTTCTTCTTTACACAAATCCCAAATCAAAAAACGAAACCAAAATCATACATAAACAAATCCTAAATCAAAAAAAGATATTCAAAATCATACATGATAGGGGGTCTTGGTTTGTGTTGTGAAGATTGTGATGATTATACATGTGATGATACATATTAGTGCGATAGGTGGTTGCAATATAGTCATTGTATCCGATGACTCATGTTATGGGACTCATCAAAATCAATAATCCTCCTATTGTGGTTATTTCTTTTTTACCTAAAAACTCGATAGTTTTTTTTTTTTTTTTTTTTTTTTCTCTTCCAGAGTTCCAGATCTCATGCAATCTCTATGGTTCTACTTTTATGAAACACCGAGGTGATATTTTTGTTTATTTTGTGTTATTGGTAATTAAAGTAATTTATCCATGCTTTTATGATTATGTTTTTTCCTTTTCAGGTTGGTGAATTGGTATTCGACAAGTTGGTACAACAGATTATTGTTTATGGGTTTGTTTATCTGTACATCTCCAATATCAAGTTTCTCAATTTTTTTTCCTTTGTGATTGTTGTCCTAAAAATATACAGTAAAAGTTAGCAAATCATCTATATCATATAAGTTATTAGGCGGTCATTTTGAGGATGCTCATAACGTGTTCGATCAAATGTCAGAGGGCTATAAAGGGAGAAATAGAGTATGATATTAATATAGTTGAAGCTGATGCGTGTAAGAAGGGTGTCAACAATTATTTTTATGTAAGAATTAGGACGCTTTAACCTTTCGAATAACTTAAGGTGACGTTTTACCGCTCGACCTGTTTACCCATTCCACCATTCCGGTTTAGCTAAAAAGATTAGAACTTATCTGTTACAATGTCAACTGATCGTCTGTTATGAAATGTAAAATAGACACACAGGTAGTCTATGTATATGTGAGTATTGTTGCTATCAATTGTAGCAAAACTTTCGGATGACATGAGATACACATAAGAGTTTATGTTGTACTTACTTGGTACACCGTGTTGCCAAACTAAGAAATGTTATACATTCCAGTTAATAGAAATACATTCCAGTTAATAGAATATTACTGCCTTTGAGTCCCGCCAACAAACAAAGTGAGAACAATGACACTGTTAATGGCAAACAACACCGTTAGTATCCTTCCCTTTCTTTTCGGCTTCGTTTAGCCGTTTGTAGTTTCTGTTTTGCGTCCCTGTTATTACTAATTTTTTTTATGCTGTTAAGGAACATCGGCGACTATAGATAAACTGACAAAGGAAATGCAGCAAAGTACGGTTGCTAATACCACATATGAAAACACGGCGTTCACAGGTAAGCAATGTGTTGCACCAATTCTCTGTAGTTAGCATAATCGTGAAAACAATCACTTCTACGTCTTATTTAGATAGCCAGAGCCTGATATTATATCGATCGTGGTTGTACGCTGGAAATGGAGTTCACCTCAAATCAACGCAACGCGCACTCAATCCAAGTTTAAGCTCATGGTGAGATGGTGATTCATAGTCTATTTTTTTAGGAAAAATTTGTATGATATTGATTGGCTTTTGTTTGATTGCAGTTTCTAACTCCAATTCATAACTGGGATTCAAGGTAGCTTTCAAGGTACAAAACAAGTGCACCCTAATGTCTCATTTGTAAGGTACTTTATACGTCCATTCACGTGCTGTTTGTGTAACCTTGAAACCAAACTAATGAGTAATAGAATCTAATAAAGGTGATTTTGTTTTTGGGTTATCAGATTTCCGACACGTTTGCAATCTAGCAAGATCAAAGATAAGAAGGTTAGCCTGATTTTGAATGTATTCCTTGTTGTTTATTCCTGTTGTGTGTCCATCTACGTTCGAACGTTTTATGCCGGTTGTTATGTAATACATACCAGGTTGCGGTCACGATGGACATTCACTTAATGAGGTGCAATAGGTAATTTATTGCCTCTTCTACATGCGATGAATCGTCGCTTTTACCTTATGTATACTAATTAGTTTTTTCCCCGTGTTTGTGTTCCAGGTTAACGTATCAGCAAATGTGATACCAGAAGTTCTGGCCAATGTTTGTGCGCGTAATGTACCAGCTTCTGTCAGCAGCTCTGGCGTTCCATCTATACAGGTGCTTTGAGATAACGATGCCCCTATCAGCTCCTTTTCCCACGGTTGGTGCTTCACTAGCTTTTAACTGCATTTCTCATTTTGCATTGTCATTGTTATGGCTGCTTTTTTACTTACGTTTATGGCATTAGACTCTCTTCCACATACATTTGTTGAAAAATATTTGTGATGTCAGGTCATATGCAAATTGGTGGTTGGCCAGTCACATTGGATTTCGGGGCTGGTCTTATTCATCATGAGGCGACTGTGGATTACGATGGGCTTGAGTGGTGTGATGATATCGTTTGTCAGGTTGGAGTTGCTCAATCATCTGCACCAGGTAGATTGAGTACTGGAAATTCTTATGTGTGGCCCTTTTATGTTATTGCAGTCGTTAACGAAATCACACTTATATAAACTTCAAGCAGCAGTACAAGTGTAGGTGGGTCTCGGAAAAGAAAGCACAGCACCAAGAGATGAAACAATGTCAACACCTGTTTGTGAAGAACCACTTGCAGATCCTGAAAAGGAAGCACTCACCCAAGCCAGCAGGAAGGCAAAGTATGACTAGGCCACTACAACAGGTCGCATAATATAGTCTGTAACTAAACTTTAAGAAGTGATATAATGTAACAGTAAATGAACGTAACGTATCGCACAATGTATGTAGGATAGATGTGCAACAATGTCAACACACGATGGCACATTAGTGTAGCAGTCTCTAAAGTTGCAAGTAGAAAGCCGGTAGGAAAAACCCTCGCAATGTTTTGTAAACAACATCCTGTCAATACATCTATCCAATTTTCTCTATTTTAAGGCATTTTCCATCACAACAACTGTGCACACATGTTTCTCACACAGGTAGAGGCCCCCGCCGCAACGCGGCGGGTTCATACCCCTTGTTCAATATAATTGAACCAGAACCATATAATTCTAATGATATAAGTTTTTTGATTTCTTTTTAAATTACATCTTCGTGAATGCGACATCTTTTATGTTTATATGCCCGAAAAGGCACATGCATGCGTGCATACCATGTGACATTGCATTCATTGAGTTTGCCTAATTTAAAGGAATCTAAACAAGATATTTTCACAATTAATATGTTGTTCCATTTCATTTTCACTTTCACTTTGTAAGAACACTCTGTTCTCAAGATAATAAAAGGAGAGAAATGGAAAGGAAGGTAGAGACAAAAAAAATATTTTGTGTTCTTAAGAAATTTTGAGGAAAGAAGGGGAAAGGAAAGTATGGAAAGTGAGTGGACATTTGGTGGATTTTGGACCAAAAGCCACCCGCCCATATTTGGGATGGATTGGCAGTAAATGACATGTTTCTAATTGAATTGACCAAAGTGCCCTTTATTTCATTATAAAACTTTGTTTCTAGTTAGCTGATTGAAAGGGTATGATGGTAAGATGAAAGATTTCCTGCTATTTTGTTTCTTTCCATTTTGCTAACTTGAGAACACATTAGTGACCGTGAGCTTGACATCACTTCCATTCCTCTCCTTTACTTTACCTTTCTTTTCCCCTCCTTTTCATCTCAAAAAAATCTTAAGAACAGAGTGTAACATTTCACGTGTACCAGCTACTATACGGGTTTCATTTATTGTCAACATATAAACGTACAGTCTATGTATTTGCGTCCTAGCTATTATATGTAAATTGGAAAATGATATTTAATGTAGAGATTATACAAAGTAAACATATTAATAGAAATGATGAACAGTTGGGACATCATATTCAGATGAATGGTCTGAAAATAAAAACTTAATGGAACCAAGCTGCATTACTATATGTTACCGCATACTCTGTAATGCACGAAGGGGAGGACCTAGTAGATTCTCGGAGGTTTACGAGAACTCGATGGATGCACTACTACACAAACTGGTTTTTCCCACAAAAATTTTCTCACGAAAACGAAATTATCAAGTTTAAACAATGATTGTCTTTCAAGGACTGCATCTTGTCATTCATAGTTTTAATACATTAATCGGATTCAAGATGTGATAATGTACCTTGGCAGTTAGAAGGTTCACTATGATCCTCTAACTTATATTCATTAGCATTGATATTAAAATATCACTCAGTTGATGAGGTATCCTAACGGATTTATGAATGAGAGTTACATTATACTTTGGTTTAACATTTACATGTTTATCTTTAGTATGACATCAGCAAGTGGATTCAGAAGGTTATGTATTTTGTTCTTGAATTTCTTCAAGATCTACATATGCTCCCACTCACTTTGTAAGTAGAGACTATTCTCCAAATACTAAGTATTTAAGAAACAATTAATTGTTCTTAATTGGGACATACAGAATACGTTTTACAGTTCTCATATCTAGCTTGTTAATAATACGCTTCATAAGATATTAACAAATTTTAGAACTTTATCAAGACATGTTGGGATATCCCAACCTATTAATATATAGTGTCTTGAAAACCTTCTTGGTTGGAACCATATTGAGTGTATACATGACATACTCAATTTTCAAACCGCGATAAATTTTGGAGGTAGAATAGTTAAAGTTATCAAAATCAAACAAACAATATGAGCAGAGTTTGATTTAAAACATTTAGACATACCATAATGATGTAGTATTATGTGAGTATTAGGATCGTGAAACTATATCACAATTCCTTAGATAATCTAAATTCTCTTTGTGTTAAATATTTGCCAATTGGGTCAAACCAAATTAAAAGCACAATATTTAAAAACCAAATGCACACTATAACGTATAGTTCGTTGAATAGTTCAAGCACTCTATGTTATGTGGTTACAAGAAGACATAACATGTCAACTATATGTTATAAGTCTTTGAATAATTTAAGGACTTCATGTTCATGTCCTAACAAGAAGACATAACAAGTTAACCAATTACTTTATGTTATGAGTCATTGATAAATTCAAGGACTATATATTTATGTCTTAACAAGAAAACATAATTATACTTAACTAAAGTAATTATGAACATATACTCTCGAGTTCAATGGTAATTTTAAGTTGATTTCACACTTCAAATTTATGACTTTAAATCTAATAGGGCAACAAACATTTTATGTATTTGAGTCCTAGTAAAATTATTAGCTTTCTTACCTTGCAGTCAATAATAATAATAATAATAATAATAATAATAATAATAATAATAATAATAATAATAATAATAATAATAGTAAAATTATTAGGGTTTCATTTGGTCTATTGTTATCTTTTTCCTTTAGTTTTTTCTAGGGTTTCGTTTTGAGACCTGTGCTATTGCGTGGACTCTGCTGTTGTTTGATTTGCCTATTACATTGAGGGGATTCGTTTTGCATCTTCTTTACGGTTATTGGGTTCGTTTTCACCTTTGGGTGATCGGTTTTTCGAAGCTGTTGTAGGATTTTTCGGGACCCGACTCGGTTTGTGTATTACTGCGGTTGGTTTGCTTCTTTAAACGGCCTGTTGTTGGGGGTCGTTTACATCTTCCACACTGTTATTAGGATTCGTTTGCTGTTTTTGGTGGTCGCTTTGCTTCATCTTAATACAGTTTACGGTTTCGAGATCTTTTGTGGTTTGGTGGTTTGATTCTTAGACGCTTTTGTTGGTTTTCTATAAGTGACGCTGGTGGTGGTTTGGCTTGGCTTTTTCATGCATGAACGCTGGCCTTGTGGTATTCTGTTTGTGGTTCTCCAGTTTGTGGTTTGTTTTGGCATCTTGTGGTGTTGGGATTACAGGTTGTTTGGTTATCATAGCATCACTTGGGATACAAATCACTAGGCTGGTCATAGCATCGCTTGGAATATAGTAGTGCTTGGTCATACAGTTTGTTTGCAACGCTACAGTACTGCTACAACTACATTTTCCATTGACCTAGGTTTCTGCTACAGTTTGTTTGCATGGTCATACATTTTTCATTGACCTAGGTTTCTGCTACACTACAGTACTGCTACAACTACAGGGTTTTTGCTACTTTTTTGCTATTGTTCTTGTCGTGTTGGTTTATACGGTTTATTTCCTATGCCTATTGTGAGATTTCACTGCCCCTTCGCGGGTCTTAGTGGGTGTCGTGATGGGGGTGGAAATGGGCTTACTAAGACTTATTTGATCACACATCTTCGTGATCGACACTTCAATGGGGAAGCGCAAGCTATCACTAGACATTCTCTTGTGTCGGATTTGGTCATTTTTGAAAGGGCGGAGGTTACTCTTAAGCGTATGGGATTGTGGTTATGTGGCGGTTGTTTCAAAACGCATACTTTCTGGGCTAAGTGTCGACATGGTGGGGGGTCTGCTTTTGTGTCACCTCCTGATTGTGGTGATGGTGTGGTTCGGTTCGTGTTGCATGATCTCACCAAACCTCATGCCCCTTCTCATGTTGCTCCTGTTGAGGATTTGGTTTCTGATGCGTTTGGTGGTTTTGATTTACATCTCCTTGATACTCTACTTTCTAAGGGGTTGCGTACTGCCAAATCCATTCCTCCTAAATGTCGTTTGGGGTTTTCTCGGGTTTTGAAAGGAGCCCTTGATAAGGTGGTTTGTTCGCCTGATGACATTTCTTGTTGGGTTGGTTTGTTAGTCTTGCCTCTTTGTTTGCTTAAAACCTTTTGCCCGAGGAGTAATCAAGAGTGTAGGTCTGTTACTAAACGTCAACGACAGGAAGAGTATATTGTTAATGCCATTTCATCTTGGGGCACACCTGGTGGTAGTTTACAAGTTGTGCGTGAGGTTTTAGCCGAACCCCCCCCCCCCCCTTTGTGGTCTAATATTGATGAGGGAAACCTGGATTTGGGTGACCGTAATATCAAGCAGTGTAAGAGGAAGATTTGTGATGGCCATTATACTGTTGCTGTTAGAGTTCTTTCTTCTTCGGGTATTGCGGCTTATGATGATACTACTCTCGCGGATCTAAAAGCTAAGCACCCTTTTCAATCTGCCCCCCTTTTACCAGATATACCTATTGATCATCATCACCTTTTGGCATCCCCTGCTATGGTTCTTGATATGATTAAGAGTTTCCCTCGTGGTACTTCTTGTGGAAGGGATGGTTTGCGTGCTCAACACCTTTTGGATTGTTTAAACGGTGCTGTTGTTGCCATCTCTGATGAGTTAGTCGCTTCTATCACCCAGGTGGTGAACCTTTTTCTTGAGGGTAAATGCCCAAGGGAGTTGGGAGAGTATGTTGCTAGTGCTCCTCTCACGCCTTTGGTTAAACCAGGAGGGGGGATCCGTCCTATCGCTGTTGGGACTGTTTGGAGGCGTTTAGTCTCCAAGGTTTGTGCTTCTATGATTGGCCATTCTTTGGATGGTTATTTTGACGGTTTGTAATTTGGTGTGGGTGTTTCGGGGGGTGGGGAGGCAATCCTTCATGCTGTGAATCGGTTGATTGAAGACCGTGGGGGTGATGTGGGTTTATCTATGTTATTGGTGGACTTTAAAAACGCTTTCAATATGGTGGATCGTGCGGTTATGTTACGAGAAGTTCGCCTTCGTGTTCCGGCTATTTCACGTTGGGTGGAATTCTGTTACTCCAGTCCTGCTAGATTATATTATGGTGAGCATACTTTATGGTCGCACCAAGGGTTGTAACAGGGTGATCCGCTTGGGCCTCTTCTTTTTGCTTTAGTGTTACATCCCTTGGCATGTAAGATTCGAGACTCCTTCACTCTTTCTCTTCAAGCTTGGTATCTTGATGATGGTACTATTATTGGGGATACTTTGGTTGTGGGGAAGGTTTTGGAGTTGATTATGATGGATGGACCTAGTTGTGGTTTACACCTCAATGTTGATAAAACTGAGGTCTTTTGGCCGAAGGAAGACCCAAGGAGCAGGTATGTTGGTGTTTTTCCCCCTAATATTTCTCGACCTTCGCATGGTGTTAAATTATTAGGGGGCCCCGCCAGTGTGGATGTTGAGTTTAGTAGTAAGCTTGTTATGAAAAGGGTTGCTAAAACTATTGAGCTTATGGATGCTGTTGCTAAGCTTAATGATCCTCAGTGTGAGTTGTTGCTACTGCGTGCATGTGCCGGTATTTTCAAGTTGTATATTTCTATGCGCACATGTCCTCCTCGGGTCTTTGAGAGTGCTCAGGTTTCTTTTGATGCAGCACTTCGCTCTTCTTTGGAACGTATTGTAACTGCTTCTGGACCTGGGTTTGGTGATTGGCAATGGAGACTCGCCACCCTACCTTTTGATCTCGGGGGACTTGGTGTGTATTCTGCAGGTGATGTCTTGAACTATGCCTTCCTTGCTTCTAGACTTCAATCTGCCAGCTTACAGACTACGCTTCTCTGTAGTTCTGGTATTGTGTCTACCGGTCCCTCTTTTGATGATGCATTGTGTACTTTTAATGTGAATATGGATATTGACCTTATGAGTAACCCTAGTGAGATCGCTGCCCCCAAACTTATGAAGAAATTGGCAGATATACATTTCGCACGTGTTGCCCAAACGGTTGAATCCACTTTCCATTTATCCTCTAGACAGATGGCTTTATGGAACTCATTAAAAGAGGATTATACGTCAGATTGGCTTAGGGTGGCACCGATATCCGGATTGGGACAGACTATGAATGCCAGGACTTACCGATGTGTCTTGTGTTACCGGTTGGGTGTTCCTCTTTTTACTGTCCAGATGCCATGTTCAGCTTGTTCTAAGGTTTTTCCTGGAGATATTTTTGGAGACAATGTTGTATCGTGCGCAGGCTTAGTTGGTATTAAACATCGGCACAATGTTGTGCGTGATGTTCTTGTTGATATATGTTCTCGGTCTGGAGTTTCAGTTCGTAAGGAGGTGGATATTGGGTTTCGTGGAGAGAGGGACAAAACCTTACGTCCGGCCAATATGTTACTTTACTCTTGGGATGGTGGCCTTGATGTTTGTGTTGATCTTACAGGATCGTCACCTTTGACGCGTTTGTGTATGGTTGATTTTATGCCCGGTCGGGTGGTTATTGAAGCCGCACAACGTAAACGTGTCAAGTATGCAGCTAAATGCGCTGATATCGGATATGGGTTCCTCCCCTTTTCATTCTCTTCTTTTGGAGAACTTGAAAAGGATGCAGTAACCTTATTAAAGCGCATTAGACGATTCTCTATGACCCAAGACATTGGAGCACGTGCTGCTCCACATATTTTTAGTAGGATTGGTTTTGTTGTAGCTAGAGGTGTAGGGACTCAGTTGGTATCTCGGCTCCCCACCAATTTCTTATAAAATCCTATTTATTGTTTAATAAAAGTGATGTTATAATAATAATAATAATAATAATAATAATAATAATAATAATAATAATAATAATAATAATAATAATAATAATAATAATAATAATAATAATAATAATAATAATAATAATAATAATAATAATCTATGTTGTTCCTTGCACATACTTGAGATTTCTCCCACTTGTACATGAGACAACACCATTAACAAACAATACGACATGCACTCGATTGTATGAACAATATAATAGTGTCATAGATAATACAAGTAGATTAATAACCATATTGTTTTAATGGGGAATTGTGCACTATTATTTTATAGATAACGTTTTGGGAAGCAACATCTTATCATATAAAATAAAATGCAATCTTTCTTAAAACTATGGTTGTTCTTATTGGAAAGTAAAGAATTATTTCAAGACAAGCTAGAAATAATATGGGTAGCTAACAAGGGAATAAAGCTTGTGGCTCCCACTAAATTCGACAACATTACATGAATGTTTTTTCAGTAATAAAACACAAAGCTTCCACTAGATTTGTCAACATTATAAATGTTACATCACTAGTAACAAGCAAACATCGAGGTATTTACTTTCCTTTTCTCTTAGAATACCTACAAGTAGCAATGTACTTAGGTATTGAACAGAGTATATGAAGTTCTACTTGTGTAGATAAGGGACTAGCCATCCATGCTTTCATTAACTTGAACATCAGCATGCAATTCCTCCTTAATCGGTCTGCCTAGCCACAAGGGTGTGTAGCACCTTAGGGAATAAAGTGAGCCTTAGAAAAATACCTAGAAGACATGTTAGTAATTTTCTTTACTCGTTGCGGTATATTGAGATTTCCTCTTATTAATATCTAAAACTCATACATCGTCTTGTCAAGTGCAATATGTTATCATTTTGGTAGCTATAGAAAACAAGTTCTCTGGTTACACAAACACCTTTTATCTTTCAAAAAATTTCAGAACCGGAAAAGGGGTAATGAAAAGAGTAAAAGAATAAAAGGGAGTTTAAAAATTATTGAGAAAATTCAAATTTACCCTATCTTAGCTTTGTCAAGCAAGGAAAAGAGATAAGAGTTAGTCTATCTCTTTCTTTCAAAGGAGACTAGGTTTGTCTTTTCAAGAAAACAAACTATCGTTTACGATTTATATTGCAATAATACCATTAATTAAAACGTAGAAAGTTCAATTTCAGTATTTTTGATAATCAGTTCTTTTAAAAATTAACGACCTATGTTTTAAATAAAACAATCAATTTACTAAAAGACTAAGATCCTTACTTGAACTCCCACTCATAACAGAAGGTCTGACCAACTAGTACTGAATAGGGCAAGAGGTAAACGGCGTTCGTTAATTGCATTACAAGTGCAACTCTTAGATTTATGAGACGCATGGCATTGGAGAAACAATTTGCAATGTCAAGTCATGTTTTGTCTCATGTTATGCCTCGGGTGGAAAGGTCTGACCAATCGCACTTAATTAAGTCAACCAAAGTAAGAGCTTGCAAAAATTAACCAAAGTTCTGACCAACGAGAAAAAATTTGCCTTGGGTTTGAATTAACCTGAGGTCTGACCAGAGAGAAAAAACCAATTGCAAGTGCTCTTAGTTAGGATGACATAGACTTAAATTTAACACATAGAGTATTACATAAGTTTTCTTGATAAAATGTGTACCAAAAGAGTGTTCAAAGAAGCATGCATACATTTTTGAAACACAAGTTAAGAAAAACTATTTATTAACTTTTAGGTGCACTATATCGCAGTATTAGATAAACCAATTAAAGAATGACCAACCTCTATATTATACTGCTGCATGAGTCAAAGACCAAGTTCTTCTGATAATTACCACAAAAATGGTGCGCGGAATTATAGTCAATCAACCTGAAGACGATTTTGTCAAAACCATCCACTTACAAGAAGCCATTGGTTGAAACAAAACACGTCATCGATAAGTTTGCAAAACTTAATATTTAAAGTTTATTAAATCAAACAATATCCAGCAAGCTATATCCTGGTAGCTTCGAGAGAGACCCACACCCTCAATAGCTTGATGGAACCAATGATTAATCAAATCAAATTTTGACACTTTATAGTCCGTTTTAAGTGTCTAAAAACAGTTTTTTACACATAACACATAACTGGTCACAAGGAATAAGTATGTATTATTAACAGATAATGTAACACCCCCAATTCATGGTTGCAGCGGAATTCAAACTGGGTGTTACTCGACGGCACAATAGTCACAATAATAGAAAACGAACTCCAATTGAGTCGTTTTTAAAAGATTTATCATTCAAATTATATAAATATCAGAGATTACAAAATGAGGTCCCAAATGGTTTCATGTTTACAAATCACATTAAATGAGTTTTTGAATGATAATAAAATTTATAGCCCTCTTGAGTATCCGTGTCCTTCCGTGCAATCCTTGATCGTCATGAACCTGAAATACATGCTTGAGAGGTCAACACAAAGGTTGAGTGATATTCATAGAGTTTATTTAATCGTTTGAACACAATATGTTGGTAGTGTGAGCTGTAGACTCACACCAATGTTTGGAAAACAAAACAGGTAGGCTACGTTATTATACGCCCATAAAATGTATTATACACTAAGCTTATGACACCAAAACGTTAACGTGTACCAATATCGATCGGCAGATTTATCCCGGTAGGTACTTTGCTAACATACCTAAATCTCAAATACTATTGCATTTGTTTGAACTTAGTCAATACAAATGGGATTCGTCAATCCCAATAGGCCTATTCACAATATTTGCGCTCACTATTGCTAGTGATTAAATGGTTCATAATAAGGGATCTCGGTTTAGCAAGGTTGGTACTTAGTGATAATAAAGCAATCAGGTAAGCATACAATTTAAAAACATTGTGCTCGGTTAAAATAGCATGTATTCCCCCCAAGGGTTTGTAAAACAATTAAGTAATGGAAAATGGGGCTATGAACTCACCTTAAGTTGGATGATGTATAATGAGAATGATGGATATGCCGTAAGAACTTCTACGAGCAACCTAGAATAATTGTTGTAACTTAGGTTTGGAATAATGTCTAAGGAAACATAAACATGCCAATATATATATCTTGCATCTAGTCCATGATGTGGTATGATGTATAATGTAAGTCTTTGAAAGAAAAGATTCATGAAACATGTATGTTTTGATATATCGTTTACTACCGTTCGGGCCGACATAATTCAGAAGTCATGTTAATAAGCGTTCGAGGAGCCAGGACACTTTAATTCGTAAATCCACAACTCATCTCGACGGCTTATATAATGAACTCCTCACATGAGGCTCCCTACTATTGTAGTAGTTGATAAAATATATATGTATATAAGTTTTGATCCGAAAAGTTACATGTCCAAGTACTTTCATAAACTTAGGAAAGTTTATTATTACATGAAGATTGTTATTAGGGTATGTTTCATATAACTTGTAATCTTTCTACTCTTGTAATCTTGAAAGATGGATGATGAAGGTTGAGGTGACTTGAGTGGATTCAAACTCAAGAGAAATCACCAAAGTATATGAGGTTTGGAAGTAGTTTGATGAATCAAAACCAAACTAGAGTTTATGTGTTATGCTCTTGAATCTTGCATGAAACTTGGAAGAGAATGAGCTAAGGATGAGAGGATGGTGTGTGTGAGTGTGGCGTACAAATGAAGGAGAGGAGAGGGCTTTATAGTGTCTTGAGGAGGTTAGGAAATGACTAGGATATTTACTACACTTGGTGGCCAAGTTTAACTTGGAGCCTAAGTAGTACATATGTAATCATCTAAGGCATGAAGGGTCAAGATTGAGCCACAAGTGTGAATCCCCCCCCCCCTAGTGGCGGTTCACAAAGATAGGATAGGATGAGTTGGCTTTTGATGATCTTATCCATGGAGCTAGTTTCGACTCCGTAAAATGCTAACCGTAAGTTGTTACGTCACAAAACGTAAAACCGGGTATCGTAAAAATACGAAACTTGGAAGAATGATTAAACTTGTCAAAATACTCCATAATAAAATATAAAATGAGTGGTAGGTTCCATTGGGGTGGTAAAACCCTGCTAAAACTGGAAACACGGGTCTAAAACGCGTAATACGTAAAACGTACGAATATTGCGTAAAATTGAGAAAAGTAAAATATTACTTTTCTAATAGGATAAAAATGATTTAAAAAGACTTATAATGTCTAGACTGAGCTTAGTCTAGTGTCGGTTGGTATTAAATGTCTTTTAGACATCAAACCGAAAGCCTAAAAATCAAGGAATGACTTATAAAATCAAGGAATGATTTTTGGTCAATGGAGGAGGGAAAAATATGTTGACTTTTTCTAATAAGTTGAAAACTTAAATCGTCTTAGAAATGCGGTGCAGGTATAGGCTAAGGTTACGGCTGAGTAAAAACGCTTAAAACTGAAAATTCCAGTTTTTCACGGCCGAGGTTTATTTTGGTCATGTTTTTCTCAGTCATGATTTATTCTCAAATAAATCATGAGTGTGTCAAACATTTTTCTGATACGGGGAAAATTAACGCGACCGAATTTCGTTGTACGTAGAATTTCTGAATGACGTTTTACCCTAAAACGTGTTATTCCGTGTAATTCCTTAATAACTTTCACGAAAATGAGCTTATGAATGTCAAACTTTTAATTTGCCATGGAAATGATTTATCACTCGAGCCCAAGAAATAAAAATCAAATTTCGGGAAAATTTTCGGGAAAAATGAATAGTAAAAGTGAATAGTGAAATTTTCCGGGAATAGTAATTATCCTGAAAAATGCGAATTGTTACAGTCTCTACCCCTTACGGGGAACTTCGTCCCGAAGTTCTTTGTGTGTCATATGTTGAAGTGGTGTCAATGAAAAGGTGTGGTTACTTATGAGGACTAAAGTCTGGGATTACCAGTGATGTAGTTTGATTTGTCGTTTCAGTGTATGGTGTAGGATGAGGCTTACTTTTATGTAGGAAAGGTATGGTAATAGTCGAATATCAAAGGAAATTGATATAGTAGTCGAATATTAATAGGAATTGAGATAGTAGTTGCAATCATAGCCTAGTTGGTAATCTGTTGTTGTAGCTAGTGTTTATTGACTTCATACTTATATTATTTCGGATACAAATAAGCCCACTTGTTTATAATTCTTTATTTACATAGAGAGGCATCCCAAACAATGTAAATAGGGAAATATAAACTTATGATTTGGTGATTTACAATGTCTTTATTTAAATGAAAAGGCATCCCAATCCATTCAAATAATTACAAATCATCCTACTTAAGAATTCCCAACACAACATTCACAATTAGTCGGTGAGTTACAAGGTAGGGTATTACGAGATGATACTGGTGTTCCAAAAGTGCAAGATGAATATTCAATCTTGTAAAGCTGATGAGCATGCTTGTGGTGTAACTATGGATGATTTGAGCTTTAAAAGTGCATCAAGATCTGTTAATGAATGAGCTTGTGTTTGCCACCGTGGTGAATATAATGTTGTGATATGTTGATGAACAAAAGTGTGTAGTGTATGCTTAATGTTAATATTGGTAGAGATGTCAAGTTTGCTTTAAAATTTTAAGAAATTTTAAAGGTTTATGACAGGATGGTATCCTTAGGACCTAAACAGGATAGTACTTCTACAGGATGAAGAGAAGAATTGATAACTATCCCAAGATAGTAGTTAGGATTATCTCATAAATGAAAACTTTCAAGAATGAATTTAGATCATACAAATAAGGTGTTAAGATCTCGCTGAGTGGTAAGACACTATCGTGTCTCTAGATTGTTTTAATGTATTCTGGTGGTTTATCGTGTTCATGTAGGAAATCAATCTAAACATAACCCTAGTACAACTATTCTCAGTATTTGAAAATTTTAAGTCGAATATAGTTAGTCAGACTATATTCCACTGTCCCTAGGTTAAATATAGGTGACTAGTCTATATTTAGCCAAGGTTCGATAAAATTTTCAAATACCTAAATTAGGTATACTTGTGATATGTCCGTTGCTTTCGGGAAACTATCCACTAAACAAAGGCGATGTCAAACCCTTAAGTTGCAAGTCCCGTCCATACAAGACTTGTAACGTATGTTTTCATATTCCATTGCATAGAAGATAGTACGGGTAGGTACGTAGGGAAAGGAAGTTTTAAGTAGTTCTAAAAATAGAACATACTTGGCCAGGATCACGAACTTTTAATAATGAAGATTTCAGAAGAAAACTTTGATGAATGTAGAACTGAACTTCAGCTTTTGTAGGTGATGGATTTGTTTGTCCTTTAAAAATCTCATATTTCTATTTAGAAATCGATAGATCGTGATAGGTTTTTGATGTCATATGAAATGATATTGATGATGTGATGGAATGATTCTAGAGACCATTTCGCAAAACACAATGTCTCGGAAGTAGGTTAGACCATTGTGCAATTCACAATGTCTGGGAAGTAGGTTAGACCATTGTGTGACTCAAAATATTTGAGAAATGGTTAAGACCATTGTATAATACAATGTCTTGGAAAATAGGAAAGACCATTGCAATCAGTTACAATGTCTTGGACATAAAATGTTGGAGTAGGAACATGATTGGGAGAATGTGATTGTGTCGAAATGCCCTAGAATAGGCATACGCAATGATTGTGTCGAAATGCCCTAGAATAGGCATACGCAAATATGTTTAGTCCATTGTTTAGATAAATGATTGAAAATAAACCGAGTTTATATATCAATATACTAATGCTTACGGGGAAATGCTCAATTATGTTTAGGGTACATATATTAATATGCAATTATGTTTGTGTAGCACAAAAATGTCTACGGGGAAATGCTCAAAATGGGTATATATGAATATACTAATATGTTTATGTATCATAACATGCTTACTAAGTCCATAATCGTCTGGAGGATGGAAGACACGGAGAGTGGAAGGCTATAAAAATGTTTTGGCTTGCATGTGTAGTTATAGTTTAGGTCTCAATTAGATCCGTTTCTCTATAACCATGGCTCTGGTACCAATCTGTAACACCCCCAATTCATGGTTGCAGCGGAATTCAAACTGGGTGTTACTCGACGGCACAATAGTCACAATAATAGAAAACGAACTCCAATTCAGTCGTTTTTAAAAGATTTATCATTCAAATTATATAAATATCAGAGATTACAAAATGAGGTCCCAAATGGTTCCATGTTTACAAATCACATTAAATGAGTTTTTGAATGATAATAAAATTTATTGCCCTCTTGAGTATCCGTGTCCTTCCGTGCCATCCTTGATCGTCATGAACCTGAAATACATGCTTGAGAGGTCAACACAAAGGTTGAGTGATATTCATAGAGTTTATTTAATCGTTTGAACACAATATGTTGGTAGTGTGAGCTGTAGACTCACACCAATGTTTGGAAAACAAAACAGGTAGGCTACGTTATTATACGCCCATAAAATGTATTATACACTAAGCTTATGACACCAAAACGTTAACGTGTACCAATATCGATCGGCAGATTTATCCCGGTAGGTACTTTGCTAACATACCTAAATCTCAAATACTAGTGCATTTGTTTGAACTTAGTCAATACAAATGGGATTCGTCAATCCCAATAGGCCTATTCACAATATTTGCGCTCACTATTGCTAGTGATTAAATGGTTCATAATAAGGGATCTCGGTTTAGCAAGGTTGGTACTTAGTGATAATAAAGCAATCAGGAAAGCATACAATTTAAAAACATTGTGCTCGATTAAAATAGCATGTATTCCCCCCAAGGGTTTGTAAAACAATTAAGTAATGGAAAATGGGGCTATGAACTCACCTTAAGTTGGATGATGTATAATGAGAATGATGGATATGCCGTAAGAACTTCTACGAGCAACCTAGAATAATTGTTGTAACTTAGGTTTGGAATAATGTCTAAGGAAACATAAACATGCCAATATATATATCTTGCATCTAGTCCATGATGTGGTATGATGTATAATGTAAGTCTTTGAAAGAAAAGATTCATGAAACATGTATGTTTTGATATATCGTTTACTACCGTTCGGGCCGACATAATTCAGAAGTCATGTTAATAAGCGTTCGAGGAGCCAGGACACTTTAATTCGTAAATCCACAACTCATCTCGACGGCTTACATAATGAACTCATCACATGAGGCTCCCTACTATTGTAGTAGTTGATAAAATATATATGTATATAAGTTTTGATCCGAAAAGTTACATGTCCAAGTACTTTCATAAACTTAGGAAAGTTTATTATTACATGAAGATTGTTATTAGGGTATGTTTCATATAACTTGTATGACCATTTTTCTTTGTATTATCTCATGGTTCTTTTAAGTGAAGTAGATCCAAATTGTTTGTTCAAGTTATCGCCAATTCCTTGTTTCATGTTTACGCCTAAGTAAGCTTACATGGTCATTTCGTCATGGCCTTGCCATGACCTTTGGTCCTTGTTCCATAGTCATGAGACTTCAACCTTGGCTCTAGCCATGGTGGTGGTCTTGATTATAGGTCATAAGACCTCTTGTTCCTTTTAAAGTATAACCATAATATAGTGACTTTGGTATAAAAGCGGGCTGTTAAGAATTGGAAGAAATTATCACTAAAAAAGCGTTTTCAGGTCTCGAGCTTCTTTATTCCTGAACGAAAACGTCGTTTCGGACAACTTTCGTGTTTTAACTTTTTGATGAATCGGACCAGAAATGCCTCTTTTTGCGTGTTTAATGTTTCTGTAACAGAAGGTATTTGGCAGCTTTGCCGCAAAGTTTTGGTAACTTCAAATCGTCATAACTTTTGACTCGTATACTCGTTTTAGGTGGTTCAAGTTGCTACGGTTTCCTTGTTAGGTCCTCTACTACAATATGTAATGATCCAATATCATATTTTTACCATTTTGATCAGGTCTTACCAAGAAAGTCACTAGTTTACTTGTTTTAATAACTTATCTTAACAATCAATTACAACAACATGTTTTACTCATTTTTATACATCATGGACATGAATACAAGACATAATATAGCAAGAATAATATGTAAATAACATGAATATGATTATTTAACAAGAAGCATGTTAGGGTTTGGCTTACAACTTTTGGCTTTCAAATAAAGAAAGGAAGTAACTAGTAAGGTAAGGACTTTGATAGACTTGCTTCAACCCACTTCACTTCATGCAATCTTTCTACTCTTGTAATCTTGAAAGATGGATGATGAAGGTTGAGGTGACTTGAGTGGATTCAAACTCAAGAGAAATCACCAAAGTATATGAGGTTTGGAAGTAGTTTGATGAATCAAAACCAAACTAGAGTTTATGTGTTATGCTCTTGAATCTTGCATGAAACTTGGAAGAGAATGAGCTAAGGATGAGAGGATGGTGTGTGTGAGTGTGGCGTACAAATGAAGGAGAGGAGAGGGCTTTATAGTGTCTTGAGGAGGTTAGGAAATGACTAGGATATTTACTACACTTGGTGGCCAAGTTTAACTTGGAGCCTAAGTAGTACATATGTAATCATCTAAGGCATGAAGGGTCAAGATTGAGCCACAAGTGTGAATCCCCCCCCTAGTGGCGGTTCACAAAGATAGGATAGGATGAGTTGGCTTTTGATGATCTTATCCATGGAGCTAGTTTCGACTCCGTAAAATGCTAACCGTAAGTTGTTACGTCACAAAACGTAAAACCGGGTATCGTAAAAATACGAAACTTGGAAGAATGATTAAACTTGTCAAAATACTCCATAATAAAATATAAAATGAGTGGTAGGTTCCATTGGGGTGGTAAAACCCTGCTAAAACTGGAAACACGGGTCTAAAACGCGTAATACGTAAAACGTACGAATATTGCGTAAAATTGAGAAAAGTAAAATGTTACTTTTCTAATAGGATAAAAATGATTTAAAAAGACTTATAATGTCTAGACTGAGCTTAGTCTAGTGTCGGTTGGTATTAAATGTCTTTTAGACATCAAACCGAAAGCCTAAAAATCAAGGAATGACTTATAAAATCAAGGAATGATTTTTGGTCAATGGAGGAGGGAAAAATATGTTGACTTTTTCTAATAAGTTGAAAACTTAAATCGTCTTAGAAATGCGGTGCAGGTATAGGCTAAGGTTACGGCTGAGTAAAAACGCTTAAAACTGAAAATTCCAGTTTTTCACGGCCGAGGTTTATTTTGGTCATGTTTTTCTCAGTCATGATTTATTCTCAAATAAATCATGAGTGTGTCAAACATTTTTCTGATACGGGGAAAATTAACGCGACCGAATTTCGTTGTACGTAGAATTTCTGAATGACGTTTTACCCTAAAACGTGTTATTCCGTGTAATTCCTTAATAACTTTCACGAAAATGAGCTTATGAATGTCAAACTTTTAATTTGCCATGGAAATGATTTATCACTCGAGCCCAAGAAATAAAAATCAAATTTCGGGAAAATTTTCGGGAAAAATGAATAGTAAAAGTGAATAGTGAAATTTTTCGGGAATAGTAATTATCCTGAAAAATGCGAATTGTTACAGTCTCTACCCCTTACGGGGAACTTCGTCCCGAAGTTCTTTGTGTGTCATATGTTGAAGTGGTGTCAATGAAAAGGTGTGGTTACTTATGAGGACTAAAGTCTGGGATTACCAGTGATGTAGTTTGATTTGTCGTTTCAGTGTATGGTGTAGGATGAGGCTTACTTTTATGTAGGAAAGGTATGGTAATAGTCGAATATCAAAGGAAATTGATATAGTAGTCGAATATTAATAGGAATTGAGATAGTAGTTGCAATCATAGCCTAGTTGGTAATCTGTTGTTGTAGCTAGTGTTTATTGACTTCATACTTATATTATTTCGGATACAAATAAGCCCACTTGTTTATAATTCTTTATTTACATAGAGAGGCATCCCAAACAATGTAAATAGGGAAATATAAACTTATGATTTGGTGATTTACAATGTCTTTATTTAAATGAAAAGGCATCCCAATCCATTCAAATAATTACAAATCATCCTACTTAAGAATTCCCAACACAACATTCACAATTAGTCGGTGAGTTACAAGGTAGGGTATTACGAGATGATACTGGTGTTCCAAAAGTGCAAGATGAATATTCAATCTTGTAAAGCTGATGAGCATGCTTGTGGTGTAACTATGGATGATTTGAGCTTTAAAAGTGCATCAAGATCTGTTAATGAATGAGCTTGTGTTTGCCACCGTGGTGAATATAATGTTGTGATATGTTGATGAACAAAAGTGTGTAGTGTATGCTTAATGTTAATATTGGTAGAGATGTCAAGTTTGCTTTAAAATTTTAAGAAATTTTAAAGGTTTATGACAGGATGGTATCCTTAGGACCTAAACAGGATAGTACTTCTACAGGATGAAGAGAAGAATTGATAACTATCCCAAGATAGTAGTTAGGATTATCTCATAAATGAAAACTTTCAAGAATGAATTTAGATCATACAAATAAGGTGTTAAGATCTCGCTGAGTGGTAAGACACTATCGTGTCTCTAGATTGTTTTAATGTATTCTGGTGGTTTATCGTGTTCATGTAGGAAATCAATCTAAACATAACCCTAGTACAACTATTCTCAGTATTTGAAAATTTTAAGTCGAATATAGTTAGTCAGACTATATTCCACTGTCCCTAGGTTAAATATAGGTGACTAGTCTATATTTAGCCAAGGTTCGATAAAATTTTCAAATACCTAAATTAGGTATACTTGTGATATGTCCGTTGCTTTCGGGAAACTATCCACTAAACAAAGGCGATGTCAAACCCTTAAGTTGCAAGTCCCGTCCATACAAGACTTGTAACGTATGTTTTCATATTCCATTGCATAGAAGATAGTACGGGTAGGTACGTAGGGAAAGGAAGTTTTAAGTAGTTCTAAAAATAGAACATACTTGGCCAGGATCACGAACTTTTAATAATGAAGATTTCAGAAGAAAACTTTGATGAATGTAGAACTGAACTTCAGCTTTTGTAGGTGATGGATTTGTTTGTCCTTTAAAAATCTCATATTTCTATTTAGAAATCGATAGATCGTGATGGGTTTTTGATGTCATATGAAATGATATTGATGATGTGATGGAATGATTCTAGAGACCATTTCGCAAAACACAATGTCTCGGAAGTAGGTTAGACCATTGTGCAATTCACAATGTCTGGGAAGTAGGTTAGACCATTGTGTGACTCAAAATATTTGAGAAATGGTTAAGACCATTGTATAATACAATGTCTTGGAAAATAGGAAAGACCATTGCAATCAGTTACAATGTCTTGGACATAAAATGTTGGAGTAGGAACATGATTGGGAGAATGTGATTGTGTCGAAATGCCCTAGAATAGGCATACGCAATGATTGTGTCGAAATGCCCTAGAATAGGCATACGCAAATATGTTTAGTCCATTGTTTAGATAAATGATTGAAAATAAACCGAGTTTATATATCAATATACTAATGCTTACGGGGAAATGCTCAATTATGTTTAGGGTACATATATTAATATGCAATTATGTTTGTGTAGCACAAAAATGTCTACGGGGAAATGCTCAAAATGGGTATATATGAATATACTAATATGTTTATGTATCATAACATGCTTACTAAGTCCATAATCGTCTGGAGGATGGAAGACACGGAGAGTGGAAGGCTATAAAAATGTTTTGGCTTGCATGTGTAGTTATAGTTTAGGTCTCAATTAGATCCGTTTCTCTATAACCATGGCTCTGGTACCAATCTGTAACACCCCCAATTCATGGTTGCAGCGGAATTCAAACTGGGTGTTACTCGACGGCACAATAGTCACAATAATAGAAAACGAACTCCAATTCAGTCGTTTTTAAAAGATTTATCATTCAAATTATATAAATATCAGAGATTACAAAATGAGGTCCCAAATGGTTCCATGTTTACAAATCACATTAAATGAGTTTTTGAATGATAATAAAATTTATTGCCCTCTTGAGTATCCGTGTCCTTCCGTGCCATCCTTGATCATCATGAACCTGAAATACATGCTTGAGAGGTCAACACAAAGGTTGAGTGATATTCATAGAGTTTATTTAATCGTTTGAACACAATATGTTGGTAGTGTGAGCTGTAGACTCACACCAATGTTTGGAAAACAAAACAGGTAGGCTACGTTATTATACGCCCATAAAATGTATTATACACTAAGCTTATGACACCAAAACGTTAACGTGTACCAATATCGATCGGCAGATTTATCCCGGTAGGTACTTTGCTAACATACCTAAATCTCAAATACTAGTGCATTTGTTTGAACTTAGTCAATACAAATGGGATTCGTCAATCCCAATAGGCCTATTCACAATATTTGCGCTCACTATTGCTAGTGATTAAATGGTTCATAATAAGGGATCTCGGTTTAGCAAGGTTGGTACTTAGTGATAATAAAGCAATCAGGCAAGCATACAATTTAAAAACATTGTGCTCGGTTAAAATAGCATGTATTCCCCCCAAGGGTTTGTAAAACAATTAAGTAATGGAAAATGGGGCTATGAACTCACCTTAAGTTGGATGATGTATAATGAGAATGATGGATATGCCGTAAGAACTTCTACGAGCAACCTAGAATAATTGTTGTAACTTAGGTTTGGAATAATGTCTAAGGAAACATAAACATGCCAATATATATATCTTGCATCTAGTCCATGATGTGGTATGATGTATAATGTAAGTCTTTGAAAGAAAAGATTCATGAAACATGTATGTTTTGATATATCGTTTACTACCGTTCGGGCCGACATAATTCAGAAGTCATGTTAATAAGCGTTCGAGGAGCCAGGACACTTTAATTCGTAAATCCACAACTCATCTCGACGGCTTACATAATGAACTCATCACATGAGGCTCCCTACTATTGTAGTAGTTGATAAAATATATATGTATATAAGTTTTGATCCGAAAAGTTACATGTCCAAGTACTTTCATAAACTTAGGAAAGTTTATTATTACATGAAGATTGTTATTAGGGTATGTTTCATATAACTTGTATGACCATTTTTCTTTGTATTATCTCATGGTTCTTTTAAGTGAAGTAGATCCAAATTGTTTGTTCAAGTTATCGCCAATTCCTTGTTTCATGTTTACGCCTAAGTAAGCTTACATGGTCATTTCGTCATGGCCTTGCCATGACCTTTGGTCCTTGTTCCATAGTCATGAGACTTCAACCTTGGCTCTAGCCATGGTGGTGGTCTTGATTATAGGTCATAAGACCTCTTGTTCCTTTTAAAGTATAACCATAATATAGTGACTTTGGTCTAAAAGCGGGCTGTTAAGAATTTGAAGAAATTATCACTAAAAAAGCGTTTTCAGGTCTCGAGCTTCAGTATTCCTGAACGAAAACGTCGTTTCGGACAACTTTCGTGTTTTAACTTTTTGATGAATCGGACCAGAAATGCCTCTTTTTGCGTGTTTAATGTTTCTGTAACAGAAGGTATTTGGCAGCTTTGCCGCAAAGTTTTGGTAACTTCAAATCGTCATAACTTTTGACTCGTATACTCGTTTTAGGTGGTTCAAGTTGCTACGGTTTCCTTGTTAGGTCCTCTACTACAATATGTAATGATCCAATATCATATTTTTACCATTTTGATCAGGTCTTACCAAGAAAGTCACTAGTTTACTTGTTTTAATAACTTATCTTAACAATCAATTACAACAACATGTTTTACTCATTTTTATACATCATGGACATGAATACAAGACATAATATAGCAAGAATAATATGTAAATAACATGAATATGATTATTTAACAAGAATCATGTTAGGGTTTGGCTTACAACTTTTGGCTTTCAAATAAAGAAAGGAAGTAACTAGTAAGGTAAGGACTTTGATAGACTTGCTTCAACCCACTTCACTTCATGCAATCTTTCTACTCTTGTAATCTTGAAAGATGGATGATGAAGTTTGAGGTGACTTGAGTGGATTCAAACTCAAGAGAAATCACCAAAGTATATGAGGTTTGGAAGTAGTTTGATGAATCAAAATCAAACTAGAGTTTATGTGTTATGCTCTTGAATCTTGCATGAAACTTGGAAGAGAATGAGCTAAGGATGAGAGGATGGTGTGTGTGAGTGTGGCGTACAAATGAAGGAGAGGAGAGGGCTTTATAGTGTCTTGAGGAGGTTAGAAAATGACTAGGATATTTACTACACTTGGTGGCCAAGTTTAACTTGGAGCCTAAGTAGTACATGTGTAATCATCTAAGGCATGAAGGGTCAAGATTGAGCCACAAGTGTGAATCCCCCCCCCCCCTAGTGGCAGTTCACAAAGATAGGATAGGATGAGTTGGCTTTTGATGATCTTATCCATGGAGCTAGTTTCGACTCCGTAAAATGCTAACCGTAAGTTGTTACGTCACAAAACGTAAAACCGGGTATCGTAAAAATACGAAACTTGGAAGAATGATTAAACTTGTCAAAATACTCCATAATAAAATATAAAATGAGTGGTAGGTTCCATTGGGGTGGTAAAACTCTGCTAAAACTGGAAACACGGGTCTAAAACGCGTAATACGTAAAACGTACGAATATTACGTAAAATTGAGAAAAGTAAAATGTTACTTTTCTAATAGGATAAAAATGATTTAAAAAGACTTATAATGTCTATACTGGGCTTAGTCTAGTGTCGGTTGGTATTAAATGTCTTTTAGACATCAAACCGAAAGCCTAAAAATCAAGGAATGACTTATAAAATCAAGGAATGATTTTTGGTCAATGGAGGAGGGAAAAATATGTTGACTTTTTCTAATAAGTTGAAAACTTAAATCGTCTTAGAAATGCGGTGCAGGTATAGGCTAAGGTTACGGCTGAGTAAAAACGCTTAAAACTGAAAATTCCAGTTTTTCACGGCCGAGGTTTATTTTGGTCATGTTTTTCTCAGTCATGATTTATTCTCAAATAAATCATGAGTGTGTCAAACATTTTTCTGATACGGGAAAAATTAACGCGACCGAATTTCGTTGTACGTAGAATTTCTGAATGACGTTTTACCCTAAAACGTGTTATTCCGTGTAATTCTTTAATAACTTTCACGAAAATAAGCTTATGAATGTCAAACTTTTAATTTGCCATGGAAATGATTTATCACTCGAGCCCAAGAAATAAAAATCAAATTTCGGGAAAATTTTCGGGGGAAAATGAATAGTAAAAGTGAATAGTGATATTTTCCGGGAATAGTAATTATCCTGAAAAATGCGAATTGTTACAGATAAGACTTAAATCACACGATATCAAACAAGCTATATCCTGGTAGCTTCAAGAGAGACCCACACCCTCAATAGCTTGATGAAATCAACGATTTAATTAAAACAAGTTTCGATACAAGGATATGTCCGTTTTAATATTTCAAAAATCTTTTGTAAATATTACAATTCACAATGAAACACATAAGCAAATAAAACAGACAAAAGAGGGTAGAAGCAGAAGACAAATTCTTACATTGCGATAAATTAAATAAATTAATAAACACATAATGATTAGAGACTCTTTCTTATTACAATAATAGAGTCTTCCCCAATTGGAGAATCTAAAGGCTACCATTTGATTTTCGAGCTAGGTATCAATTGGATCACATAAACCAATAATAGTAGCGAAAACCTTAAGATCGAATATAAAAGGTCTGAATAACAAATTAACTAGTTAATATTAGATTTGCCCTTTTTTATTTATTAGCCGGTAATAAATTAATCAAGATCAAAATTAATTATTCATGACAAGAATACATGTTGTTGTCATGATTTTCTAATAAAACAATTAATTAATGTGTTTAACGTAGCGGATCTAGCGTTTTTTATGGTTGTAACCCATAACACCAAACGAGTTGACTCGTGATGCCACTCTTGAAATTTAAATGACTAGTAAACCATTTACTACAAGTACGCAGCAGATGGATCTAGTTTAGTATTATGGATTAACAAGTAAATAAAAACACATATATATTACTAACCTTGAATTAATAATAAAGATTAATAAGTGATAGATCTGATTCTTGAAACCGTTAGTGGTTAAATTACCACCTCTAACTAGAGGTGGCCAAGCGATCCGGTTCCGGAACCGTAACCGGATAATTATCCGGAACTCAATCCGGTCAACACCGGTTCCGGCAAGATCCGGTCCCGTTCCAAAATTATCCGGCGATTCGTGTCCGGTTCTACATTTTTGATACTAGATCCGGTTCGGAACCGGATAATCCATCACCGGTTCGCGATCCGGTTCCTGGGAACCGGTTCCGATCCGGTTCCAAGGGTTCATTTTTTTTCCTGCATATTCTTCACAGTAGCAGGAGGCTAGCAGCTTTCCAACGGCAATATAGCCATTTTTCTGGGTTTTTGACCATTTTTCAACGGATTTGTCCCCCATTTTGTCCCATTTTAACCTCCTAAACATTCCTATAAATACCCTTGATGATTTTGGTTGAATCACAACAATCGGGAAGCCCACTGTGAAGAAAAGAGCACCGGTTCTTTGGAACCGGTCCGACCGGATATTGGGACCGAACCGGATTGGAACCGATCCGGAACCGGGTAGACCGGTCCCTGTTTTCAGACCCCGGATCCGAAAGGAACCGGATCGGATTGGAACCGGATCCGGTTCTTTGACTTTGACTGCTGAACCGGGCCGGATTGGAACCGGATCCGGTTTTTGGCGGAACTGGCTTTTGGCCACCTCTACCTCTAACGTATGAACACACTACACGTCAAACAAAGCACGTTAAGATGATAGTGCTTGCCTCACGAATAACAAACAAACACATTGTGTTTTTGTTCTTCCTTTTCCACCAGTCGAACACAATGATGAACGAGTGGTTTTCTTTCTTTCACTAGTCGAACACAATTTGTACCAGTGAAAAGAGAAAAGAATGACATATTCAACAAGAAAGGTAAGAGACAAAATACAAATGAAAAAGATTTTGTTGTCCATTTGATTTCTTCCTTGCCGTAAAAGTGGACCAAAAGGAGGACCAACAAATCTTTTCTATTTTATTGGTTTTATGTTCTCGCATGAATTTTTTATCAAAAGAAAAAACACACGCCAATCATTTCCATTTTAGTTCTCGTCGTGTAATATGTTTTCCTCTTTTATATTTAATGTATATTAGTTAGTTATTGCGTCTAACGGTAAACTAACAATCATTAAATAACTATTTCGTGAAGCATATTATACATTTAATATATATATAACTTATACTCCGTATGTATTAAATATACAATAAACGTGTTCTTCGTGTATACGTGTGTGCCTCGATAGGTCACATATTTCTTAGCCGTATAAATGACTACCTAACGAGCACAAACCAACAGCTGAGCAATACGATACGAACAATTAGAACGAGCCCGTGTGCATCGCCCGGGTCGGACTGACTAGTTATTAGTATGATTTCTACTATATAAGAGAGAGAGAGAGATTGACATGAAAGATATCATTTCTAACAATGGCTCCATTTATGTTCACAGCATCAGCTGTTATCCTCTCCTTCCTTTTCATCATCTCGATACTTAGAAGAAGCATTCTGTCAAAAACCCTCCCACTACCACCCGGACCACCCGGACTTCCTATAATAGGAAACTTGCATCAGCTAGATATGTCCGACCTCTCTGACCACTTATTGCGTCTTTCAAAACGTTATGGCCCTTTAATGTCCATTCGCCTTGGTATGGTCCAGACTCTCATTGTTTCTTCTGCTGAAATGGCCAAAGAAGTTATGCAAACAAATGATATGAACTTCTGCACAAGACCTGTGTTAACAGGCCTGCATAAGATTTCATACGATAACAAAGATATAGCTTTTTCACCCTATAGCAAGTACTGGAAACAAATGAGAAAGATTTGCACCCTTAATCTCTTCTCAGTGAAACATGTTAACTCGTTTCGTGGGGTTCGTGAGGAAGAAGTTTTTAACATGATAGATACCATAAAGACTCAAATTTTAACTAAACAAGTAGTGAACTTGAGTGAAACCGTGATGATTCTCACAAGTAATATCATCTCTAGAGTGGCTTTTGGTAAGAGATCGGCTGCATACGCTGACCCACAGCCAGAAGTCATACGACTTCAAAAGGATCTGTTAGAGCTTGAGGCTTTGCTTGTCCACTTTTATTTCAAAGACAAGTTTCCATTCATGGGGTGGCTTGATAAACTGAATGGAAGCATTGCTAGGCTTGAAAAGAATGTCAAAGACATGGATGAGTTCTATCAACAACTCATCGATGAACATTTGAATCCAGACAGAGCCAACATAATGCAACAAGACATGGTTGATATTTTGCTAAAACTCAAGGACGATCCAGATTCCTCATTCAATCTCACTTTTGATCACATTAAAGCTGTGCTCATGGTGAGTGACTTACATTTCACTTATTATCCGTAATCTGAATACGTAATCTATTTTATTATATGTCTTAACTATCTATCTTGTGCTACCCAGAATATTCTAGTAGGGGGAACAGGCACAGGTGCTGCGACTGTGGTGTGGGCGATGGTGTTGCTTATAAAGAACCCGGAGTCTCTAAAGAAACTTCAACAAGAAGTGAGAAATGTGATTGGGAACAAAGGAAAAGTGGACGAAGATGATCTTGACAAGCTCAAATATCTAAAAGCCGTAATCAAAGAGACACTTAGATTGTATCCAGCTGCGCCACTATTAGTCCCACGAGAAGCAATAGATCGGTGTGTAATAAATGGATACGAGATACCCAAGAAGACTTTAGTCTACGTGAACGCATGGGCAATAGGGCGAGACCCCAACTGCTGGGAAAGACCTGAGAAGTTCGAGCCAGAAAGGTTCATGCACAGTAGTATTGATTACAAAGGGAGGGATTTTGAGTTAATCCCATTCGGGTCTGGTCGTAGAATTTGTCCTGGGATGTCGATGGGGGCTGTAACAATGGAAATGACTCTTTCCAATCTTATTTACTCGTTTGATTGGGAATCACCTGTGGGACCACACGAAATTGATACTTTGAAATCTCCTGGTACGGTAACACATAAGAAGAATGCACTCCAACTCATGGCTAAAGTTTATGATCATGACTACAAGAGCTGATTTTTTTTTCTGAATTTGCTGTCTTCTATGTCTTTTGTTAGTTATCCTCTATGCATTCTTACCATAATAAAGTTAACTATGTAATTCTATTTCCCGTGCTTAGCATGGTTAATGTTTGTTGTTATGGGTGGGTTTGTTTTACAGTTCAATTTGTAGCAAGGAAAGTTATATACCTCAACATGTAATAGATCATAATCAATAACATTCTAACGACGGTACAACATGGCAAAAGTTAAAGGCTAACATTTCACTGGAATTATACAAGTGATAACAATATTATTTAGTGACAAAGTTGTTTCAATCCCTAAGCAACTGAACCAAAAACTTTGATTTAGTGGTATTTGAGTTCCACAATCAAAAAATTGCCGTTCTATAATACGTAGTAATAATAATATTAATAATAATAAAATAAAATAAAAAAATAACGGCGATTTGATTAAAATACTCGAGTATGTCATTTATTGGTTTGTATTGTTTTTTTATTGGTTTGCCACAGGAAGACTCGTGTGTGTCATTTACGAAAACAAAATGTTGCCACTAGGTACTTCTCAGACAAGTCATTTTTTACCAACGAGGAAGCCGAAGATTTAGATAATGAATATGATCTTTTAAATTTAAAATATGATCAAGCAACTACGAATGAAGATTAAAAAAAAAAAAAAAAAAAAAAAAAAAAAAAAAAAAAAAACCGAGAGAAAAGTCTAGCAAATCGCTAGACTAAACAACAATACAATGGATGTTTAAGCCATTCAACCCAAGAGATTTTACTCTTTGAGTTACGATGCTTTAACCAAAAAAATAAATACAAAATAATATTATCTACTAAATCGCGTTTGAACATTTTGCCGGAATCAAATGTCACTGAATTTTTGTACCTCCATAACATCCAACATGTTGTCAACCTGATAACTTCCAACCTCACCCGACTATTGTTAACGTTTGGAACCTGATTACACCATGATACCCAATCAGCATAGGAACCGATCTTTGGCATATTGACTTGACACCATCGAACTATCTTCAACCAAACCTCTTCGCAAGATTACTTGTAAAGAGCACATGAGAAATGGTTTCCATACCCGTTCCACAACAAGGGCACGAAATTGCTTCTATTTCCAAACCTCTCCGAGACAAGTTATACCGAGTTGGTAATCGGTCCAACATAACCCGCCAAACAAAGATATTGACCTTCTTTGGAACAAAAGGACACCATCTAGTTGTTAGATTATGGACATTATTTTAGTAGTCGTATGTTAGGATCGAACTCGAGATCACGGGATTGCACACAATACGTATGAAGAGAAAAAGAAATAATTATTTATAAATGTTATAAGTAGTTATTAATAAACACAAAACTAGTAATAGGAATTAGTATTTAATGATAAATGACTAATGACCTATTAATGAAGATTAGGAAAGTAATACTAATGAATATTTGGAAACAAGGGAAGGTTCCGGAATCCCTTTGGGAACACCTAAACCAATCGGCCAAGGAAGGTTCTACACCTCCTTTGTGCCTTGAGCTCCAAGTTTCAATTAGTTTATAAACAAACCCAAGATGTATTGTTTTCTCATAACTTGTACACACACATCTTGGTGTTTTCTCTCCTTCTCTTTGTCTAAAATCGATCTATATAAAATAATCCTTAGGGATTCGATTTTCATACTTCAACTAAGTTTTGTGTTTAATTTACTTGCATAAACTTTTTCTTGAATTAGTACGTGTGTACAAGAACGTGATTCAAACACATTATTGTTTGATTCTTGGATTGAATTACAAAAGAGGTAAGGGGTAATTCTTATAATCCACATAAACCCTAATTAGGGTTCTTGATTTGAAGATTGCAGTTGTTTCTTGTTCGGGCTAGAATCAAAAAGGTATGTTTACTATTTAATACTCCCTCCGTCCCTTATTAAATGTCCTGTTTTGACTTTTTGAGTCATTTTTTTTTAACTTTTACCTTAAATATTTTTATTTGTATTATATGATACTTGATAAAAATTATGTCAATGAAAAATACATTTAAAACTCAATTCATTCATATATTTTGCATCATGTATTATATATCATATATAAAAATATTTATGGTCAAAGATGATAAGACAAGACTTTGAAAATTCAAAGTGGACATTTAATAAGGGACGGAGGTAGTATTGATTAATTAATTACATGTTATAAGATCTTGTTATAATTGCTTCCGCTATGCTCACTTGATGTGTTTGGTTTATTTTATATGAATGTCATGATATCATAATTCCAACAGTGGCATCTAAAGCCAGGTTATAATGTGTAATTAATTATCGAAACGCATAAAAATTGGATCTTGATTCGTTTAGTTACATGTTTTTAGGGTTTTTTAGATTCCTAACCCTAATTTTTTTTATGGGTCGATTTAGACCTTAAAGGGTTTTAGGGTTTTGGTTTTAATTTTTTTTTAATATGATTAGAAACCCTAGGATGTCATGTAATTTGTTATGCGTTTTAGTAAACGATCTTGGTGCAATATGTTAATTGTTAAGCTTAATCCATGAAAAAATGCATATTTGCATGGATTTTATTGTGTGATAATTTAAATGGTTTAAATTGGATAAATAAATATAAATTAATTGTTAAGTTATATCGGAACATGTAAATTTATTAATAGATGTCGAATTGGGGAAGACTCAAATGTTAAGTAATCAATTATGTGCTATGTGGTATTTGTTTTGTTTTGGCTTACGCAATCGATTTATCGATGCATGTGGCTCTTTTTCCTAGAAGTAGAAAGCCTTAATTGAATAAATACGTTATACACCTAGATTTGATTATTAATAGGACTATTGAATAAGATTTGCATGTGGCTACATGTTTTATACATATTTAATTGTTATGATTATGTATATTTGTTTATTTAGTTGTTTTATTTTTTATTGTACATTACTTGTTTTGTTTATTAATTGTGTTAGACATGTTTATAAACGAAAAGGGTAATTTTGAATAGAAAAATAATACGGACTAAATAATGGCGAAATTGTTTTGGTTTTTAAGAGTTTAAATTTCAAAGAATTGGTTGATTGATGTTTTTGTACGTAATGGTTAACTAGCCCCGACCGAAGTTTACACACTATAAGATGGGTATAAGGATGGCTTCGCATTAAATTGTGGCCTTAGAGAGACAACATTTTGTCTTAACGCTCGTTTGTGTGTAAATTAGACTTACCGAACAACCATTACATGTACACTGTCATCTTAAGGGTGAATTAACCACAATTCCACAATGATTATCCGAAACACTAAGCTTTCGGGCTTATGCAAAAGTACGATATAGTGGACGATAATTGATGGTAATTCTTTAATTGGTAAACCCGATACCTCAATCAAAATTTGTTATTTTATTCTTAGCAAATTGGTAATAAAAATGTTTTGTAAAACCAATGTTATGAAGTTGTATGCATGCTTCTTCATACATTATTTTGATCACATCAAAATAATAATACCCTTATAAAATTAAGTCGAATGCCATCTAATTAAGAACACTTGAAGTTGTAATTTACGTCATGTGAGAACTTGGCGAGATTGCAATGGAGAGGTAA
This sequence comes from Artemisia argyi, assembly GCA_030686995.1. Taxonomy (NCBI): domain Eukaryota; kingdom Viridiplantae; phylum Streptophyta; class Magnoliopsida; order Asterales; family Asteraceae; genus Artemisia; species Artemisia argyi. Next base: position 63,132 of record JARVZY010002372.1, on the reverse strand, counting down.
ATTTCATAAATTCATTGCTAGCAGATCAACTGATGTGATGGATTTATGAGTTTGCAGTTTTTAAGTTAGACGACTTAAATTGAGTAGGAAGTGAGATCTTGGACTCAAGGCATTAAGATGGGGATCAAACATGCTTACAATACAAATGTTTTGTGATTGTAAATCCCATAAATCTAGGAATTGCAATATGATATTGGCAATTATTGTTCGACAATTACCTTGTTGAATACTATCATTACTAGCAGATCAACTGATGTAATGGTACTATGTCAATTAGGATCCTAGCTTTAAGAAAATACTACGGTTTATATATAAATATTTACCAATGGGTATATTATTTTCTTAAAGACCTAATTATTGAAAATACTGAAATTGAATTTTGTAATTCGTTTTAATGTATTAATGCAACGTTCAAACCGTAAACACACTTTGGGCTTTGGTAAATTGATCTAGTTCTGTTTTCAAACAAATGTTTGATTAAGAAATATTTACTTAAAAGACAAAAGAAGTCTCATTTCTATGAAGGAAGAGTGAAACACAATTCTATTCCTTTTCATGAATGAGAAAGGATAATAGGAATATTAGATATGTTTAAATTCTAATATAACTCATAGCAAATTTTTTAATAATTAAGAAAATTGCGAATATTTTTCATAGGGATTTTATCATCCTCATTCGGTGATCAAGTTCTTAATAACAAATATGATATTTGGTTAACAGAAAATTATGTATGACATTTTATGAGTTATTTTAATTAGAAGCTAGACTAATTACTGCAAAATGTTTAAAGACAAACTGGTTGTTTTGACTATTTTAAAGGTGCTACATACATTGTAGGATGGTAGACCTGTTAAGGAAGAAATTGCATGCCCAATTTTTCAAGTTAATAGCATTTGGTTGATAGTCTATCAATTACGTAATAGAATACACTCTTTAGTGCATAAGTAATTGTTATGTATGGACATTTAAAGGTGTAGGAAAGTTAAAAGCACAATATTTGTTTTCACTGGAATACTGGATATGAAACATTTACAATGTTATCAAATTCAGTGGGAGTATTGTGTACTTATTACTGAATAAGGAATTATTGTAATTGATTGGTGCTAAACCGTCAGATAATTATTGGTCAACCACTTGTGAATGGTCAACTATAATAGTCAAACAGCCTAAACCAATGCTCCGTGGAAGTATAGGGTTTTCCCGGGTCGTTATGTCCCGACGAGGTGTGGATGGTATTAAAACGGGTTTGTGATCGGGTGAAATTGGACGGAAATGGGTATAAGTGAGTTGTGATGATTACACTACTGGAATATAAAATAAAATAGCTTAAATACACTATATTAACAAGACTGGAAAGTCTGAAAAAAACAGAAACGTTTAAAACTTAAAAACGCGTACGTTACGTTTAAATAAAACGTAGACGTACAACATAAAAAGTAAAACCTGAAATCTGAAAACACCCAGGGGGTGAAAATTACTTTTTTACAAACTTAAATGTAAAAGAAAATTTTTAGAAAAAGAAAATAAATTTTAACCCTAATTAATTATTTAATATTAATTAAATACTAATTATTACTAATTATTAATAATTAAAATACTTAAATACAATATAATATTAATTAAGCACTAGAAAAATGAAAATAAAATTCCTAAAATTATAAAATAGCTAAAAACAAGTTTTAAAAATAAAAATAAGTATTTTTGTCTTTTTGTGGTTTTTATATTAATTAATTACTAATTAATTACTAATTACCTAAATAAACTATTTTAAATTAAGAAAAATACTAAATGAACAGTAAAAATTCTAATAAAATTTCTAAAATTATTTTATAACATATAAAAGCTATAAAAAATATAAAAACTAGATTTTACTTAATAAAAACTAATAATGCTATTTAAAACTAATTATTAATTAATAATTAATAAAACTAATATTAATTCTAATAAATACTAAATGATGAAAATAAAAATCTGAGAAAATTATTATAACTACTTTAATATAAGAGGAGTTTAATAAAATTATAAAATAGCTAAGTCCTTAATAAAAATATAAAAATGAAAATTAAAATTAAATTACATTAAATAGAAACTATCACTTAAAAATTAATTTGATTTTCTGGATTTTTACTTTACAAACCTGTTTTACAACTAAAAACAACAAAATTTTGCAAAAACAAACTTTTTAGAACTTAAAAATAAGTATTGTGGAAGCTTTTTGGCTCCACAGTTGACTTTTGTTGACCAAATGGTAAAATGAGCTCAAATGGCTTAAAGTGGGACCCACAATGGTTAAGTCTGGTCCAAATAAGTTAATGAAACATGAATAAGCTGGAAAAAGCACAATTGGACCTCAGAATAAGTTATAAGCCACAAAATAAGCACTTGGCTTATTGAAACTCTACTGAAACTGGGACAGACTTGGGGAGGGTAAACAGATGGGGTCCACTAGGTCTTAGGTCAAATGGTTGGTCAATCCATGGTGCCTACCAGGGGGGGTTGAATGGAACAAAGATTGGAGGTTGTGGACCACTGAGGAGGTCAGGAAACCACCACCAAGTGGTGGTGGTGGAACTGTGGTGAAGCTGATGCAGCAGGGGTGTTCCCTGCAGTCTCCTTTGGGGCAATGTGGGGCCCACAACAAAAATGGTAAAAATAAAGAAATGGTAGGATCTTAAAGATGAGCTAAGACACTTTGAGTAGCAACTTGTCTCAACTCCTAAATCAATACAGACAATTCTAATTAAATCCTTGAAGTTTTATGAAAATCTGAAAAGCACCATTTGACTTTTGTAGAAAACTTGGATACTTTGACTTTTGTGAATTTCTAAGGGATCCTACTGATTGACTAAGCTATATTAAGCTAAAAGCTAATGAAATTAAGCTACAATTATGTATAATGCAATGATATGGATGGGCTTGGGATCACAACTGCCCAACAGTTGACAGTTAATGGACAATGAAGGTGATTTTGACTTTTGGTGTTAATGACCCTGAAACTTGGTATTATAGTGACCTAAAATTACCCAAGTAAACATGTTGTGGGCATAAGCAACAACTTTGAACTCCCTTAGCCCCTCAAACAGCCTAAACCAAACACTCCCTTAAAAAGCCAAACTTGTAATTTCAAAAGATGAACACTGATTCAGGGGATGAGGTTGCTCCACAAGTTCAAACCTGATAACATGGGATCATTTAAACCTAAAATTACCAAGAACAACAACATAACTCAACTGACTCAGTAAAATGCTAATTAACTGTGAAAATGAAATATCAACCAACTACTAAAACTGATTAACAGGTGACTAATATTAATTTATATCTGAACTTTATTACATCTTATAGGCATTAAAACACATGATCAAACAGATTTTAGCTATGGTACAGTAAAGATGCAAAGATTTATAAAATACCTTACAAATGATCCATAGTGAGTTACAAAGTGAGAACCAGGTTCAAATCCATAATCCTAACACCTCCCTTGAGGTACTAACACCCTGCAATTCCAAAATACTCCCTTGTTTCTGGTTCTTCCTTCTTCTTTTTTGATCTTTTATTTTTGAACTATTTTCTCCTATTTTTTTGTATTTTTGTAATTATTGAACAAAACTGATTTTTAATGGTACAGAGCTTATAAAAACTTAGTAATGAGCTAAAATGGGCTTTTAGAACAGTAACAATCACTTTTTAACACATTAAGGTTAAATGAGTACTTCAAAGGAAAAATGCAAAAACTGAAATTGCTAAGGAAACTTAATTGTTTGATTGATAAAGCTTAAAATTACATTGAGAAGGACAAAAGTACAAGTTTTAAACTGAATTGAACAAAAGAAAAACTTAACTTAACTAATTCGACATTAGAACTACACTACTACACTACTAAAAACTAACTCCCCTCTCTCTTGGACTCTCTCTTCATTTAAAAGCTTCAGGGGGTCCCTTGGCTTCTTTCCCACTTCCTTTTTTAGCCATTGGATTAGTTATGTTGATCCCAGCCGTTTAAGTTTTTTGGCGGGAAAAAGGGTAAGTAGCAGTTTGGCTCTTAGCTTCTTGGCAGGGGGTATTATTTTGTTGTTTTGTTGTTGTTTTGAGGTGATTAGAGTAGGGGTAGGGTTAGGGTGTTGAGTGTTGGCAGAGGAGGGGGTGGGTTTGATGATGGAGGTGACAGGGTTGTAGCAGGTTACAAGTTGGAGGGATAAGGTGGTGGTTTGACTTGGGGTTTGACTGAGGGTGGGTAAAAAAAAACGGGGTAATATTTGTTTGTTGTGTGGGCTGATGGTGACAATGGGCCAAGGGGAAGGGTACATGGGCCTGGTTTGGTGTTGGGGTTTGATTTGGTTTTGGTTTTTTTATAATTAAGGGTCCGTTTGTGATATAACAAAGCAACAAGGACCATTTTTGCAATTTGACAAAACCAAGGGGCTGAAAATGTACATGTTCTAAAGTTATCACAAGGGTGAAAATTGACAACTTTAATAACCCAGGGATCCAAAATGTATTTTTTCAATATTAAATTTCCCAGGGACCATTTTTGTAAAATTTCCAAACTCCGGGGACCAAAAGTGTAAATTCTCAAAACTTTTTACCCAAGTGTTGTTTTTGATAATTTTTGACTTTTAAAAACTTTGGGTTGACTTTTCTTTCATTAAAAACCTTCAGGGACTAGTTTTGTCAAATTTTGAAACTTGAGGGACTGAAACTGCCAATTGTGCAAACTTTGTTCATTTTTCATTTGTTTTTAAACATTTTGCATCTAAAACATATAAAACACACTTTTGGGATAATTTCTGTATTTTGATGCGTATTTGAGTGTTTTTGGATGTTTTGGCAGTTCATATGAGACAAAAATGATGAGTATTTACACACTCATCAGTAATGATCTTTAATTCAGTGGGAGTTACAAGCTTTGACATCTTGGTAGCTAAAGATAATTACTTTCCAAGTGTAGAAACTCATACTTTTAAGGATAGTCTTGTACGTTTCCTTACTAGACATTGTTGTTCTACATCTACTTGTTATGCTAAGTGGCGTGTTGTTTATCAACTATATGAGGTTGTTCCATGCACAAGTGGGAGAAATGTTATCTTTATTGTGTGCAAGAAACAACTCATAAAGATATGATTTAATGGATTCTCTTGACTACAAGATAAGAGAATAATGTTCTAATATGAATTATACTAAGATAATTCAAGAAACACTTGGTGTTACAATTTATGTTATGTGAGAGCTTAGCTAGATTGCAACAACAAGGTGAATTTCATATTTCATTACTAGCAGATCAACTGATGTAATTGAACTATGAGAATTTGCAGTTTCTAAATTAGAATAATGTTCTAATATGAATTATACTAAGCTAATTCAAGAAACACTTGGTGTTACAATTTACGTTATGTGAGAGCTTAACTAGATTGTAACAACAAGGTGAATTTCATATTTTCATTACTAGCAGATCAACTGATGTAATTGAATTATGAGAATTTGCAGTTTCTAAATTAGATACCTATTAGAACATGTGTCAATATGATATCAAGACTACTTTAATTTATAGATTTATGAATTCATGGAATGACATAAATTAATTAAGTAATCTAATGCTACTTCAATCTGAATATTTATGTGTTCTTGGAATGACATAAATAAATGAAGAAATAATGTTGTTTACATTATTGTGAAGTAATATATTAACTTGAAATTACTATTGAAACCAAAAGATGGTGTTCATAATTACTTTAGTTAAACATGTTTATGTTTCATTGTAAAGATATAAATATAAAGTCTTTTAATTGTTACAAGACTTATAATAAAGTAAGACGTTATCTTGTTGTGTATTTTAATTAAGACATATACATGAAGTTATTAAATTGATAAATGACTTATAATGTATAGTGAGATTATAACAGTTTATGTTTTCTTGTAAAGACATGGACATGAAGTGACTTTGTAAAAAGTATTTGTGTTATAAAGCATGTAATTGGCTTGAATATTATTATACCATTAAAATGAATTAGTTGGTAAATAGACAAGTCAAAAGGAATATGGTTATCTTTAATATTGTTAGATTGTCTTACAATATTAATACTAATGAAATATCAAATGTTTATGGTATGTTCAGTTAGGAAAATCAAACTCTTGTTATATTGTTTGATTAAAAATAACTATGACTTCTTTTCTTCCAAAAGTTATCAAGGTTAGAATGTTGAGTATGACTTGGACGTATTTAATAAAACTCCAACATAGAAGATTAATAAGACATTATCATGTGATGAATGTGATAAATCACATTAAGTCTTAAATTGAAGTTCTAAATTTGTTTAACTGCTTATGAAGAGGTTATTAACAAAGTAAAGTCAGGAACTGTCAATATGTATTAGTAATATCCCAAAAGAGAACATTGTATTGTTGCTTTATTTGATAAGTATTTAAAGATAGTCTTTAAATTACTAAAAACAAGTGGGAGTTTTGATCTTTAAAAGATAAAATTATAAGATACATAATCTTCTAAAATACACTAGTAAATATCATGATTAAGTTTGACATTTGAATGTTAAATCTCAACATGATAATAAAGGTTGACATTTAAATGTTAAATCTCAAGATGATGGAATTATCATTCATAGAATAGCAATATATATCAGATATTTGATTAATATGCTGAGGGCTATGATTTACAGGATTATTGTAAACCTGATAATCATTATGATACATTACCAAATATGAAATTGGGTAAAGTATACATGATATGAATGATTAAGATGCTGTCCATAAAGATAATCAATTTTAGAAACTTGGTTTATCTTAATAGTTAGACTAGAAAATGAAGATGAGTTTCTTCAAAGATTAGGTAACCCTTATGGTTTAAATCTTTGTATAGAAATCATGTAGACAATATTGTGCACGTATTTAATGCATGTCTTATGACAAGATTATTAATCACAATTAAGCAATTAACTGTGATTGAATATTCTTTTCTAAACACATTAAATATATAAAGATTATGATTGTCATATTTATGAAATTGACAATAGAATATCAAAACTCTTTCATGAGTGATTACTTGAGCGAGGACGATAAGTAATCAAAAGGAGTTTATGAATTCAAATAAATCTTTGAAAGTGTACAAAGTGCAATAATCCATGAATGGATAAATGCATGCATCTAGAAGATTACTCTTATGTTTAATTATTAAATTCATGTTTTGATTTATAATTGAAATAAGATAATTTCTAAGTATTCCTAAAAGCTAGTAGGAGTATTATGTTTAATTTCTTAAATCATATATGTTGTAGAACATATGAAAAGTAACATTCCATATAAGTAAATGTTAAGTCTTAGAATGGAATGAAACTTTACTTGTAAGATTTAGGAAATAAGACATACAACCTTGGAATGAATGTTTATTGTTGAAACATGTGCAGTAAATAAATCTAATATAACATGATATATTATTTAGAAAGTCTAAATAGTTATGTATGACATGAATAAAATTTAAGTATGACTCAAAGATTTTTCATGAACATCATGTTTTGTTGTATCATACTTGACTACAAGATGATTTGGCAATATTAATATCTAATTAAAAAGTTATTAGATAACTTGTGTAAATATTCTAAAAAGAATATGTTTGATTATAGAATCACATCCTAAAACTGGAATAGCTTCCAAATTCTATAAATGAACAATTTTTCAATTGTTGTGAAAATTGTCATAGCCAACAAACTTGAAAGTTTGAAGGGCATCAAACATTACACAATAGATATTAATTTTTACGGGAAGGTTTTAATACTATATTTTTGTTTGCATACAATGATGTTATTAAAATTGAGATGACACTCAATACTAGTTATGGTAGAGATTTCGTTCTTTGCTATATGTACTAGTTGTGCTTACTAAAAGCATAAGTTGCATTATACATTAAGAGAATAAGAATACTTTAAACCTTAAAATGTTTGGAAGTTTAATTATCATAAATTGGTGGTTAAGGATGTCTCACATTTTTATGAAATATGGCATTATCAAAATAGTTGATTATGCACATATAAGAATTTCAATAGTTGAATTCTTGAAGTAAGTATTCTTAAAATTCCGATAGATCAAAGTTGGATGATTTATGTCTTGTCAACAAGTATGAATGTCATTGCTTGAGACATAATTCATCAACAAGAGTTATCATGCATTGATCTATTTAGTATTTGGATAAAGGATGTTAAACAATTATTATGATAAATTGAAATACATAGTATGTTTAATTTATAATATATTGTATCCTATATTTGTATGTTTAATCCATGAATAAATGTTATTCTAAATTGTCCGTTGTCAGTTAATAATATGGGAATATTATTAAATAAAGACAAATCTGAAGGTTGGTATAATATACTTAAAGTATATTGATGCGTAGTCATGCCATTTCAGATGGTATTCAATGATACCGAATATAGGACTTATCCCAACTACATGAAGTTACTTTATGGATCTTGTCATTAAGTAAATCATAATATCCTCAGACTTGAGATGCAAGATAAGTGTCATGAATGTAGTACATTTTTGTGGAACAACTTAATGTTATACGTAACTGGTAGTCATAAGGGTTGTTTTCGAAAGTGTTACAAAGTTTGTGGGTTCTGCTTGTAGTCAAGATAGAATTTGTTCCTTCAAATTTATTTTTGAAGTTTAATACTGCTGGGCCCCTCGTAGGGTTGTCAAGATGTTTGCATGGCCGTGCCCAAGATCTTCCCTGAATATGTTCAGATGATTTGGTAATCTTGATCAATCACTAAAAACGAGAAACAGAATGGTTAATTAAGGAATGACTTTGATCCATATCCTTATTAACATGGTATTAGAAACAAAAGGATAATAATAATAATGAGAAATCATTAAAAGGTTTTTCCAGGAGCCTTACTCGAGATCGTAATAGAGGCATCGGCGTGTTGCAAGACGCTAACCGATGTGATTACACTATTAAAATATGTCCAAGTGGGAGCTGTTAGATTATGGACATTATTTTAGTAGTCGTATGTTAGGATCGAACTCGAGATCACGGGATTGCACACAATACGTATGAAGAGAAAAAGAAATAATTATTTATAAATGTTATAAGTAGTTATTAATAAACACAAAACTAGTAATAGGAATTAGTATTTAATGATAAATGACTAATGACCTATTAATGAAGATTAGGAAAGTAATACTAATGAATATTTGGAAACAAGGGAAGGTTCCGGAATCCCTTTGGGAACACCTAAACCAATCGGCCAAGGAAGGTTCTACACCTCCTTTGTGCCTTGAGCTCCAAGTTTCAATTAGTATATATACAAACCCAAGATGTATTGTTTTCTCATAACTTGTACACACACATCTTGGTGTTTTCTCTCCTTCTCTTTGTCTAAAATCGATCTATATAAAATAATCCTTAGGGATTCGATTTTCATACTTCAACTAAGTTTTGTGTTTAATTTACTTGCATAAACTTTTTCTTGAATTAGTACGTGTGTACAAGAACGTGATTCAAACACATTATTGTTTGATTCTTGGATTGAATTACAAAAGAGGTAAGGGTTAATTCTTATAATCCACATAAACCCTAATTAGGGTTCTTGATTTGAAGATTGCAATTGATTATTGTTCGGGCTAGAATCACAAAGGTATGTTTACTATTTAATATTGATTAATTAATTACATGTTATATGATCTTGTTATAATTGCTTCCGCTATGCTCACTTGATGTGTTTGGTTTATTTTATATGAATGTCATGATATCATAATTCCAACACTAGTAACCAAATCTTGGCCCAACAATCGCATTTCGTCAATGTGCGAACGTGTTCCAGCAACCGAGAATATATACCTTGATCATCTAACGTCCATCGAGATTTATCTTGACCATTTTGCAATTCAACATTTGCGAGCGATATTAGAAGGTTGTTAAGTTGGCTCTGCTCTATACCACTTCTAACATCTCGACGTCATTTCCAAACCCAACCTCCATCATTCCATCTATCACGTACCTTACAATTTTGCTCCATTTCCAACATATATAGACGAGTAAACCGAGAACATAAGGGCTGGTCTTCTATCCAGATATCCATCCAAAACTGAATACGATTCCCCCTACTAGACTATAATGTAACGTATTATAGTCTATAACATTAGAGTCATGAAGATAGTTAATCGAGCCCACGATACGAGACCACGTACCTGAACGAATTCTTTGGCCGTTTCTGTTTGAAACTCCGCCCTGGTCTCCATGAATTGCTTTAATTACACGACACCATATAGCTTCTGAATCATTATAGAAGCGCCAACGCCATTTTTGAAGGAGGGCTAAGTTAAACGAAGTCAAGCTACCAATTCCTAAACTCCCTCTATCCTTTGAAGCAAGTACCTGGTCCCATGCCACCCATGCTATCTTTTTTTCATTGTTTTGGCACCCCCAAAAAAACTTGGCCCTAAGTTGTTTCAAAACTACGAATGAAGATAACCTAGAAAAGATTAAAATCATCATTAAGAGCGGGAGAGAAAATGTTGTAGGGTTTAATGTGTTTTTCCAATTTTTGATTGCATGTGCATGGCACATGCTTATCCTATTTATACTTCGCTTTTTTAAGTCGGGCTATTCCATTCTAACTAGGAATCAATGCGAGAATGATTTAGCTTAATTTGAACGATTCTTGCCATTCTCCTCTTTTTTAAAGAATGCATAAGCATGAATGAGAATCAAGAAATCATTCTTCATTTCCTTCTCATATGCCAACAAACAAATGAATGCCCTTTCATTATGATTCTTTGCTTTCTGTTCTCTCATACCAAACATCCCCATAGTACCAAACAATGTAATCTAATCACATTCTTAGGGTCTATTCTCTTTCTATCCAATTACATTCTTTTTTCTAATTCCATTCTTGATGATTCCGTCATACCAAACATCCCCAAATAAATTTATCGACGTAATGTTTGCACTTTCATTGTTAATATACCTTTTTTTTGAACGGCAATGCACTTGAAATCCGACCTCCCGAGTTAAATCATTTAAACGGGCAGGCCCAGGAATATAAAATAAAATTTGGTGTAAGACTTGTTGTAATAGGAATTTCACTCATGCGTTGGTGATCATCCATAAACGCCGAAATTGTGATAGTGGTGTCACGTCGCATGACAGGGTCACTAAATCATGATATCAACGGGAACCAGTGTTTTAAAACTTTATTTTTTAGTTGACTCGGTTGAGCTCTTGTTTTCCGGCTCTGAAATACTATGCGTGTAATTACATGAAGTTAAGTAATAAGCAATTGCGAGCTTTTAATGCTTTTGATACTTAGAATTACACACTCCGTATATAAAACGGATTCTAGTTGCACAGTGTTTTGCTCTCAATCAAAGAATTGCAAGATATCTATCGCTAATCATTCAAATATATTTGAACCAGAACCATATAATTCTAATGATGTAAATTGTTTTTGTTTTTTCATAAATAATATCATTGTGAATGCGACTTTTTTGTGTTTATTTGCCCGAAAAGGCACATGCATATGTGCATACCATGTGACATTGCATTCCTTGAGTTTGCCTAATTTATTGAAATCTAAACAAGATATTTTCACAATTAATATGTTGTTCCATTTCATTTTCACTTTCACTTTGTAAGAGTAAATTTCACGTGTACCAGCTACAATACGGGTTTCATTTATTGTCAACATCTAAACGTACAGTCTATGTATTTGCGTCCTAGCTATTATATGTAAATAGGAAAATTATATTTAATGTAAAGATTATACAAGCATGCAAAGTAAACATATTAAATTATTAATAGAAATGATGAACAACTGGGACATCATATTGAGATGAATATATGGTCTCAAAATAAAATCATAGTAGAACCAAGCTACATTAATATATGTTACCGCATACTCTGTAATACACGCAGGGGAGGACCTAGGGGGTTATCGCAGGTTTACGGGAACCCAATGGATGTTGGTCGCTTAATGTTATAAATTTTTCAGAAAAAACAAGATTTTTACGATGTGAACCTACAGGTCCCGAAATTTTGTGTTTCTTGGTTTACTAACATGTCAAAAGGAAATACGTGGTTTTATTTACTTGTTTGCTAGTTTTAACGAGATTGAACGTTTTTTTTTTTTTTTTTTTTTTTTTTTTTTTTTTTTTTTATGTGCAAATGGTGAACTTATATTAATTTCCAAATGTTTACATCATAGGGATAATCACATATAGAATTTGGACATGCCCAAATCTATCACATATACTGAAACATCTACATACAGGTCTGATAACAGACAATACTACATACAGGCCTGACAAAACCAATCACTGGTAGAACCACTTCAGAACATTGTTTATCAGTCACATTATTCCAGAATCCATCATAACCATACTTTGATATCCATTCCTAGGATCAATTCACCATCATAGCACCTACCATCTAGTTACAATCCATCCACCAAATCACCAATCCACTCATCCTGCCACCATAATAGACTTGGTGAAAAAAGGTAGATGGCATCACTAGGCACCCATAACCCATCCATGGGGGGCTCGGCCAAACAACCTACATTTCCCTCTCTATGAAAGGCTTCAGTTGTTTGGGAACACACTCCCTCCATGATGACCATCCATTTCCTCCTATGGGAATGCAAAGTATAGACCATGAAGTGCCATCTTTCATCACTCTCAATTCTATACTACTTGCACTCCCCTCCAAGATCATTTACCCTTCACAAAAGGAAGTCCTACTTTATGGGACATCTTTACTGAGATAGACCTCTTACACAATCAACCATAGTTCCCTAGCTTCCTCCCAAGGCCAATCTAGGATAACTATGAGACTGATGTAAGTACAGTCACACAGATAAGACTCCAAGTTACAAGGTACTTCACAATTGTAATGACCTGATAGAACCATAAAAGGCTAATATGCATACTAACTTTGTTACTTCTTGTTAATACAAATATCGCCTAAAAACGTTATTTATATTTTACGGTCTTTGCTAAGTTTTGTTAATGACAAAGTATGAACTTTTGCTTATAGTAAAAACATCACTTTAGTTTTAAGTCTTGTATAACTAGATTTTACATTTCTCTTTTAACATAACATTGTTTTTGTTTCTTAAATAAGTAAGTGTCACATCACATCAACATGTATTTATGGTAAGTTTGTGTGTTTGACTTACCATAAGCTCTTACACATCTTTGGAAGCACTCTACTTTGATTCAATGTGTGTTTGACTAGAATTAAGTTGATGTGACTTTGGTTGGTTTGGAAAGATTTATTGCAAAACCTACTGTCAGCCTGGCGGAACCCTGGAGGTACACGGGCGGAACCCATCTGAGGGTTCCGCCGTATCCGCCAGACCTGCTGAAGGATTTGCTATAAATACCAAGCCACTTGCTAGTTTTTACCCATCACTTTAGGACATATATTACACATATTCTCTCATCTAACTCAGTAACATTTGACTTGTGTGATTCTCTTATGTAGCAAAGGAGTTCACAAGTTCTTCCAAGAAGTTACAAGTTTCAACTCAAAAGTTGCAAGACTTGTTAGCTTTGTTATGTATGAACTTTGGTAGTTTATACTTCATTTGTATCTTGTGTAGAAGTGGTCGGTTAGTATTTTAGGCCTCAAAATACATAGTGTGACGGGAGTTGTTGTACCCTTGTAAAAGAACTATCGGGAGTGGTTGTACCCTTGTAAAATAACTCGACATCTAGCTTAGTGTTGAAAATAGTGGATAGGCAACGTTAGGTTGGTTCTACCTTGAACTAGGACTCGGTATCTAGCTTTGTACCGGATAAAGTGTAAGCGACGATTGTAAAGGTTTCTCCACCCATGAAAGGAGCTTGTTGACTAGTGCTTGAAACTCTCGAGTTGGAAACTCGGGGCGTGGATGTAGGGCAAGGAAAAAGAGTCCTTGTAGCCGAACCACGATAAACAATCGTGTTGTGGTTTGATCGTTTCTTTCTTTATCTTTGCATATTACATATTGTCTTTATTTAGAATCGTTAATTACACGTAAAGCTTTTCAAAGATTAACAAGTATTTTGAGTTTATATTTTTGATCAAACGTAAAACTTTTCAAAGATTAACAAGTAATTTGAGTTTATATCTTTGATCAAACGTAAAGTTTTTTTTTAAAGATAATTAAGTTAAAAAGCGGTAAAATATTCAACCCCCATTCTAGTTTTCCACACTTCTTAAATCCAAACACCTCTTAATCATCAATACAATTCTGATCAGTACAATACTTTCTACCCCATACACCAGACAATACATAGTGTTATCTCTACTATTCACCACTCAAACCATTTGAAGTTTCACATTCCATTCCTTCTCAGCATCACAAACAGCTTTTGACTTCTTCATTTTCAAGCTTGTCAATCTCATTTTCACAATATCACACAAAACCTTGAATAAGTCTTAAACTTTTCTTCTTTCATCTTTAAAGAGCCTATTGTTTCTTTCTTGCCATACTAAATACACACATGCAGCCAAACACAATCTTCTAATAACACTGCCAATTGAATTACCATTATAATACGAGATTGTACCTTTTAGTGCATTTATGTCAAATCAGATAACTTTTTAGAATTTACATAGTGATTAAAGGCAAACGAGCAACAAGCTGGGCCGCTAGCCTTTTTTGAATTGCATTAATTTATATTTTTTTTAATATTTGTGAAAAAAATTGTGCATAAAATGATTTGGAGTCTTGGTCCGACCTGAATGCACGTACTAATCTGTCTTCTAAGATGTTCATCTAACCAAATGTGTTCGATCAGCACGTTATGCGATGTTTAGCTACCAGTCTTACGTTTGATTTGAAACTAGATATGTTATGACAAATGGATTTTCTACGTTCTAATACTTGGTATCTTAATATATTTTGTAATATAATGCAAGTCAATCAAACAAATTAATATGACTTGGTGTTTCTTTTTTATGTTAATGAGTCTTAATGGGGAAATAGTTATGGGGCCACACATATAATATGTTTCTTTTTCTGTTAAATGGTATATATGAGGAGAGGAACTCCTCCCCATTAAGACTCATTAACAGAAAGGGGCCCACCCACTTAATCTGAAAATAAAAAGAAACAAGCCGATATATGGAATCATATATCTACTTTAATTTCATAACGGCAGGTGTACTTACTCGATCTTATGATACATTCGTCTTGTTTTAATAGTTTTTTTTTTTTTTTTTTTTTTTTTTTTTTTTTTTTAGTTTTAGTTGTGAGTATACATGTTTATTTCAAACAAACGTGTTTGGTATATGTTATAATACGTGGGATTAATGAATTTCATGAAACTTGTTGTTGGAGGTTTAGCAAACACCACAAGATCTTATATTCTTATGGGTATAAGTGCCAGGCTGTAAGACGTCATTGTATTTAACACGTGCAAAGGATCATGGTTCGCAATTATATGCATCATTGTGTTGTCCTAATTGTTTTTTCAACTCTTGTCTCTGGTAAACCAACCATAAACGTGCCCTCATCTTCGTTCTCTCATGGTCGCGAGTTTAATAATCAGTTTAATTATTTTAATCTATGTATCATTATCTGCTTGATTCCCAAAAAGGACGGCTACCATGCAAATTCGAGATTAGAAAATGCGTTAAAAATAAAAATTTAGTCTGTTTGGATAGCTAAAAGCCTAAAAGCATAAAAAATGTCAAATGAGATGCAAATTTTCTTGAAGTAAGTTTACTTGGTCATATATATGTATATAGAGAAATGTTAGGCTCATAAAGATTTCATAAAAAAATTTCTACACATACACGTGTCATTTAAATATTGAGAGTGAAACCAAGAAAGAAAAATATAATAAAATTTGATTACTGCACCTTATTTGACAATGTGTATGTGAGAATTTTTTAGTAAAATTTGTGTAAGTAACGTTTCTCTTTATATTTATATGACCAAGTAAACTTGCTTCAAGGAAATTTGCATGCCAGGTCAGTTGACATTTTTTATGCTTTTAGCTATCCAAACATACTACACTTTTATGTTTAACGCATTTTCTTACCTCGAATTTGGATGGTAGCCCTTTTTGAGAATCAAAGTGATAATGATACATAAATGAAAATAATTAACTGATTATTAAACTTGCCACGATATGGCCCAAGTCCGAGGTTAGGGTCCATTAGGGTTAAGTTATATTGTGTAATATGCATTATAAATATTTGAATTAATTATAATAAATCGAAGAAACATAAACCCTAACCAACCCTAAAAAGAAGAAGATCGTTATATCGTAATTAATTAAATTCCAGGATGGGTTCATTTTTTGTAACAGAAGAAAATGGTATTCCCGTCTTTTATCCAAATACCACTACGTATGATGACTACATGATAACTGAATCGCATGCTAGTTTGTTAAGGACTTTATACGTCGGCAACCAACCACATGTAGCCGAACAAATTCGTCTACCAAGGCGCTACCTTGAAACAACACCAGAACGAAGAGCAAGGGCACGAGATGTGGCTCAAATATCACATGGAGTATCTGTTCTCAATCTTGGCCAGTCAAGTGCTGACAATACTAACCCTGCAGGTTCATTGCCAACTTCATCTGCTGTTAACAACAACTAATCCATTCTGTGGGATTATTAAAAAGAAGCTACGTTATTAAAATGGTTGTAATAATGCAGATATTAATCATCACTTTGCATGTTTGACTTTATATTATGAACCTATTTGTGTGCTTATAAGCGTATCCCTTCTATGATTGGTTATGTCTTGTGTACGTGTCCACCGTCATCAACAAGTTGTTTTTTTTTTTTTTTTTTTTTTTTTTTTTTTTTTTTTTTTTTGTTCTGTTCTAGTACTTGTGTTGACCATTTGTTTCCGTTGTTGCTGTATGACAAGATTAATCTTTGTTATCGGATGTTTTTATCAACAAATTAAATTTGTTTCTTTTGATGATGTTATTGTTTGAAGAATTAGTGCTTGATTTCTTCATTTACAAAAAATTCTGCTTATATGGCATAATGTTTTGTTTTAGTTTAATTAGTTTTCTTTAATGTTTATTTAGCTTTCTTATTTAATTCGAGCTTTTGCGAGTTCATCAAATGAGTATTAGATATGAACCAAGTCCAATTTGAAGTTAGGGTCTATTATAGTTGGGTTATCTTGTGTAAATATTTGATTAATAAACATAACACTTACAGATTTTTCAACATTCAACAATATAGTCAAGATTTTTTAAGTATCATGGGGCTTTGTGGTCCACTGGGTAAAGCTTATTAAGTTAAGCGAGCCTAGGTGAGAGTAGTACCGGGTTGTGTGACCAACCGGGAAGTCCTCACATGGGGACCACAAGCTCTAATGATTATGATATCAACCAGCTACCTTAGAAACCTGGGCCCAATCATGTGATGTCTTTGGGTATTGGGTGTAGGTATTTCACAGACATCAAACCTTTGTTGGGTAAGGTTGATAGGTACCACTATGATACACAGGGTTGAGATGTCCCTGACAATCTACACTTTTTGATCCAAGATTTTTTAAGTTAAAATTGCATGAGTTTTAGAAATCGATATATTATTAATTGATGATGCTGTCTCTCTATATATAGATGTATCAACGGTGCCACATGACAACAATGAAGATAACTTTTTTTTTTTTTTTTTTTTTGAAAGGCGAATTTCAACTTAGACTCGACCACCCTCTTAATTGGAGGGCCCTAACCACCACTTGCCCAGACCATGTTGTCTTAACAGGGCCCACGCTGGAACCAAGTGGGGCATAATAGGTTCGTGAGGAAACCGTCTCGCCTCCACACAAGTTTCCTTGCTGGAGTAACGCCCGGATGAAAACCCCGTCCTGCTCCAGTCTCGAACCCCGCACCTTCTGGCTTAAGGTTCTTATCCTTCATTGCAATATTGTTCAAGACTTCAAGACGTTACACATTGGATACTTTAATTTTACCATCATATATAATATTATCACTTGAACATTATATCTGTATATTGCATTAAAAGTATAATTTATATATTAAGAGTATGCTGTGTATATTATCTAAGTATATAGTAGTCTATATAGTTTTAGTAGATCATATGTATTTCTTTAGAATTTCCCCACTCGTCCTAGTTCAAATCACAGTCATTCTCAGTTTAATTTCTCACTTTGCAACCAATAAATAACTTTTAGATCATGTGGTGCATAGCCAACGAAATATACACATTTGCAAGTTGCAACAATACGACAATAGTTGGAAAACGATTAGATTTGAATAATCTTATACTTAAAAATTCTCAACCTCTCGACTGCAACAAGAATAAATGCACAACGTTTTCCAAAATGATTGTTTAACTTTTTCTCCAACACAATATATTTTAAAAAGAGACAATACGTTATATAAAAAGAAAGGAAATACTGTAGATCTAAACGTTCTATGATAGTATGATTAAAGGTTCCTTCTTTGTAATGTATGATACTACGAATCTTATAAAAATGATTGCCTCTAAGAAAAGGATCGAACACGTAAAATGTTGGTTTTTGCCCCGACCACCCACGTTACCATTGATATATCATATATTATATGTTGATCACTAAATTATTCAATGCATGTGTCAAGCAATTATACGAAGCGTATATAATGAGTACTTGAGTTACGTTTTGTATAATATTGTAGCTAGCAGTGATTCTTTTATTTTTTTACTCCAAGTTATAGATAAAGAAATTAAAGTACGTTGCATATACCTTAAAAAAATCAGTTCTGATGTCATTTTTGCCGGTAACAATATGGTTAGAGCACTCGGTGTCGGTTACTCACCACCTCGCCACTTTGACGTAGCTTGCTCGCCACCTCTCTAGTTCCTCAACGTTGGCGAAGCAAAACACTGACATTTTGGTGGGTCCCAATTATTAGATCAAACTCACTCTCTCATATTTGAAGTGTATTTTAAAATATAAAAAAAATAAAATATGAAATGGTGGGACTTAAATGAGTAAGTTGTAGTTAGTTGTGATAAAGGGGGTTGTAGAAAGAGGTTTATTAAAATGACGTGACACCTGGAGAAAAATCTCCTCACCTCACCTATTGCTCTTATGTACATATGATTGTTTAGGTGTTAATCAATGCCCTCTATAGTCGTTTAACATGACACTATGCTCTATAAGACTCATTTGAGCACATTTGTAGATTTCTCCATTAAGCACTTCCCATCTTGCGCGAACATACTCATAATCTCGTGCGATTCACAACATCATCATAGTTCATTCAAGAAACAACACATTGCACTCATGACCACGGCTCCCATCCAGAAAAAACATATAACACATTTTTTCTAGAGCGATGCCTTGAATAGACATGGACAAGTACAACGAGTCAACGACTACCTGTAGACGCCAAGGGCCCATCAACAGTAGTGTCTTACATCCCAATAAGGTGGATAAACTAAAAATCTACTCATTCACATTTTCTTTAACCGGACAAACACATAATCTATTTGCAATAACCTAACAATGGAAATCTTGATCAAAATTAGACACTCGATCTAGTGATAAGAGTTTAACAATCCCAATAAAATGACTAAAAGTTCAATTTCGTTAGTTGTAAGCTCGTAAAACAATCCACCATAACCACACAATACATTGATGCAAGGGTTGATACATGAGGCGTGTCTCAAAGAAATAAAACCATAACAAGAGTAAAGACTCTAAAACACGTAGTTTATTAATAACTTCAAGTGAACAACAATATATCTAAGGTTGTATATTTATAAGGATATAAAGCTTGGAGGAAAAGAAATAGTAATAAACTGGGAAACGACCCAAGATTAAACTTAGAATAGAATAATACGGTTAAAAAAAAGTTAAGCATCTAAGTTAAACATAAATGCCAACAAAATTAACATCTAGTCAAGGAGTTAGTTGAATCTATGTTCCTACATAGATGCCAAACCTTTATTTTCCATCCAAAATAAATCACAACCCAAACACCCTCATTGACTTATGATAACTTCCCATATTATTCATTATAGCCCTCATCATTCCCACTCACTTGAAAAGAACTCACTCTCGAGTTCTCACCATCAATGACTCCATACACCTCGAACATCTTCTCATGACGAAGCTTATCTTCAGTGGCTTTGCGTTTCACATTCACTCTAGAACTATTTTTCTTCACCTCTTCACACGTCTTCCACATTCCTCGTGATCTGCACAAAATGTTAAACCTCTCATTATTGCCCCCTCATCATTCTCCCTCTCTTGAAAAAACTAATCATCGAGTTCTCGGGTTAGATAGTTTGTGTTGATGTGGATTTGAAAACTTTAAATGTCTTCAAATCTTTAAATGTAACATTTTTTTTCACTTACCAAATTGGGTTACTAATTTGAACATGCATGTGTAGATTACAATTACAAACCTTTACATCTTTATTATCTTTAGGACCCATAAGTTTTTCACAAGTATTCACACCACCAACTTCATTTCTTGTTTCCAACACTAAAGTTGAAATTTTATTATCATGTTGCTCACAAACTTGAAGTCCTTGAAATTCGGCTTTAATATGTTCCTCGCCAACCACAAACTCCAGTGTCTGTTTTTAATATTAACCAAGGTCTTTGGTAATTGTGATTTCCTTTTGGAGGAACCATAGCATGATAGCAATTATCATCATTCCTTCCCATGAGAAAAGGTAGAGATTTTGTTGAAGATCATGCATGCCCTTAACCTTACGTCGTCATGTTTTTGAATAAAAAATATCCCACTCATCAATATCATCCACAATACTTAGTACTTCTACTTTATAGAATTTTCAGATGAAAACCGGAACCCTGCGAACTTGGTAACCTTCGATTAGACAATACCGAATTATTGACTAGAAAATCTACCAATTTTCTTGAAACCAAATTATTTAAACTACAACCATCAATAGTTAAAGACAATATCGAATTATTGACTAGAATTTTTTAATGTAATAACTTTGTTGTGGATAGCCAACCCTCATTCTTTATCTTTTCCCGTTCTTCAGCTCTTCCATTGTTGAACTAGGATTGCTTGCATCTACGGTTGTCAAAGGATCCGCCTATGGTTAGACGAATTTGTGAACCTCCATAATTTTATACCCTCGCGATTCTTGTGGATCGATGCCCCGCCTACAATCATAGAATGCAGTTCTTCAAGCATAGTGGAAATTGTCAAGTTCTTTCATGGATTTGGTTAAAACATGATCTATGTACTCTCCAGACTATACTTCACCAACAATATGGGTTTTTGAAACATCTCTATCATTCACCCATCAAGATACCAACGAGCTCTGATATCAACCGACGCAAAATGCGAAAACAATTTTTGATAAACTATAATCCAAGAGAACGAAGATAAAACCTAAAAAGGAGTAAAACCTTTATAAAAGGCTCACGTTTACAAAAGATAAATATATAATTA
Source organism: Artemisia argyi (assembly GCA_030686995.1). Classification (NCBI taxonomy): domain Eukaryota; kingdom Viridiplantae; phylum Streptophyta; class Magnoliopsida; order Asterales; family Asteraceae; genus Artemisia; species Artemisia argyi. The sequence continues at coordinate 41,721 of JARVZY010002372.1, read as the reverse complement.
AAAAAAGCCCTATATTTATAAAGAAAAAAATATATATCGAGAAGAAAGTAATATTTTTCAAAAACTTCTAATAAACTAGAAAAATCAAATTTCAACTTAACCTTAAACAAAATTCATGCCATCTATACTACCTATAATGTAAAAATGGTCAAAGGTGAAAGTGGAATAGTCAAGGTTTGTGAAAAGTTGAAATGTTGAAAACTTAATTTCGGTAAGTATGACTTGTGATTGTGAAAAAGCAGGGTTGTAAACTTGTGATTTCGGTAAGTATGGCTAATAAAGGAAACAAGTTGATGCTATGAACAACCATGAGTACAGCCATGCGTTTCATCAAATATACAGCCATGATACAACTTTTTGAACAATGAATGTCTAGCTTTTTCAAAATGTCAAATGTGGAAAAGTGAAAAGCCAATCAAAAGTGAAATGTTGAAAACCTTAAAAAGGGAAATGTTGAAAAATTAAAGAATTTTGCAAAGTATTAAACACCCAGTTGTAACTGTAAATATGTAATTGTAAAAAGTTGACTTTGTTCAATTCATGAAACTGAAATGGTAAGTAATAAACCACGCATATAACACGAAGTCACACACCTTATATAACACCCCCAAAATCGATCAATACAGCGGAAGACTTAAAATGTCACCGGAAGACTTTTGGGGTATTATATCGTGGATCTTTGTCACAATTATAGAAAACGATTCAAGTGATCGTTTTAAGTTTTTATTTAAAATACCAAATATTCATAATTTCAAGAGAATTCGTTATTCAACAACAAGTTTTATTTAAAGAGAAATAAACGTTTCTTTATTTGCCCACTTCGTGTCTTTGCCATCCATTCCATTTAGTTACCTGAGATAAACATGCTAAAAGTCAACAAAAGTTGAGTGAAATTCATAGGTTTATAATTAAGAGTTTGAACACAAGAGATAGATGTTTATTGTAATATCGATACAAATAAACAAGTTAGAAATCACATTCATTATTGCATTAAGCTCATGACACTCAACGATTCAACAGACATCAATATTTTCCGTAATAATGATGTAAAGTATATAGCCCCCAAGATAGGTATTTGCCAGTAACCTATGATATTTAAATAAAGTGCATTTGGTAACTTTCCTCTAGCAACCAAATGGGGATTGTCAATCCCTAATAGATCTATTCACAATTATTTACGTTCACCCTTCAAGTGATTAAGGTTCATGATCGAGGGACTTTTGGCAATAGCTACTTAAGCAATAATAAGATCAGGAAAAGACTTGTGTTCGGTTTTTGAGCATGTATCCCCCCCACAAAATAAGTTAAATGTGGGCTATGAACTCACCTTAGTAGGATAGTAGAACAAACGTAATCTCAATGATGCAAGGCAACGGCTTCACACACAACCTATAAGATATGGCACGTTTCAGTTCTTAAGTCTCGTTTTATTGCGAACGTTTATTATTAATTATGAGTAATTGATAAAGTGCATACGTGATGTGTTACGTCGTATAAAAATATATAATTGTTACGTATTGTTTTATTCGTCTAAATTTATTTATCGTTATATAGGTTTTATCCGTATTATATATATATATATATATATATATATATATATATATATATATATATATATAATAAGTTACGTTTATTATTTATTGTTTTAATATATATTCAAATATATATATAAGTATAAATATATATAATTTATAAAATTATTATTAAAATCAATATTACTATTCAATCCTTCATGTTTCTCAATTTTACACTTTTCATCCTTAACGGAAAACATTTACGTCGTTAGTCCAAAAATTATATATATTTACATTTTTAGTCCAAACATCAAATATTTACATTCATTATCCCTAAGTTTCAATATTTACAGTTTATACCCTTTAGAAAAACAGTTTTATACTTTTCACCCAAAGTTTACAAACTTTACATTTTTAGTCCCTAACTCTCTAATATTTGCAAAAATAGTCCAAACATTACCAAATTTAAAACTTAGCATTTTTATTATTTCAATAAGCTCATAGGGTGCAGAAGAGCTTATTTTCACAGCTTATTAGCTTATTATTAGCTTATTCTTAAAATTGGGCTTAACGATCCAAATTAAGGGCCCGTTAAGGTTTTATGATCCAAGGGGTTTTGGGGTACATTGGGTTTGTCGAAATCCATATTTTTAAGTTACAAATTCATTTCAAAAGAGCTTATACGCTCAGCTTATCGTAATAAGCTAAAATGAGCTTTTTGGGCTTTACGGCCCACTTAAGGTTTTTAAGTTTTCTGAAAACAGTTTTCAATCCGATTTGCTTTAGGCCTCGTTAGGTGATCAAACGATGTTTCTAACTCCAAACGTTTATCAATCCTGTTTCTCTACTAGTAGAGCTATTAGTATACGTAAAAATATATGTAGGTTGTGTGTTGAAATCAGAAATGTCGAGGCCAAAGTGTAGGCCAAAACTCAAGCGTATAACTTTATAAAACTGGAAAATAAACTAAGTGTTTTAGTGCATATCGTATAGGTTCAAACAACATTAGGAACGTGTGATTTTTAGTACGTACTTGTTAATATAGGTTCAATGTTATTATAGGTACTCGTTAATGACTTAGTAAACATATAATACGACATATAATATAAGCATGTAACGTTTTAGTTTCTCATTTTATTTAGGTAAAGTGTTCGTGCAAAAAAAAAGAAATACGTATATGTATATAGTGAAAATAACGATTTGAAGTCTCACCTCACCTCAAAAGGTGGAGTAAAACGATGAAATTGGTTGGTGTATATGGTTCAACGCCTCGTGGTTCACTTCACGTTCCTCCAAGGTTCAAATAGCTCCAATCCTTGCTTCCTAGGTTCGTTTTGAGATGTGGTTCTCCTAGCAATCCGTTCGTCCCTCCATCACTTCTCTCTCGTTAATATTTTTAGCGCTATGGTACGTATAAGTGTAGTTTAGGTTTGTGCTTGCATGTAGACGTTATATAGTGAGTTTTAAGATATGTATAGATACGCAAGATCACATGAACGATTGTGTTCCATGTTAAGCAAATAGTAGTGCCTCATTCTTTGTCCAATGGCGTGCGTACAAACCAAGTATCCTTGTGATACATTCCTGACATTAATCCTGTTCATTTACTTGTCATAGGGGAAGAGGGGAGGCATGGAAGAAGCCTAGTGCCACGTTTTGGCATTATCTCCATGGATGGTATCATGCATTTGCTTTGTACGTTTTTAGAGTAGTAAACGATAGTATGTAGGTAATACTTTGGTCTTGTGTGATTCCTTGGTAGTAGATAAACCAAGATGTGTAATGAAATGGGTATGTCGTGTGTAGGAATCGTAAAATACTAGGGTGCGTTTGAAGTGTCGCGGCTAGCAGAAAACAAAACAAAAATAACAAAGGGTGCGTTTTGGGCTTAAAGCCCTTTTGGGCTTGCGTTTGGTCTCGGCCCAGCAGAAAGAAAGAAAAGAAATTAAAAAGGAGTCCGTTTGGTTGTGTAGTGTGTAACCGTGGCCCAAAGGGTGTTGGGGGCCCACCTAGTGTGTCTCGATTATCGTGTCGAAATCCAAAAATATTAGTGAGCGTTCTCGGGAAGTTTCGTAGGTTCGGGGAATATATAAATAGTATACGTTATTTAGACGAAACGTATTATTAAATATAAACACGTTATATAATTATTTATCGTTCGCAATAATTATAGGCAATCTAGGTTGTGTGTAAGCATCGTTCCTGGGTAAACGGTTAATCACAGTTATCATAGTGGTTCAATATCAAGCCATATCATAAAAAAAATTTGTTACCCGTAAAATGGTGTTAATTTATTGTAACATCGTTTTATTTATTCGTATGCATTTACTAATCGTAAGGAAAATTTACGAGAGGTTACACCTTAGTTCTCTCTAAACCCTAAAATACACACACAACAACTTCTATCTTCCTCCAACCATGTGGGATCAAGTGGCGTCGACCCTCAAGGAGAAAAGTTTATTTTTCTATGTTTTGTGATGATAGAAGTATTAGCATAACTTCTTTTACGGGCTGCTTTAGATTTCTTATTCAGAATGGTTTAGTCTTTTGTTTCAGGAAAGCAATCAGCAGTGGAAAACGTATGTGAAAAAGGGGTTTGGTTTGTGACTCTAAAAAGGATGATAAACAGGGTTGGTTTGAAGCAACGGTTTAAGTTAATGATGATATTGAAGATGAATTAAGAAAGTCCAGGGAGATGAGCCAATGGGAAGAGATGGCGTGGTATGCAGACGGGGAGACGATTATAAGAAATGAGCTTACGCTGCCCATTGCTTATGCTTATGGTAATGGTACATTATGCTAAAGTTATAGTTATGAGTAGTCGTTCATAGTTTGATGAATGATACCGATTAAACACGTACGTATTTGCAAAATGTTGATTGGTGGCGGAGTTATAGGGTTTGTGAAACTTCGACGCAATGTGCCACATGCTATGCTTCTACTACTGTCAACGGCCAAAGTAGTGACTATATACGTAAGTATAATTCACTTTATTGTTCAGCGCTATGTATGTATTCAGTAGTTTTGATTTTTGTTCTTTTTTAGGCTTGCAACAAATGACCATATGCCAAACGGGTTTGTAAGTAGCTTATCACCTTGAGCCTGCGGCTCAAATGCATAATCTCAGTATAATAAGCTGAAAATGTGAATTTATATCAGGTTTATAAATCTTAATAAGCTCATAAAATAAGCTAACACAAACACCCTTTTAATATATTAGTTTTTATTTATGTTAAAACTAAGTATTTTTTTGAGATAGTGTTTGGATTTTACTTACGGAAAACTGCTTTTCTGCTTATTAATAAGCCCAAAAGCAGAACAAATAAGCAATCCCAGACACCAACTAAACATTCCAACTTTTTCAATATGTGCATAGCAAATGATTTTTGTTAACTTTGTATGCTTAACTATGTGATGTTTGGTTTTGTGTGAAGGTGAACGTTCAGAAGGCCTTGGATCCCCTTTTTGAAAGGGGCGGCGCGTGGGTCGACACTCGCGATGGTGGATGCGGGGTTGGTGTATTGGGAGATTGGGAAGAAGGATGAAGGCGTAAGGGCAATGTAATTTGGGGATTTCTTATCTTCAAGGTAAGTTGGTCTCATTTTTTTTAATTGTGTTTGAGAATTTTTGGCTCTGTATTATTGGGGTGTGTTTCGGAGTGCTTAGTTTTGTGTCATCCAATGTGCCTTTGCTTATTTTCCGTTAAATTTAGCAGTTTATTAGATGGTTCTTACAAATTATTGTATTGAATATAAGTATTGTCACAACTTTTAAAACATAAGCAAATCTAGACACTATTTTATTTGGTGTTCATTATAAGCAGATTATAGGTACTTACTTATACGCAGAAAAAGGTGTTCAATATAAGCGAATCTATACACTATTTTATTAGGTGATTATTTGTGATCGACGGGCATCACTTTATCTTAACAAGCTTTTTTGAAGCTTTTTGTTTTTAGAAAAAATCTCCTAAAAAAAAGCAGACTATTAGTTGAATAAAAACCAAACGTTGGGTTGTGAAATTGCAATAATCAGACTTAGACCCTCGTCCAAACACACTGGGAAGAAGCTCCCTTTTTTATTCTAGAAATGAAAAGGAAATTTCTTCATCATTGACGGGTCATTTTTGCAGTTCAGTGTGATATTTGTTTTGTGAACTACTTCTTGCAGCAGAAGAGGCAGAAAAGTAAGAAAAACGACGTGACTTCATGTAGACCTGTAAGTTAGTACCTTTCAGCTGCGAATAATGTGTGTTAATTTTCTATGTTGTAAACGATATATGTTCCTAATGTTGAGACCTTTTGAAATGTGGTTTTTTAATGATTATTTGATGTTTGGAGTATTGTTTTAGGCGCACGAGCCCATCTTAGGGATTGGCGCCAGGCGGCATTTGCTTAATTTCAAGTCAAAGAGGAATCATATCAACGATGTCGGGAAACGCTTTATAAGTATAAGCTGAGAACATTCAATTCCAAACACCCCTTAAGTGTTCAAATTTACGTTAACATTTTGTTTTTTTTAATAACTAAATAATTTATCGTGTTAATCGAATTCTGATTATCTAAGAATTAAAATGCTGATGAGATAATGGAATTAGTTTTGCTGCGATTACTCTCAAACTGATAGAGAAAATTGAATTTTATTGAACTGTGAATAGTGATGTGTTGATATCAACTTCGCAATAGGTGAAACTAATTATTGACAACTTTTAAACGCATAGCCAGACACCTCTTTGCAATAATGTATGGTGGTGGTATCTTTTTGCTGTCAGTTGCATTATGTTTTTGTAAATCATGTAATATATGTCTTGATTCAAATAGTAGGCTTGGTCCTATGACTATCAAAATTTGAACAAACAATTGTCATGTATGTAACCAGGTTTTTTTAGTGTGTATAATATCTTGATTAAAATACATGTAACAATGCTATGAGGTCCTTCCGGTTAATGTTTACAAGTATGCATACAAGAATATGTGATGAATGGTAGTGCTTATTGCATTTTGGTGTTGGCAATGGACATCACCAGGGCAAACATAGAGGATACTAATATGGGGATCAAGAAGGAACCAAACTAAGATTTTTAACAACTGTTTGTAATTTGCAATTGTTCTATTTTTAATATGTAAATGGCATTTGCGAATGTTCTATTTTTTAGTATGTAAATGCCAAGTTTGCAACATTTACTAAACGCAATGTAAACTCCTTCTTTAGTAAAAAACCCCGCCGCAACGCGCAGGTTTCTCACCTCGTTGAACACATATGAAAGGAAATTATTTTGCATTCCTGGACATCATTTCCATTCGCTATAATATTTTTTCAATTTCAAACACATATTTTTTAAGGCGGGAATAGGGAAAAATCAAATTTAACTAGAGGTGGCAAAACGGGCAGCACGGGCTACAACGGGCACGGGCTATAATGGGCACGGGTTAGAACGGGCACGGGCAAAACGGGCACATGTTATGCAAATCGCTTTTCAAAAGACCCAAAATAACAAAATAAATTCCTTAAACGTAATACCTCTTTTATATTTAAAAAATTAAATATATTATTATAAGTTTTTCTTCCAAAACGATTATAATTTTCTTCAATTGAGAAAAAAATATGTGCCTATTAATGCCCATTTAACTTTTCAATGGGCTAAATATGCCCATTACAAAAAAAATAGAGTGGGCTAAATGTGCCCAAATCTTTTACAAAATTGCCAAAACTAGCCCATTTTTTCATTTGGGCACAAATTGCCACCTAAGTTTAACTATGCCTATTGCGTATTGGCTATATAAACACACTTTTACGCGACGAGTAACGTGTGTTGTTAGTTTTTATCTCATAACGGATGTAATGTTTTACTTTCAGTTTAATTAAATGTTTTTATATGTTGTTTGATAGATGTTAAGAATTTTTTCTAGACTTTAGTTATCGTATAGTATAACCGTTTGCAATTACATTTTGATCCATTTACGTTCTATTTTGAATGGTACATAAAACACTCACCACAATATCACAAATCGTTAATTATCTGCCGCTAAAAATTCCGTTGCTATACACGGGTACTCGCCTAGTATTAATAATACCGGCATCTATCTAGAACATTGACGTCAATCAAATAAACATTTATACATGAAGTTATGAATATATATGTTTCTATCTATAAATTATGTCAAACAATTATTTTCCGTCTAATAAAACGACAATACAGTTTTCTTTATTTTCTTGTCCAAATCACACATAATTATGAAAACTTAGTGATTTAACAAGCTTCACAAATCCTGCGTTGCTATCTATATTTAATGTCCGAAAGTTATGTATCCGAAATTTGCTTGTCATGCATGCTGAAAAAAAAAGTAAAAATAACTTGGGTATGATTTCCTCTCATAAAAGAAGTTTTGTTGGCACATTCTACACCATCTAGACTAGATTCTTAGTTCCAAGATTTTAACCAAATGATGGTGAATTATTTTACTTAAACTTTTTCACGTCGACAATAAATCTAAAAGAAGCAATGTTTGTTGACTTCACATAATAAAGCCTTCATTAAATGTAGACAGATAAGTCAGCCGACAAGCTAGGAGGTCGGCAGTTGTCGGCCGGTGACCGAGGAGTTTATCCCGGAAAACAAAACAAATTTAAATAAATTAAATACCCATTACTTTATTTTATTTTATTTCGTTTCACATTACATGTGGTGTATTATTTGATTTATTTCATTCCATTATTCTATATCTCTATACTAAAAATATACTCATATAGCAAACATTTTATAATATTTTGTTCCTATTATAATTATTATTGTTATATTTCGATCTCCTTTCACATCACTTTTTTGACCTCATTTCATCCTTACATATCTTAAGAAAAAGATTTGGGGACATTTATGTTCTTCATGGTTATACTACTACAGGTAATGTTTCATGTTTTTCTGTTTTTTTTTTTTCTTCTTTTTATTTATATATATTTTGTTCTTGTGTTGTTCATGAGATTTATAGTGTCAGATTTCATTTATGTAAGTTATGTTTGGTTTTTTAGTATTGAGATAAAAGAAATCTGTTTAATGTTGGAGTATTATGTTAAATATTACTAATTTCTTTCTATTTATAGGAACTTATGTTATGTTTAATTTTAATGGTTTTAGGTTGTTTGAAGTTGTATAGTCATCTGCTAAATCATGGATCATTCAGAAATCGAAGAGAACTTGTTTGCACTTGGTGAACCTCAGGTAATTTTAAGAAATGTTACAAGGTTTCCAGATTTAGAAAGGTTTCTAGTTATAGTTACCTAGAGTATGTAATGTAATAATTAGAAGATGCTAATTGATTGCAATGTTGTTGTAGTTACATGGAGGAATGTGTAATACGCTCTCGGTGATTTATGTCAAAGTATTGAGTATTTTTCCCGACTTAGAAGCAGCTCGGCCTAGGAGCACTTCAGGAATTCAGGCGTTATGTTCTTTGCATATCGCGTTGGAGAAGACTAAGAATCTTCTTCAGCATTGTGCAGAATGTAGTAAACTTTACTTGGTAATATATCTCTTTTAGCCTTGGATGGTTATCATTGTTTTAAGCGATGAATTTGACGAAACCTAGTTGAACAATATTTGTGGTAACTAATGTTTTATGGATGTGAATCTGCTGCAGGCTATAACCGGGGACTCTGTAGTAATGAAATTCGAGAAGGCGAGATCTGCCCTGGAAGATAGTCTTAGACGTGTTGAAGATATTGTCCCTCAAACAATTGGTTGTCAGGTAATGAAAAACGACTTCCTTGTAGAACCGTTTTTAGGTTAAATTTGTGTTTAGACTATTTATCTTTGGGTCATTTGCACCACGGCCTTGGCTCAGTTTACAACACCTGCTGAAACAGGCATAATTTCTTTCTGTACTTAAATCTTAAGAAAATGTTGAACAAAGATCATTAGGCCTTTGATATGTCAAACATTAAACCATTATGATTTTCCAAACAGACCCTAAGTTGCATATGCATAAGTGAGACGTAAGGCGGACGGATTTATATCTAAACTATAACTTCCTTGTTGCAGATTTCTAGTATTCTAGCTGTGCTCGAGGGAGTAGAGTTTTCGCTTGATCCGTTAGAGAAGCAAGTAGGAGATGAGATAATTGGATTACTACAGGAAGGAAAAAATTTCAACAGCAGCTGTGACAACAACGAGTTAGAAACTTTCCACCAGGCTGCAACCAAACTTGGTATTACTTCTTCAAGAGGAGCTCTTCGAGAACGAAGGGCTCTTAAGAAACTTGTGGAAAAAGCCAGAATTGAAGATGACAAAAGAAAAGAATCCATCGTGGCTTATCTCCTACATTTAATGAGAAAATATTCGAAATTATTTAGAAGTGATTTCTCAGATGACAATGATTCACAAGGTGGTTCAACCCCTTGTTCACCTACGGTTAATAGTCCTTTTGAAGGTGGATTGACATTGACCCGTGGGTTTGAGCGACAGCTCTCTAAAATGAGTTCTTTCAACTTCAAACCGAACTTTAGAAGATCGGGGCAGATGTCAGTGCCACCTGAAGAACTAAGGTGCCCAATATCATTGCAGCTGATGTATGATCCAGTCATCATTGCGTCTGGGCAGACTTACGAGAGGATTTTCATCGAGAAATGGTTTGCTAACGGGCATAACACCTGCCCCAAGACACAACAAACCTTGGCTCATCTTTGTTTGACTCCTAATTACTGTGTGAAGGGTTTGGTTGCAAGTTGGTGTGAACAAAATGGAGTCTTGGTTCCTGAAGGACCACCGGATTCCCTAGACGTCAACTACTGGAACCTATCTTTGACTGAGAACGAGTTGCCTAGTTCAAGATTGTCTGAAAGTATCGGATCTTCTAAGTATGAGAGAGAAGGAGATGAACTTGAGGCTGTACCTGAAAATGAAGGCAACATGTTTGAAAGCTATGAGGATTTGTTGACCGTTTTGAACATGGGTGATGAGAACAACAAGCTTAAAGTTATACACCAAATACGGTATTTGTCTAAGGATGATGAAGAAGCTCGGATGTTTATGGGTGAAAATGGTTTTGTTGAAGAATTGTTACGGTTTTTGGAGTCTGCTGTCCATGAAAGAAATATTGATGCTCAACAAAGTGCAGCCATGGCTCTCTTCAACCTCTGTGTCAACAACAACAGGTATGTTACAGTCACATTTACAGATTTTCAGGTTGCTTTTGACCCATATACTTATGAATGGGTCGCTTCGGGTTTGGTTTGTTAATTTATAGATCCGACCAAAAAGGTTTGCTAAAGCTTCCAAAATTATTTAATCAAACAAATTTACACTATTATTAGGATAGGATATCATAATTTTGTGATCACATTCGACACAGTGACTATCTATTCATAAATAATATCAGATTTTGGCCAAAGAGTGTCTCCTGCCAACTGGTACAAAATTATCTGTTAGACCCCCGCCCATTTTGCATAGTTCTAGTCACACTATATGTAAGCGCAATTGTGAAGCAAGTCTAACTGGTAAGGCGTGTTTACAGGAACAAAGAAACGATGTTAGCAGCCGGAGTACTTCCTTTGCTAGAGGAAATGATCAGAAATTCAGGTTCTCCAGGGGCAGTGGCGGCTCTCTGCCTAAATATTTCCTGTTTAGAACAAGCTAAACCCATCGTTGGTGCAAGTGAAGCGGCCCCTTATTTAATTGGTCTTCTTGAAGACGGTGTGGATTCAGAATGTAAATCTGATGCTCTTCACGCTCTCTACCATCTTTCAACCTGCCACTCTAACATCCCTCAACTCGTGTCATTAGGCATCCTCAATGTCCTTCAACCACTCATTGATGATAACTCGTGTGCTGAGATAGTAATAGCCGTTTTAACCAACATGGCTAACTTAGGCAAAGATGACATCATATCGACCCATGGTTTAGTCAGTGCGCTTTCTTCAGTTCTTGATAGTATCGAGCCTATGGTTCAGGAGCAAGCTGCAGCGTTCCTCCTGATTTTATGCACAAAAAATGAGAAGTGCATTCAGATGGTTCTTCAAGAAGGGGTTATACCTTCTCTAGTGTCGATTTCAGCTAATGGGACCGCGAGAGGAAAACAAAAGGCTCAGAAGCTATTGATGTTGTTTAGGGAGCAACGACATCGGGACCCACCCACCTTTCACGTTGATAGTCCCGAACACTATGATTCGGGTGACATTGGTGCGGGTAGTGTTAACCAAGAAGTTAAATCCTTAGCCAAATCGGTCTCCAAGCGAAAACTAGGGAGAGCTTGGACTTCTTTGTGGAGAAACAAGAGTTTATTGGTGAACCAGTGTTGAGCCATTGATTCTCGTAGTATGGTGCGACTCAGACCCGTGTAAAATGTTACCGGTTGAATTTGCACTTGGTATAAACTGTTGTAACCTGTAAATTCTATCAACCTATGTAATGTCAGATTTTACTTTCTGATAATTTTGTATTTGCTATCAAGTTTTGAGGGATCATGTGTTTACCAAAGGGCATTACCTTCGATTAGTGTCTAGTGGGTCAATTATTTTAAGCAAATTTTGGTTAGCATGCTTCAAAACTTTACAGCAACATAACATAGCCTTTTCTAAGTACATGTTAGATTTGTCTTTGGATAAGTGATATTAGTTTCTTAGCTAAGACCATGAGATTGTAGCTTTTGTGATGGGACAAAAGTTAACTTATGATCATCACGAAATCATTATCTTTTCACATGAATCATAATTATGTTTACCAACAGCCATTTATTTCTCTAGACCACTTTTGGTTTGTGGAATATTTTCGGCTTAGAACCCTCAAGATTTGGTATCCATAATCACCACCCTTGCACATTCAACATATACATTTTCGTTTCAAAAGTATTAATGGTACCGGTAACCGGACTTTCAAAGATGGTTATAGGCTAATAAAACCCAAATGTCATATTGTGTCTTAATGTTTATGGCATAGTTAAGTCACATAAGACTTCCTCGTTTTTGCTCGAGTTCAAACCATATAGCTAGGCAACCAAGTTATGTATTCTGAAGCTACGATCTTGCCTTGTCCTCCGACGAGTGGCATATACAGGGGGTGTAGTGGAATTAACCAAAACTAAAAGGGCATTGTTTGCAAAAGAATGATCAAATTCCATTAAGTAGCCTGTGCTACTCTAAAAAGCCATTGGAAACACTTTCAAATTCTGTTTCTCTCTGAAACAAGGGACACCCAATAGAATTCAAAGAAGTAAATGCACTTGGTCACCCCATAAAAAGCCATTCTGTTCATACAGATACAGAGATACATACATAGACATATGTACATAGAAAGAGAGAATGATACATAAGGGCAGAGCGCAATAAAGATAGAGAGAGAGATACATACATGGTACATAGAATTAAATAGACAAAAAAACATATGTATAATTTGTAGTAACAAGTTTTCATCTTTTTTTGGATAATTTGTTTGACATTATTTTGTTACATAAGGCACTGTAAGAATGTTATAATACCAAACAAATCACTATATTAACAATTCCCTAGAATCAAGACCATAAGCAGTTACCTAATAAACAATGAGTTACACCGGTTTGACTTTTATTAAGTCAACTAGTTTTTCTAGCTGAATGACATAAAACTAAAATCGTTTACGCCGAATGTCACAAAAGTGGCATTTTGTGGTTAAGTTCCAGCCACATCAGCGCTTTGTGACCTGATTGTCAAAATCGTGGTCACCAATTGAGTTAGTGACCTAAACAATTAGTTTAGTTTCTAAGTGATCTAAATGACAAAAGCGTATGCTACACAAAATAACCAATTAGTGACCTAACAATTAGCCTAGTTAAGTGATCTAAATGAGATAAACACATGTTACAAAATAATCAAAAAATAAAAGTTTGTTACTAAGCTATACTAATGTTCTTATTTAAATTATATATAACCATATAGAGAGAGATAGATGTTGATGTATCAAGGGGAGTAAATAGAATCCTTAACATGCAGGTACCCCATAGTAAATGAAGGTTGAATTCTCTCTGATGTATACAATACACCACACCACCTTCTGTCCTTCACTTGCTCCATACTTTTTATTAATTCAAAACACACCCACACACTTACACTTGCACACTCTCCCTACATCTCTTTCAATGAAGAGGAAGATGTTGATGTTGGCCTTATTGATAGTTGTACTGATGGCTACATGTTCAACTACAAAGGGCACAAGAAACAAGCTCATGGGAAGATCATCTTCATCAGTGACCATCAACAACAACAATGTTAAAAACAACACTTCAGTTGACAAGATTGTCAACTTTTTTAAGTTTAATGATGAAGAGAGGCTTGTACCTACTGGCTCTAATCCTTTGCATAATAGGTAGTATATTTTTGTATCTTATAGTTTTTTAGTATATTTATGAATTAGTGCTATGTAAATTTTCAGTAACAGTACTTATTTGTAGTTTTCTATCCTATTATGAAGTGTTTGTTAGCATTTAACACCTAATGTTAAATGTAGTAATTTTGATTGTTTCATTATGTTGCTAAATGCTACTGTAGTTAACTGATGAAATGGTGAAAATTACAAGTATGATGTAAAAAAATTATCGACTCATATGCTATAAAGTTTGTTGGTTTTCATTTGTGATATATGAACTTGCACAGCTAATATATAAGTCCACCCATTCGAATAATAAAACGGCAACACCATTTTTGTTCATATAAACGCGGCGCCATTCTATTTATTATGTCGATTATTGTCATGCACGAGTTGTATAATATGTTTGAACTAATCTATTAAACATGTTACATAAAGTTTGAAGGTAATTGTGCTGGAAAAGTTGATGTTATCATTTTGTTAGATTTAATTCTAATACAAATGTTTAACCTCTTATATATTTATGGTAACTGCATCAAGTAAATACAATTAAACAAATATAGTCATGTCTGCATTTGTTATCTAGTCTTTAAAGGAATGCTTTAAACGAAGACATTAAATGTTCAAAGCTAACAAAACCGTGTGACAATCCATTTGCTTCAACTGCTAAATATATGATTTAGTTTATATTTTGGATAATAATCTGCATTATATACTCTTCATCTCATATAAGTTTGGTTATCTTTTCGGAACAACTAAGGGTGACAAATTTGACCCGTTGATTTCAAATGATCGAGATGATTTAGGTTTTACTTTCTGACAAGCGAGATGGATAGAATTTTTCTAAACTACGAAGGAAAATGATCGGCATGACTAAAAGATAAATACTAGTGTATCAAATGAGAAGAATCCTTAAAATAAAAAAGATGAGAAATAACTATAACTACATATTAGAAATGCATCGATTTGAATTAGATGCATCTCTAATCTTTTAGATGCATCATAACATATTTTTTAACTAAAAATGTAACACCCCCAAAATTTGGTACAGCGGAAGACTCAACAAGCTTTCGGGGTGCTACGGAGATTGGTATCCAACACAAGACGTAAAAGAACGAGATAAAGTAAACATAAGAAAAACACAACTAAAACGGGGTTTTAAAGTTTACATTTATCCCAACATCATTCAGAGTCAGGCCCAAAAGAAATAAACGTAGGTCCACAATTAAATATCAGAGTTTTAGAAAAATAGCTCCATAAACCAGGTGCCATAGCCGAGCCTTCCAATCCAAGCATCCAAAACGTCACTTAATTACCTGAGAAAACGTGCTAAAAGTCAGCTTTCGCTGGTGAGATCATAGGTTTAAATTCATAATTCAATATAGTGGACATATACGCAAAACGCTTGCTAGCTAGACTAAGGATTCACTAAAAACCTGCGGATACCCTCTGCTCCAACATAATACACGGATACCCTCCGTAACAAACCTGCGGATACCCTCCGCTCCAACATAGATATTCGGGTAACCCCCGCAATATCATAAATACCCGGATAACCTCCGAAGTATTAATAACCTATAGGTGCACACTATAGTATCTAAATAAGCCAACCTTGAATAGTACACACGAAACTATGTGACTAAAATTGACAATTCACCAATATCGAAATAAGCCAACCTTGAATAGTACACACGAGAATATGTGACTAAAGTTGACAATACATTCTAGTCCATACACATAGCAAGTTTTAGAAAGAATATAAAAGCGATAATAGTCCACATAAAGTAATTTGCACGTTTCTCAACCCAAGTATTGAAAACATAGTTCAAGAGTAAAAGTGGGGCTATGACTCACCTCAAGTCCAAAAATCAGCAATAAGAAATCGGTAGAAGTAAGACGTATAGTAACTCGAAAGACGGCAACTACGGACTCGGCACGACCTAACAATATCAACTCGTTCAGAAATCATTTCCTCAAAATCGAATATTCCTAAACCCGAACGTATTCCATTTTATTTTCCGAAAATCCATTTCTCGTATTAGTTTGGAGTTTGGAGTTTGGTATCCATACGGGTGGTGGGTCGACACAACTCGAACCAAGAAGCCACAACAAAAAGGAATAATAAACCATCTATAGGTCTAATATTAGCCCAATATATTATTTAAATAAATATCGAAGTTTATCAAATCCGTCAATTTGGTAATCCCCCATATTTATTTACTTAATATATCATTCTAAGATTATACCAACCTAAAGCACATAGCACAAAGAATACTATATGGTATATATCGTAGTCCAATAAATTCCCTATATATATCGTCAAATTGGCCAAATTCCACGAGATATATAGTAATTTATTATCCTAATACATGTAGCACAACCTATGGGCGTCGAGGGATACGATGCCCATTAATATACTCATTTTATATATCCAAATAACTCGATTTAACCCGTCGATTAAATAAGTTACTTAGTTATAGAAAATGTTTATATTAATCGTCATATATCCGTGACAACACAAAAGTCACAAACAATAAACCACTTGGACTCAAGTGACCACGACCCCGTATAACTCGATAGTTATCCTCGTTATTTAAAAGATATTATTTTATTTAATATTTATTCAACGTCAAGAATTCCTCGTTATTTATAATATTTAATCATAATAACGCTCCCAATAATATTACACTACTCTTGTAGCATAATATTTATAGTCCCGTTATTGTTATAATATTACTCATGATCTTGTTATTATTAATATACACATTTATATATTTATATATACGTTATTCACGTCTATATATTTATATAAACGTTTATATTACCAATAATATTATTATGAGTTTTATTATTTGCGTTTTAATTATAAATAATTATCGAGTCATACGAAATGGTCACATGTTCGAGTCATCACTCTCGGCTCATTGTCCAAGTCCAAAAATAACATAATCAAGTCATAAATAGTAATCCAACTCCGTCTAAATCAATCCCAATACACGTGCTACAACAATAGAGTCCGACTACGGCACCCGACTAACCTATCTCCGTCAATCTAAGTGACCGTCTCACAATCGGTCCCCACATTTACCACTTTCGTCAACACAACTCCAAAATATGCCACGAGTCCATATAACTCGCCATTCACTACAACATAATATTAGTAATCATACTAATATTCGCCAAAAACATAAACCATCAAATATATACGCGACGCATATCAAAATACTAATTCATGGGTCAACCTACCAAGTCAAGCCCGAGTCAAAGCTTCACCACAACTCGTGTGGGTCCCACCCGAGACCTTTATGGTCTCGGCTTAGCTCTAAACGAGTCAAACTAACCACACGACCCACTTGGGTTGTCGGCCAAAATTCCAAGCGACAACAAAGGTCACCAATGACCAAACAAGAATCGATCAAACATCAAAATAAAAATCCAAACACCCTCAATCGAACACCAAGAATCATCAAGGATCAAATAAATCGGCAAATGGCACAAACCGAGAGTATTACCCTCGGATACGCCTCGACCCAACTAGGACAAGCCAAACCCGGATACCAAACGAATATATATATCAAAACCATTAATTTCTCATCATTTTTAATCCATATTTCATCAAAACCCATTAAGTTAATCCATGTTTCCACGGACTTATGACCACATCGAGGCACCCAAGATGCCAAACCATCGTTACTCACCTTCTTGAACCTCAAGACTCACGGATCTAGTGAAAACAATAATACTCGAACCGGATTTATAAAGATTTCGTGATGTTAAGATGGGTTTTAGGGCGCGTGTTATATGTCAAATGAAAGAGGAGAAGATAAGGGTCAAGATGATGGTGGTGGTTTTGTTGTGGGGGCGGTGGTGCGGCTGTAATGGCCGGAAATGGGTGGCGGCGGCTAGGGTTGATTGGTGATGAAGGGGATGAGGTTTTAGAGAGAGAGAGATATTAAAAGTTGTGTTTGTTTTTGTGTGTGGTGTGGGAAGCAAAACACAAGGACGATTTTTGTAGTAATACTCTAAAAAAATGTATTAATTTTAATAATAATAATAATGATTGTATTATTAATATTTAGGGTAGGATGGTTAGGTGTAGAATACACGGACCAAAAACCTGAAACTTGTTTCAAATCATTTAATATTTCACGAGACGTTCCATAAATAAATATATTGTCGAATTCGTAAACTCGAGACATAAAATTTCTGTTAGGTTATCCTAGTGCCGGAGTCAACGTAGTGCCAATAAAAATCTCGAAATAAATTCTCATCACATCGATAATCCAAATTGATTCCATAAAAATATTAAATATAATCAACCACCATATAGGTTTTACAAGTTCGTTACGAATAAAATTTGAAATATAAATTTATAAACGAACTTTAACGTAATGCGGGTTTTCAAAATGGCTCCCTAATTTGCCAGTTGTCACAAAAAAATAGATAGCGTAAACATATATTATATGCGTTTCATCAAGTTAGACGAATCCTATGTATTTTTCATCCTCTGCGGGTCAAATTTGTTGCTAGTACTACTTTGCATCATTTTCACTCCAAAATCACTTTCGAAACTAATTGTGATGCATCTAAATGAATAGAGATGCATTTAATTCAAGTCACTGCATCTCAAATATGCGCAGTTATAGTTATTTCTCATTCTTCTTATTTTAAGTTTTCTTCTCACTGGATCCTTACCCCATATGTGTCAAGTCAATTGTACCAATAAAATTGTATTATGTTTCTCTTTTTAGGGATTTGGCCGTACAATAGCAACATACTTTCCAAAGTGTTCCATTCTAGTACGTGTACTTTTTTTTGTCCCACTCAATGTAGCGAACTTTCAAGTTTTGTACCAATCTACCCCATGAAACTTGTATTACCGGCTAAACTCAAATTTTTCACCAAAAACACTGCCACGTAGGATTTCCACTAAATCCTTATTATAACAAATACTTCCCCTATTATTTCTTCCCCAATTATAAACCCTAAATCAATTAAAACCTAAAATGTCTTCCTCCTCCAATCGAAGTTATCGCCCACCACCACCAACACATTGTGAACATGATCAACCAGTAATTAGACAGACTTCGCGGACAATTGATTTCCCTTTAAGGCGTTTTCTTGGATGCGTTGAGTATTATAATGTAAGTTATTTGTACATTGCTTAAAATTGAAAGTAATAAGTGTTGATATTAGTGATGTGTGTTGTTTGTACCATATAGGGTTCAAAATGTAAGACATTTTACTGGCTAGATCCTGAGTTGCCTAATGACTATTACAAACAAGAGGTTTTTAAGTTGATTCAAAAGGAAAAAAGTTTGAAAGAAGACAAGTACTCATTCAATGAAAAAATAAGAGATTTGGAAAGGGATATTGACTTTCAAAAATCAACTATGGAGAAGGAAATGTTTCTGCTGCAATTGGAGTTGAAAGAAAGCAAGTCTAGTGTGGTTTTTTTTAAGAAAATTGTTGTTGTTTTGTGTTTGGTTATTGCTGTTATGTTGTTGTCAAAAATGTGAAATGAAATGCTTGTTATGTAGGTTTGATGTAATGACCTTTTATGTAATGAAATGCTTGTTATAGGATATATGTGTGGCTGCATTTACAGTTGTTGATGTATTTTGTTTATGTGATGCAAATTGCTGAGATAGTAATGGGTAAAAACAGAATAAGTCAACAAGTAAAAGTCAATGGGTTGAGACCTAAATGTGTCTAACAACCAGCCATTAATGGCATTTTACTTTGAAAACCTAATTGCCCCTATTTATACAACCACATTATACAGTCAAACAATAATCTAGGTCACACAATTCCAAAACAATGAGCTCTACTAATCAACCAAGTATCTTTCTAACTCATCATCTTAAAAATTTTGTGGTCCATTCTCTGAATTATAAGTGATCCTTTTACTGATAATGAGTATTATTTTGTTGCAGAAGTGATAACCATTTCAAGCTCTAACTCATCACCTATGTCAAGCTCTGAAGATGAGTTAAGCTCAAAATCAACTTGGGCTGATTACTTTCCACCTAATTGGAAATTCAAAGGATTAACAAAGTCAGAAGCCAAAAAGTCAAAAGGCAAGAAGTCAAAAGGCAAAAATGTTGAACCAGTTCAACAAGTTCCTGGTAAAAGGATACAAGTGTTAGGTCTTGCTAACAATGTTACTTGGGATGCAATAAAAAAGAAGACATTTGGAGTCAAAAAACCATCAGGATAATGGTTATAACCCAATGATAATATATGTGTCTTAATCTTTTGGAAGTTTATGTATGGGTTATCTGTCTTTGTATTGTCCTTATCTATCAATGAATATGGATCTAAATGTCATCTGTCTACCAGACCTGTTTACTTCATTATCTCTTTCAGTGACATGTTTGATTCTTAGTTTTCTAGGCCTACCTGGCATCTTTCTAAGGACTGGTGGTAATGGTGGTTCTTCTGTAGTTGTAGGACACATTGAAGAACCACCCACTGGCCTAATAAAATGACTGTATGAATTTTGCCACATCCTTTTTGAATACCAAGGACTAACACCTAAAGCTGGTTCTTTTTTAATGAAACCATAAGCAGCAACTGTGTGTACACATGGAATTCCACTTAATGTATACCAATTGCAACTACATGTTCTAGCCTCTATGTTCACCCCAAAAGAGTCATCTCCCTTCCTAACTTCAAACAAATTATCACCACAGGGATATACTGACCAAAATCTCATCTTATGCTTCAAACGCTCAAGTTCTTTTCTTACAGATGGTGTAATAGTGTCTTCTAGGTTATTAGCTAGCTTATGCATACTATACAGTCTTTGCATCAGATAAACCCTAATTTCCTCTAACATGGTAATTATAGGTTTACCTCTAGGTATCAATATAGCACTATGATAAGCTTCAGAAATACCGTTTTCATAAGCTGCACAACCTCTGTCCATCTTGAGGAAAGCCCTACACCATGTGTTTGGGTTCCTATCAACCAACCATTGCTTTGCTTCTGGATCAATGTTTCCAATTAGATTCATCTTGTTGTAAAAAACATGTTGTATGGTTGTTGAAGCTGCACGCCAAAATAGGCTCTTGAAATGGAGACCATTCCACTTTTTCTTGAAGTTGGCATATATGTGCCTAGCACATTGCCTATGTTCTGCATGTGGCAACATTCTCCTAACAGCCTCCATCAATCCCTATTGCATATAAAACATGTGTTGGTTAAACTGAAAATGAGTATGTTATATTGTAATATAAAGGTTAAATAAAGTTATCTTGTGACCATCTGAAATGATACTCAAATATAAACCCTGATGTAGTTGTAGATCCTCACATAAACAAGCCAAAAACCATTCCCAATTGTCAGTATTTTCAATGTTTACTACAACCCAAGCTATAGGAAACATTTGATTGTTTGCGTCTCTTCCCATGGCTATCAAAAGCTCACCTCTGCAAGTACCTTTGAGAAAACACCCATCAAGACCAATGACCTTCCTACACCCATCAGTCCATCCATCTTTCATAGCCATGAAGCAAACATAAAACCTCTTAAAGTAGGTCTTACCATTGTCTTTCTCCTCCACATGAATATAACATGAAGAACCAGGATTAGTGTTCAATAGTTGTTGCACGTAATCATATAGCCCACCTTCATGATCAAACAAGGCCCTTTGTTTTGCCCTTTTACACTGGCCAACACTCACATTGATGAGATATTTCTTCTTAGTTAGTTCTTTAAGTGCCCTATAACTAATTGTGGGATCCTGGATCACTTTAAAAGCAAACTGCTTGGCAAGCCATTTAAAGGTTACCAAAGAGCCCAAATCAAAGTTTCTACAACATGTATGTTCTGGGATCAGTGTTTTGATCTGAAAAGAACTGCCATCTTGCACCCATGATACCCAAAGCCTAAATGAATAGCCATCCTTCTTAGCCTTCTTCTTTTTTGTCTTTGTCTTAGCAGCTTTACCTTTGCCCTTTTTAGATGGCGATGCACCATGCACAACTATCTGTTTACCTTTTTTACCTGGTGATCTTATAATAACAGATTTACATTTACTTTTCTTAGAAGGTGTTCCTATCTGCACACCCTCATCTTTCCCTTTCCTAGTTTTCCAGCCTCCACTTCTACCCTCATCAATATTCCTTCCACATAGAACCATCAAAGTTCTGTAATCATTTCTTTTGTACCACAACTGATATCCATTAGCCACCCCATAATTGGTTAAACATTCTTTGAGTTGTTCTGGGTGTTCAAACCTCAAACCCAATGTAGGTTGCATCTGATTCCGTGGAACACTAGGGTCATGTTCTGGATAAATTACCCCTGGTTTAACTTTATACTTTGCATCCACATTCTCCTCATCACTATCTATATCCTTAGGAGTAGCTTGAGTAAATTCAGTAGGATCAAGATTCTCAATATGGTCATTAATAAAGTTGCCATTGCATAACTTATTAAGAAATGGGTCTGAAATAGTCCTATTTGGTATCTCTACATCTTCTTCTCCTACTGCATCATCATGGCCATATCCTTTAATATCTTCCATCTCACCTATCTCATCATCATCTGAAACCTCATCAGGACCTATCTCATTTTGTAACCAATGGCTTAAATCATATCCATGATGTTCCACATACAAATCTATTTCCTTTTTATTCTTAAAACCTAAGGCAACAAACTCTGCTAGGTCATTATCATCCTTAATCTCCTTTAAACCATTACTTAGCTCTCTACCAAGAATAAGAAAGTAAATGCCTTTAACGGGGAACTGACATGCTCCTGATATCAACTTCGACAAACGAATGAGTGTCATACCAATGAAATCAATGTCGGGTATTTTCGATTCATCACCTTCCTTATACATGAGAGGCGAGGGTGTGAAGGTTCCATCATGATGGAAATTTACTATTAAACGCATTATATTAAGTGTTAATTGATGGATTAGAACATTTGATTGATATGATGAAATTAGGGTTAGGGTTTGAAATTGGGGAAAATTTTGAGCGGGGTAAGGGATTGTGGAGTGTGTGGTGTGTGGGATTATTATACTTTTTTTATTAAAAATACATGCCACGTATACCACTAACCAGTTGTCAAACTTTTTACCCGGTTGCCAGTCAACAAATGGGTAGATTGGTACAAAACTTAAAAGTTCGCTACATTGAGTGGGACAAAAAAAAGTACACGTACTAGAATGGAACACTTTGGAAAGTATGTTGCTATTGTACGGCCAAATCCATTTTTTAATTCAGTTCCTTATAATAAAGTGACACACGTGTGTGTAATTTTTTATTTTTTAATTTTTGAAAATCGAGTGTGTAGCGTTGTTGTGACTAAAAATGGTTCAAACACAAGCTATTTTCCTAAAATGCACTCAAATGAATAAAATTTTCAAGAGTTATACTATTGACCTATTGTTGTAAGAAAAAGTTTAATGACTATATGTGACAATACTTAACGTATTTACTATATAGGTTACGAGTTATAAATAAAAAGTGCTGATGTGACAACACTTTTTGCTATAACGCGAGTAGATAACTCTTGCACAAGTGCTCTAAAGGCAAAATTTAAGCTATATATTTGTGCTGAAAATCAAGGAAACCCAAGTTATATAAATATGCGCAAAATGATGGTATATACAAATGAGTGATTTTATAATGATGGCATCTGTAGATGTTTGGTCGTCATGGTATGGGCTGCTATCAGTTCTGCTCGAGAACCGTGTCTCATGGGCTGCTTTTGCAATATCTCTAGTCTTGACAAGTTTCTACTTCTAGTAGTATACACTTTTGCTGTTCAACAAGAAAAGAAAAAGAGTGGCAAATTATGGAAAGTATGATCAGTAGATTCACAAAACAAAACATTAGAATCTCATGTGATCACATGACTATGTTGACTTGATAATACAACTATTTTGACATATTATGTCAATTCTAGAGATCAAATACTACATAAGGGAGAGGACTAAGGAGTTCCAAGAGTGCTCGTGAACCATATGAATTTTTCTTGCGTGGTGTAAATTTTTTGTTAAAAAGATGGATTATCTGAAATGCATTCAAATATTTGTGTTGCTAGTCCTTTTTAGTCTTAATGAAATGCACCTCATAACTTTTAATCTTTGGTCGCCACCAACTACATATAAATCACAAGATGAAGACCTAAAACTTTTTTAATACTCCAGGATTTTTTCGGTGGTTAGAGTTGGACCGTCTCACCAAGCCACACGATTTTCTGGCCTTTGCTCTTATTAACTCCTTTGTTAAAAAGCAAGAGACTTTACGTTTCTAATAAGTAGACGCTATCGATGTTTTCTTTTGTATCAAATCAATCCTTTAAAAGATACTCCGTTTTTTTTTTTTTTTTTTTTTTTTTTTTTTTTTTTTTTTTTTTTAACAAGTTTTTAGTGAACCTTGGCACCTTAACACAATTTTACAGCCCATTTTTAACTTTATTGAGATTCATGTAAGTTTAAGTTATACACAATACTCCATATAGTTGTTGCTCTGGCGGGATTGGGTATTGTTGTTGTTGATAGTACTCCATATATAACAAATAAATCAAAATGTGAAAATCTGTACAGGTTTAGTTGAATAATAAGAAATTTCACTTAATCATTTACTACCTCCTGGACTAATTTACCATTTAAGTTATTTAACAATACTACTGTATTTAACATGTTACTATTATTGACTAAAGTTATTATAATCTGGAGTTGTCCCCAAGTAGCAAGAAGCCCGTCTAGCTCAGTTGGTAGAGCGCAAGGCTCTTAACCTTGTGGTCGTGGGTTCGAGCCCCACGGTGGGCGCTTCTTTTTGTCTCTACGAAATGAAAAAGTTAACCACCTTTTCTTTTTATCCTTAAAAAATCATACCAAATCTTTTAAGAAACATGTGTGCTAATGTGCAAAACCATTTCTCTATGTAAACTTAGCTGAAAAAGCATAAGTCAACTGTTATCGATGATTCGATTCCACATTATAAGTTCAAATACGAGAGATAATTAGCCATCGTGGTCAATAGTGGATCTATTTAACCCGAGTATGAAGCTAAAAACACCAAAAATAACCACCATAAACTGTTTCTTTATTATTTTTACATTACCGGAAACAAAAGGATATGCACGTGCATACCCAGCCTAAGGCTCGTTGATTGGCTCTTCATCCAGAAAGTAAACAAAGAAATCGAGAACAAATTTTAGTGGTAATAGAACTTTTATTTCGAAGGAAATGCAGGAATACCAATTCTGATTCAAACATTTTTGTTGCTATAAAACAAAAATTAAGTACAAAAAACTCAGAAAAACTGTTGTATATATAACCACTGCCTATTCACTATCTTTCCAAACTTCTCGAAGGAGTTGATATCTAGCAATACTCCTTCCACCCTTTGGGAACCATTGAAGTCCATCAGAACTTGAGGAAACCCGAGAACTGTCTGCCAGGATTGAGGTCAAGGGTGAATCGAGCTCGTCAAGCTCATCGTCACTGGTGTAGGATTTCTTCAGCACTGATGATGAACTTCTCCTTAAAGATTGGGCTCCTGCGACTATGGCTGAGAATGAACTTGATGGAGGTGGTTTGTAAGCTGATGGAGGTGCAGTGCATGGAAAGTTTATAAGAGACCCTTCGTAAACTTCTATGTCATCATCCTGCATCTGTAAGTGCATACATGTTACGAGAAAATGGTTTTCAGAAGACGTTAAAAAATAGACTTTGTCCTGACTGCATACAAGCCTCTCTCACTCACTTCTCTTATATCTTATCAACTATTTATCATGATTCACTATTTACATTATGTTGAATTCAAGTGCGAGTGCTAAAAATGGCGAAGAGCATATACGAACCTCTGCGTCAAGGGCCTCGATAAGCGAATTGGGAATGGGATTCGGGGAAAATTCATCTGGCACGAAACTGCAAACAACCCTCCTAATCAATGGAGTAGAAAGTGTTGGGCAAACCTATGGAGAAAAAAAAAAAAAAAAAAAAAAAAAAAAACATTGGATCAAATGAAAAATATGAAAATATATAAGATGAATAAAAGCATAAAAAAGATGTGGACGAGTTACCTCTTTCCTTGTGGACTTGTCTGCAAGCATTTCAAAAGGAAGCATCATGAGGTCACTCAAAGCATGTAGTAATCGGAAAGCCTTAAAAGACGTATCGTTAACATCATCAGTATCTTCGTTAGTGTCGTTCTCCTCAATACCAAATAGATCAGTAAGCCATCTAGACCATGTCCCAATCTGATAAGATAGATGTAGAACTTATAGTTAAGTTTCAACAAGTTCGTAAAGAGTTAATGTTTGACTTTAGAAGTCAAATGGCCTAAAAACATCCAATTTGACACAGCTATCTGTTTTTAAAATATATAAACAGTATTAAGAGTTTGTACAAGCTCCGAGTAGGAGATAATCCGTGTCATTTTAGTAACAAAACCCTTATGAAATTTGCATTTATATAGTAGTCCGTTGACTTCAAAAGTCAGCATGTACATTTCTTTCTGAAATAGAGATATTCTGATACGAATAGCTAAAAAGCAGAAGATCAGTGAATTGGTCGATTTGGGTTATGTTTTATCACTTGGTCAAAAGGGTAAACTATAAAATAGCTAAAAGTAACATGTCAACCGGTGTAATTCTAATGCCAAAAAAAGGTTCTAAAATATTTCATACAAATATTAGATTAGCAATGCAATAGCGTAAAATCATACTTGACACGCTAATTGCTTACTGAAAGGTAGATTTTTTGGACAAAATGTTTTGGCTCAACCCAATGCGGCCTATTTTTACCCGTTATGAAACCCGTATGACCCTCTCACTTTTCCACCAAAAGATTCAAGAATGGTATGGTTTATTAACTTATTTATTTATTTATTTATTTATTTTTGAACATAAGGTATGGTTTATTACTCACAGTGTTTTTCAATTGAGCACCGGCTCCAAAGCTAGATTTTCCAGCAGGAATAGGAAGCACCCGCAGGTCAGCAATGGGATCCGATAATGGATCTGTTGGCATATCTTCAGCTGATTCCCGAAGAATAGCATTAAACATTGCAACATCTAGTCGACCCACCAACTGCTCCATCACCTATAACCAAATCAAAAAGAAGAATATATACTTATTAAATTTAACGCTCTTTTTCATTGTGGAGAAATAAAATATGCAAATCATGGGAATATACCATCCAAACAAAATCATACCAATCTTGGCAGCACGGGTAAACAGCCACATTCATGGCCTCCAGCTCGTGTAGGACATAGTCTTTCACAAGTGTCTTTAAAAGCTTTCTTCCAAAGGTCGATAGAGAAGTTCCCTTGTTGATTTCCCAACCCATTTTTACTTCCAGATGTTTTTTTTGAAGTTTGACTTTGACCAACCGTTTTACCACTAGCATTAGTGGCTGTTGATTGCATATGTGGAGTAAGAGTCTACAGTGAGCAAAACCAGAATCAGTCAAAAAGTGTAGATGTAGAAATATGACAATTTTTTGTCCATTTTTAAACAATAATGTGGTAAACATGATCAAAGTAATTATAATAATAATCAATTTTTTATACAGCAATTTAGGAGGTTGTAGGCATTATATATAGAGTTCGGGCAACTTTCGACCCATTTCCATTTCAGCAAAATACTTTAAATTAACCCGTTAGAGAAACATTATAATCTAAACTGACCCATTCATAAGCAAATGAGTCGAAATTGTCAATTTTAATAAAGAGCTAACATTTATATACTGAAGATAAGTATTTCCAGGGCTCAACCTGCCACCACACAGACTCAATGATTCGCGAGAACATCCACGCTTCAACCTTTTCTAATGCAATTATGAATGTTTGTGGGTCCCTCCAGTCATCAGGTACTTTCTTCCAACTTTGTTTGTGTTTCCCATTGGAGCGAGCATTATGAAGTGACGATTCTCCCAGAGTCTGGTAGATAATTGCCCTCAACATAACCGAGTTTGACAACCAGAAAGTTAATCTGCACAAAAGACATACCACATGTGTAAAAGTTTACAGCACAGATCCATATATTTCATTTCGGCAGCGACTTAAAAGTTTATAGACTCAATTCTCGTGTTCTAGCTCCTTAAATGTTTGATTAAACACATGGGTTAATGTTTGATTAAACACATGGGTTTTGACTATCAGCCAATTATCTTATATACCCCTATATGGTGACATAAAAGGGTAAGTGTTGCAACTAAATATCATTCACTCGTTCTTTGTAAGGATGACCATGAGCAAGCATGATAATACCCATAGATAAGGTGTTACAATTTAAATAATCACTATCAGAGTTGGAACTAATACGAACCTTGGAACATCATTTCCACATGATTTTGAAACCAAAACAAGTCCAGAAGTAATAGCTCTAGCTGCATTTTCCCTTTTTTCTTGATCCTTCTCTTTGCAAGCATGTAAATAGAATCTAGAGAGACGTCTAGCAGGTGCATGAACCTTATTGGTAGAACTCCCATGCTCAGCCACTATTGAATAAAGTCCAGCCTCAAGCGCTGCAGTTTCCCTAAGTTCTTCTTCAAGCATCTCTATTCTAGATCTATCATCACTTTTACCATTAAAAATTTCACTTTTTGGAACTGCAGTGTCGGACGATTCATTATTAGTCCCAATAACTTTATCTTTATCCGCTCTATTTGAGCTCGCAATAGGAAAACCGTTTCCAGTATACCCACCGGCCTTTGGTAACTGAACAGATTTCAAGTGCTTAAGTTTATTACTGGTGACACCAGTTCCTCCAGGCGGTTTTCTTACAAGGGTGTTGCTTCTTAACTTGTCTTGTTTTCTTGAAGCTAAAAATTTACCAACAAGATTGTCTTCTGAGATTTTTTTATCTTCTGTGGTTCTTTCATCTTGCTCGTCTTCGATGTTTGTAACTTGATCATGTAATGATTCAACTTTTATTGGATCTTTACTGACGGAACTAGTTACAGCAGGATTTGGGTTGGGTTTTAGTTCTTCTTGAAACCCATGGGTCACGTTTAAAGGTTGTGAGATCGTCAATTGAGTCTTAGAACCTATGGTCTTACTATGAGAACCCATAGTAGAGAAAGACGATTGAAGAAACGGGGCAGCGTGTTGTTTTCGAATTGTTGTCATACTTCTTTCCGTATGTTTGGAAGAAGTATTAATTGGAGGTTCTGCTTTTAATGGAACAACAGGCTGCTGCGCTTTAAGAGAATCCTGCATGCCAATCTCAGTTATTTACAGAACTGGCAATTATACAACAACTTCAGTTTAATAAATAAGTCAAGCATATACAATCAGTATAGGTGGCAAGAGGGGTGGGGCGGATGGTTTGGACTTTGGTAGCTGGTTGAAACGGTTCGGACCGGATAGGTGAAACCGTTTACACTTATTCTCCTCTAAAAATAATATAAACATCAGTTGTGTTAGTTATGTTTAAAGTAATAATCCAAATCTTTGAATAAAACAATTTAGGAGGTTGCATGCATCATGCATGTAAAACTAGACTTCTTACGACTTTCAACCCATTCGCTTTTATTTATAATTCCTTGATTTGACCCGTTTGAGAAAGAAACACAACCCAATAAACACACCCCAATTTGACCTATTCATAACAATAAGCAAATGGGTTGAAATTGCCACCTATAAGAACTAACAACACAAAGGAAGCAAGAATTTAGTGCACGGGGGTACCTTTTGATTTGGATATGATGAATGTGTATAATCATCATTATCATCATCAGTAAAAGCAGCAATCTCAAGATCACCATCGTTCACTTCCGAAGCAGATTCTTGCCCATACTTATCCAAGGACGACTGCTTCGACAAGCTACTCCTCGACGAATTAGTCTCGTCTCTATCATTTGACTGTATACTAATATACAAAACCGGTTGTGCAACATTTTTGGAACTCTTCTTCCAGATGATCGGAACACTAAGATTCAACACATTTTCAACGATCCCATAATCTCCAAGATTCACAACCGCCGACCCTAATATCTGATCTTTATGCGGCTTATCCTTTCTCGGCTCCCACAAGTGAAACTCCAAATAGTTTTTCTGAAACTTATCTGGATCCTTTTTATCTTTACGCAGAGTCAACGGAAGTGTGAAAGACTTGTTAAAGTCAACAGTGGAATCTATAACATTAGGCGAAAGAAAATCTGTCATCTGATCACCATTTACCCATTGGAGCGATAAAGCTTGACTCGTTGGTAACCAAGGTTTCAAATCTTGTACATGAATCAGATAATTTACTTGAACAGAACCGTCTTTACGGTGCTTAGACCTTAAACCGAGAACCATTGTTACAAATCACAATGCATCTACAAAAACAAAAACAAAAAATCACTTAACCATCTTCACAAACACTTAATCTGCATCAAAAAAGATCCAAACTTTTCGCTACAAGGCGAGATAAAAATCTATCCTTTAAGCCTTTTTCTCACTAGTTACACAAAAATAAGCAAAACCCATATAAAATCTTGGAAAAAATCTTAATCTTTAAGCTTAAATTTAGCATAAACAAGAATTATAAAGCTAAAAATATGAAGTTGCATACTTGATATGAATGGATTAAAATAATACATGCATCAAATCTAGAAACAAACATAATGGTGTGACTGATCCGCCTTAATCTTTAACATAAACCCAACAAAAAACACATATATAAACTGATCATATAAATGGGTCAATCAGCTAAAACATTAACATAAAACAAAAAAATGATGAGTGAAAGGTGAAAACTAACCAAATGTCATATATGGGTATTGTGTGATTTTGGTTAAGTATTAATGTGATGTGATTAAAAGGTGCTTTTCTTGATGATGGATGTTTGTTTGTTTGGTTCAAGATGCGAAAGAAAGAGATGAAGAAAAGTTTGAAAACTCTTTTCTCTACACGACGTTACTTAGCATACCAAAGCTTGTCATTGTAAATCCCCATTTCACAGTCAAAGTTAAAAGTGAAAAGTAAACGTAGAAAGACTCTTTTTAGTTTTCACCAATAGGAGCTTAGTGAGGACGTTCCGGCCCCTAGGCCTAACCCTATTAGTGTAATTTTTCGCGATTTCATGTGTTAAAATTTTTTTTGCTTTACCTCGGCCCTCCCATCTAATGTATTTTTGAAAAAAAAATTGTTTCGGCCCTCCCACAAATTTTTTTCTAGCTCTGCCACTACCAATATAGCCTAAAAAATTACTACTATATATATAACACAGTGTCACAAAACGACGCACACCATGTCGTTTAGATTTTCCCGGTTTTTGGACTTGGCCCATTCATGTTATCCAGGCCCGTAATCTAAGCCTTCTTCTTCTCTTTGAACATACGCTTACGATTAACCTCTCAGCCGACTTTATGTATAACTGCGGGTTATTCGAGGACAGGTTGTTTGTGTACGGGTTAACCCGAATAAGCTAAATTATGACATAAAAAAAATTAAAATCCATTATGCGGGTTAACACAAAACCCGAATAGGTTTAAAACTTTTACCCGAAATCCGATCCTAATAAAAATTTGGATTAATCAGGTTAACCCGAATATGGTTATGTACCACCAGTTAAATATTAAAGTATTTATATTTGCATTAATTGTTTGTATTTTTAATAATAAATGTTTGTCATCTATGATTAATCTCTCAACCGACTTTATGTACCACCAGTTAAAGTTGTTATTCGAGTATACCCGACCCGAGATAATCGCGTTTTGAGTGAAAAAATGTTACCGGTGCCTGACCCTAATAGAGTGTGTGTTATTCAGGCTGCGGGTTATTCGAGGACAGGTTGTTTGTGTACAGGTTAACCCGAATAAGCTAAATTATGACATAAAAAAATTAAAATCCATTATGTGGGTTAACACGAAACCTAAATAGGTTTAAAACTTTTACCCGAAATTCGATCCTAATAAAAATTTGGATTAATCAGGTTAACCCGAATATGGTTTTTCAACCTGTATAAACCGACCCGAATAACTTTATTAGGGTTTGAGTAAGGCTGGGTTAGTCAAGTTTGGGTATTTTTGACACCCGTACCATCAGTTATATATCTATACTACATATAATGTAGGAATGAATCTCTCTTCTCTTAGTCTTAAAACTAATGGGCAATTGCATATATACCCACTAAGACTTGCATATTTGCATATTTCTCAAAAACATGCTTAAACATCATTATACATTATGCATTTAAAACTTGTATTATAGGGAAATACGCAAATATGCAAGTTTCAGTGGGTATATATGCAATTCCCCCTAAAATTAAGACTTACAAGCCATAATGTTTATTGAACAATACACAAAACACTATTAATGATATTTTTCATCAATCTTAATTTTAAGACATGCAAGTCTTAAAGCTTAATGTACAAAATACAAAGCACTATTAATGCGGTCAAGATATTTAATGTAGTCAATTAATTAAAGGGCCAATAAATACAATTAATGTCGTTATTAAAACACCCATTACATAAGAAATACAAATTATCAAGCATATTGTACAACCATCTTAAACACAATTCCTGCATTAAGTGTCACTAATACAAATAATAAAGTACATTATACAAATATTCAAGCCCGAACAGACATGGGCCAAACGGGCTCGAGCCCGAAAGGGAGTGGGCCAAACGGGTTAATGTTATACGAATCGCTTTAAAAAAGACCCAAAAAGATGAAATAAATTCTTTAAGCGTAACACCCCATTTATATTTTAAAAAATTAAATATATTATATCTTTTTCTTTAAAAACGATTGTAATGTTCTACAATTGAGAGAAATTATATATCTATTAGGGTCATTTAACTTTTCAATAGGTAATACATGCTCATTTAAAAAAATGCGAGGGCAAAATATGCCCACATAATTTACAAATTAGCCTTTTTTTTTCTTATTTTAGGCACAAATTGCCACCTCTAATAATTATTATCACAATTGTATAATTAAAAACATTGTCATTAGTTAATGAGTTAAAATACGTCACATGCAATTTTTGATATCAATCAATTTATTGTAAAAAAATAAAAATAAATAAATAAATAATAAATAAAAATATACTAAAATATATGTTTTACAAAAAATAATTATTTAATGCGCGCGGATACCCTACTAGTGTTTCTATTTCTTAAACATAAAATAAATGCATCACCTTTTATATTATCTAGTGATGTTTCTAAGTTTGCGGAGGATTTGTACAAAGTTTAATTTAACTACAAAGCGAGACATACAATAAAGTGTTTTCGCTGTATTTTTTTTATTTAACTTCTTACATTTTTGTAATCAGTTTTCCATATACTCGTAATAGATAAAGTTCATATTTCACATGCATTTAAAAAGTTGATGCATTACTTTTAAAATTCTCCCTTTTATATTTTGTTTTCTGTAACCTTTGTTTGTTTGTGATTTGGCTCTTTTGTTTTTCCTTTTTTTCTTGGGCCCTATTATCACATGTTTATTTAGGAATTGAGACACAACTTTTAGAATGACATGTATTTGGTTTGCAATCACTATCAGAAAAAAGAAGTAAGAACTCATTTTTACTTTTTCCATAAACCGACCTTAAAAATATTATTGCGGAGTTGTTGAGTTGAAAAAAGTCGAAGGAAATTGTTGAAGCATCCACGTCGTCGTAGACTAGATAAGCTTGAATTATGCGGTGCTCAAATATATTTTAGTCATACGTCATGATGTGCATGTTCAATAAATAAATAACATTATATATATAGTAATTTGGCGTCGTTAAACGACGACACCACTGTCGTTTTGATCATTTATAATTCTTGCACAGCCCATTTAAGTTGTCTAAGCCCAGTTTCTAGGCCTGTTTCACTTTTTTTTCTTTTTTTTTCTCACACGCTCCTTGATAATAACGACTCCACCGACTTACCTCACCGCCTCTCTCTAATCTATGTTAAGCTACACCGTCTTTGGATATTCATCTTCGCACTGTTCTCGTAGGTCGGTTTCCTTCGATGGTGGGTTTGCGATTTTTGGTAGTATGTTGTGCTTAAGCGTTTTTGAACGGCGTTTATGATGTAGATAAATAAGAGGGGGGGGGGGGGGGGGGGGGGGGGGGGATCAGTGGTTTCGGTTTCTGTGGTTTCTTGATAACCCTGAATTAGGGTTTGGTTGTTGATTCCAATTGTTTATGCTGTTTTGTGTTCCCTCATATTCAGGTATACAATTTTTTTTTTTTAAAGAAATTTGGATTTACTAAATGTTTGGATAAAAATATAAGATTTTTCATTTTTGGTTAAGAAAAATACTTTTTGGACTGACTTTTTAACATAAATATTATACTAGTTATCAAATAAAATTTGGCATTATATATGTTATCAAGTCAAACTTCTTTATGAGTTTAAAGAGCTACTTACCTATATTTATAAAACGGTTTTACAAGTTTTAGCCTATAACGTTTACATATCGAAGTGACGTTCGTCATGTGCTCAACAACATATCGCTAATAATAGCGTATTTGTAATATCACGTCAATTGACGTTTATGAATCGTACAAAAGATTTGTTGTATTATATTAAAAATGCAAGTAAAATTTGCGTCATTTGTATTAGATTTTTTAAAAATCAGTTATAAACTGTTTAATATTCTTGCATTGTGAAGGTGTGTGATTTATTCTTTAACATTTATAACCTTGGAGTTATTCATGAGTGATCTATGAGTCTATTAGCAAAAAAAAAAAAAAAAAAAAAAAAAAAAAAAAAAAAAAAAAAAAACTATGAATCTATGACAAAATATAAAGTTGTATGAAGTGGCACCATGTGTATGTTGTTTTCTTTTTCAACTTAAACGAGGTTGTAAACTCGCACGTTGCCGCGGGGTGTTTTTATACAACTAATTCTCATACACATATAATATCAAATAAAGGTAATATAGTCTTTTGCGGCATTACAACTTCTACATACGTACATGCTCAATTAGTCGTGCCTAGTGATGTCTATGCTTCACGGGTCAGTTAAAACTCTAGAAGGCTTTGTTGGTTTTATTTGACATTTTCTTGTCCAGCTAGAGTATGGCTCGAAACGGTGGACTCATTCCCAGCAATATCATTTCCTGTAATATGTAAAATTCCAAGTAAAAAGTGAATCTTTGCACGAAAAAAATGAAGCTTTGTATGGATTAAGAGCGAGAAAACAAAGAAGGCAACAGAAAATGGTTAAGCAGCAACAATTGCAGCCCGCTTAGACGGAAAAAGGTCATCTCTTAAGCAGTCAGCGGGTACAATTTTTGAGAAAAGAAAGCCATGTAAAATGAGTGCTATCAAGTACCTAACCTGGTGTGTGAGAACCCATAGTACTCCTGATCGAGCAGGAAATGTACACTGGCGCGTCGTGCAATATAGAGAAGTGTACATAATCTGTAAACATACATATGCAACATGAATATCGACAATAGTCTCCTTGTGATTGTTCTTTGCAAACACACATATGCAACATCAATGTCAACACACCAATTCCCCCTCTTTCATTAGCTTAACTGCTACAAAATCTTATGAAGAAATAGATTTGTAACAACATTTGTCATAACTAAAAGTGTAAAACTCCTTTGCTGCAATCCATGAAAAAGTGTATGTTTTTTTCAAAATTAGGGAGAATGATCTAAAATCTAATACACCTAAATAACAGAAAGAGAGTGTTTGGAAATGCTGGTTAAAACTATTTTTTGCTTATTTAATGTGATCCAACTGAATCGATCCTGAAATTCATTCATATAATTATCAAAACTTTTAAATATCTATTAAAGTCGGTTAAGTTGCCAAAAAAAAAAAACTCCCACTTTTGATCCATTAAGCCGTTGCCTTTCAATTTTAGAAAATGACCAATCGTCATCATATCGTCACCTTTGAACAGTCAAACTTGGAGTTTGGTATGCCATTTATTGCAGCATTCATATTCGCCGTTTTTAACTTTACAATAAATGATCCATTTTGACCCGATACCAAATCCGTCTAACCTGCCCAGTTTACCATGTAATTCCTAAGTACCTAGAAGTAACTTATCATAATCTCAATTTAACGCCACCCTGTTTAGTTTTACCATATCTTTGACTTACCAACGTAGCAATGCCCTGTTCCTGCCAAATTCCACAGGTTTCTAACATAGTGTCACCGCATTGTATAAACTTCTTTTGTGTCCAAGGAATCTGATGCAACAAAAAGGACAATAAGATCAAAGATATTGACACAATTCTGTATAAAGTTCAAGAAACTTGTGAAGTTAGACCATCCGATGTCAACACATACCTTATCACAGCTGCTAATAAAAGGGCAACTTTGTCAGACCAATCTAGTGCCTTAATAACCTAGAAAAGAAAGATAGGAAATGTTTTATTTCATTCACAAAATGGTGTTGATATTATGAAGTAAAAAAGGATGGAATGTACTTTATGAGAAGGAAATATTATTATTTTTTATCTGTGAATTAACCTTATTACCTTGTTGGCCAGTCTTTTTGAAGCTGGATGAAGACATGTGCTGAGCTAACTCATGTATACAACTTTCATATGTTTTCATAAACCATTATTAGTGTAACATATGAGAGAATGCTGAAAATCAATCGAGTACATGGACAGTTAGGCGCTGCTGATATCTATGGTATCTTCCAACCCAAAGTTATTTATTTTTCATTAATGGAAATATCCTGGCAACACAACATAAAATCCAAACTGCATAAATCACACTAAGTGCGTAGAGGAGTGAACCTCATTCTCTTAAAAACACCAGCCGTTGGTCAATATTAATGCCAAAAGTAATGCAATTCAAAAGCTAAAATGACCCTAAACTGCAACCAAAGTGACGAAAATAAGACTTACCATTTGATCTTACTAACAGGATTCACTATCTGATAACAAAATTGCATGTTCATGTTTTGAAAGTGAAACCGATCTAACCTATTTACAGAACCACAAAGCAATTCTAATCTTATATTGACAAACAAAACTATTAACAATTGCGCCATTTAACAAATCGTCAATGTACATGCATCTTTTAACCCAAATTGCACGGGACTTGAACACACAACAACTTAGTTAGGAAGATCTATCATGGACTGGTATGCTATAAGGCCTCTAGTCCTCGGCCTTTCAATTTTAAAAGACAGACTTAATATGGTCCTGGCTATAGTCATTTTCAGTAACGGAAACCATCAAGCTTTTTGTAACTTAATTCTATAACGCTCTCCCCGATATCCATCCCACCAATCCTACGAAATCCTATTACATGAAACCTCAATATACAAATTTATTGTTATTGTTGGCTTTACATAACAAAACTTAAAGCATCCATTCAACAAATTAAGCCGTCTAAATACGTGTATTTCACACTAATGACATAATTCTTACAACCCGAATGAAACCTATATAGTAATTTTATGCTCGATGTGGGATTGGATAACTTTCAGTCGATCTAACCCGCTTCATCCTAAGTTAAACAAGCAATTGTCACTAACATAGACACAACTATGATAAGCACATTACAGAGAGGGAAACATTTATAATAAAACCTGTTGCCTATACTAATATAGAGGCTGCATCATATGTGAAGGATCGCACTCACGTTGAGAAGTTTGATGGGTGCACTTGTTCCTGTTATAGTAGGAAGCAGAAATGTTAACTTTTAACAATGAATAGTGAGAAGAAAAAAAAATAAGAAAAGGCATAAAGGACTAACTATAAAATATAAGTTGTTTCACTAAATATCACAACTACAAACTTCAGTCCCTTAGAAGATTCTCTTGAGTTTGATAAAAAGCTTTAAGATTTTTTTATTAACGGTAGTATAAATTGTTTTCAATAACCCGAGTGTATAAATTAGAGTGCTTTTATTGATGGGATTTCAAAACCAACGTTCGTGGAACAAAAACTAAAAATAAAGAACGCACCTTTCTCTACGCCTCCTCTTTCTTACAACGCCATCCTTCATCCTTCAGTAGTAACTTCCTCCTGCAACTTGACCAACAAAAAGTATATGAAATTCTTAAAAGATAGAAGCTTAACTTCCAAATAAAGGCTTGCAAAAACGTTTGCGGTTAGTAATTTACCTCATTGGCAGACGCCTCATTATCCCTTATTTCTAAAATATATAGGTAAATATTAACCTGGTCACAAACCATCGCGAACTCCAACGGAGGCCAACTCAACTTGTGCTATACAGCGGCACAGTCACCGCAACCCCGCTGGCTCCCTCAACCAAAGTGAGTTGACCCATCTATGAGCACTCCTTTTACAACAATTGTGAAACCTTAATCATAATCAAACAAAAGAAAAAGCTCAAGGTTACCGAAGCATTAAACGAAGCACATAAACTGAAACTTTTGAAAGAAAAACAGAACGACGACAAAACGATGTAAAAAAACTTACCTGAAACCTAAAGATCTTTCTTCTCTACTTCCAATAATCACAAACCGAAACCACATGTATCCTCTTATTTAAAATCTGCATAACCAAACCGAAACATAAACTGAAACTAAAAATACCTAAAACCATAGCATGATCCTCTCAGAGACAACAAACAACAAACAACGTAGAAAATCACAGCATACCATAAAGCAGATAACAAACCCACCAGCAAAGAAAACGAAGCTTGGAGATCCCACACCCATTTCAGCCCCCAAACGCGCCCATGTGAGTCCCATTTCAGCCCTATTTCAACATCCAAATCCAACTTTTTTCAGCCCCCACTTTAGCACCTATACCAACCGATTTTATTCAAGTTATTTAATAGTATTATGTTAAAAAAGAGTTGGTATTTAACGTACCTAAAGGTACTGCAACTAAGATACATATAAGCAACCACTAACAACGACAACCTAATTAAACACCATTGTTTTTGTACAAAATGAGCAAATGAATCGAAAACTATTGCTTTTTAAGCAACTTATTACCTTTCAGCGAAAGTATGTATCTTTTGGCTTCCATGGTTCTTGTTTCTTAGGCCTACAACATTTCGTCAAACACATTGTTAGCACCATCCAACCCGACACCAAGCAATCTATTTTATTAACACCTACATCAAATAATATAACCATAACTAATCAACTTGATTTAGATAAACTAATTTTGAAGATATAATTAAATCTTACACTGAATCAAAAGACAGTAAAACATAATTAGCCAAAAAGGTAAAGATTTCCAAACCTAGCGAAAACAGTAATTCGATCAACACAGTAGTAGAAAAGTATGCACAAACAAGTTTACCAATACAATGATCTAAAAATAATAAAAGACCAGTTTTGGAGCGGGTTGTGTCTCACCGATGGATTTTCAGCCCGATTGGACTTAGGTTGAATGAGAGGAGATTGTTTTTTTTTTTGGATGTGGTTGATTGTTATGTGTGTGTGTGTGTGGAAGAAGCTTCGAGAAACACAAATGAGGAGGGGCTGTGGATTTTGTGGGTGAGAGCCCGCTACTGTAGCTACACACACATGTTGCACTGTAGTTATAATTGAGCCGGAGCGGACCTTTTCTACCCATCGGGTTTTTCTCCGGTGTCGGAGCAAAAAGGTGAGAAAAGAGAGATGGGAAAGTGTGAGAGAGACCCGAGTAGCTTTTGGGTATCAGTTTGGGTTTTCGGGTAAAAAAAATAAAGTGGTTGCCTACTAAGCTATGATGAACAGTAAACGGTCTTTATACTATTGTATAATTCCTAAACAATATATTCTACATTTCTACTTGGCTACTTGGTTAAGATGTTGACCTCAAACTATAAATGTTACTTGCTTCAACAAACACATGTGTGATGTTAGACATTGTAACAATATAGTTTGACTTTTCTTTCCTAGATAAACTGATTTAGTTATAAATAAAAATCTACTTGTTATACTTGAACAAATGATTTTACGTAATATTATTATAACTAGCTTTAGTTTTAAAAAATCGAATCACATTAAAAAGGTTAACTGTTTTGGTCTTTTGGCCCATATAAAACATGAGCCTGGTCCATCAAGGGGCATTAGCATTGCCTTGTATAAATCTGGCTCACTAAAGTGGCCTTCGAGTACCACAAATAATATGACCCACATGATTTGGGCCAAGAAGATAGTCACATGAGAATTGAGAAACTATATTTTGATTTGCTTAAGTGCTTAACGGGAAAGCCTCTTGAGGAGGTGTGTTTAAGCTTATTTAAGGGGCTTATTAGCTTATTAGCTTATATAATAAAAACAAGTCTAATTAAGTGTTTATGTTTAGGCTTATGAGTTTATATGAAAGGGTGTGATAAGCCCAAACTTTGTGCTTATTTGAGAGGGATAAACTTGTATAAATATTATATAAAAATACTTTTATACCTGATAGCGTATTAATATTAGTGACCTAAGCCCAGTAAATACACGCTCGAATCAAGCCCATTACCAAGTCCCATCAATAACACTTGATAGCGGCCTGACTTAAATCTCAGGTCACGTAAAGCCTGATAAAACTCATCAGGCTATACTGAGCACATAGTACTTTACTACTTTTGCTCCACAACTGTCATTAACGATTAAGATGTATCATCTGAGACTGTGAAGTGGGTACGCGCGACAAGCACCACTTTGTATGAGCCAAGGAGGATAGTCCACCTGTCTTTCCTTGTTTGCTCCTCAGATGACTAACACCTGGCTCCCTAACAGCCGTTGATCATCCCACAAGCTAAACCCTATTCGCCTAGGCAACACACATAACTTCACAAGTTTTCACACAAGCAAATATTGCTTCACATTAGTCAAGTATGGTCTTTATTTAAGTGTTGCCCGAGCTTTTTAATCCTTATCATTCTCATCATGTCCTTATTGTTCTACACGGGAAACCAAACAACAAAACCATTCTCATCTAATCTCTTAAACCGATTTACATACCGTACGTAAACCATACCCTCATTTAATTATAAAACACTCTCAATGTTTATGTACTTTTTGTCGTTTTAACTTATTAATTATGATAAGCCTGATAATACACTTAACAAAGGCTTACGAGCTCATGATATATAAGCCATAAGTCTCTTATATGACATAAGCATAAGCTCAATCCATAAGCTTAGCCAAACACCTCCTGAATAAAATGCAATTTGTGATTTTATTTACCTATTGAAAATCACTTTTATAATAGTTAATGTTAGACAATGTAAAACCCCGTAGGTATAACTTTATTAATGACCACTATATATAATAGTGAAACCCTAATACTCAAAACCCACAAACCGGTTTGGAGTCTTATCTGGTGTGATTGTACCTATGATGCCTAATATGTTTGTTTTAGTCTGGCCTTGGGAGGGTGCTAAACATCATATTTGGATAATATGAGGTCTAATTCAGTAAGGATGTACCGTAAAGTAGGGTCACCCATTGTGAAGGGTAAATGGTCTTGGAGGGGAGTGTAAGCAGTGTGGAATTGATAGTGGTGAAAGATGACACTTCATAGTCCATGCTTTACATTCCCACAGAAGGAATGGTTGGTCCTCATTGGAGGAGAGTGTTCCTAGTTACATGAAGCCATTCTTTGAGATGGAAATGTAGTGTAACTAGCAGAGCCCGTCAGTGGAGGGGTTACGGGTGCCTAGTGAAGCTATTAATCTTCTTTGCTATTCTTGTTGTGGGTGTTGGATGAGTGAGTATAGCAAAAAGATAAGATGGAAATGTAGTTAGATGGTGGGTGCAACAAACGTGAATTTAGGAGTTGTATGTTGTTAGTTTAGTGGTTATGAGCTAAATGCTTTGTGTAGTCTTAGCAGATATCGGATAGAAGGATAGAATGTTGGTTTGTTTTAGCAGGTGAGGGGTATGCCCCAAAATCTTTGGTATTATTCTTATATTGTAAAAATTGTTGGATGATTAATATAATTCACTTTTGCACAAAAAAAAACCCACAAACCGGGTTTGGGCCTAATTATCCACTAATACTATCTCGCAGTTCGAGCGACGAAATAGCGAA